>VYXH01007837.1:55416-123330 GCA_013397275.1 Burhinus bistriatus
GAAGGGAAGGGACCTATGAATGAACTTGGGCAACAGATTTTTTAAAAACAACTTCTGTTTTGCTGTGATAGTGATAAAAAAGCAATTAAATTGTAACAGGTGTTTCTTGTTGCTTTTGTTTTCAGGGATTGTGAAATTTGTAAGTTGAATTTGAATATACATGCTTTACTTGTTCCTTGGTAAAGGGAACATAAAATCCCTTTTCCTTTTATAGATAAAATGTAAACAGATTTTGTTGATCACTTCTCTTTCAAAATAGACTCTCCTTACATTTCCTTGGCTGAAATATCATGGTATGACATGGCACATCTGGCTACACCCGTCAAGCTGTGTAACACTGCCTTCTGTAACACAATAGTGCACAGCTGATGTGACAGGAAATTAAACAGGACACCACAGAGTTTCAGGACAGGAATTTTGTCATGAGAACATTGTCTTTGCTGAATACCATTTAAGAAAACACAGTTCTAATCCCTTGTGTAATCTGCTCCACCTTCATTTCCAAATGCAAAATGGCTGTACTTAGCTGCAGCTCTCTGAAGGTGTTTAATAGACTGTGCTTTTCTTTGTAAATAATTGTGTTCTGGCAAAAATTAACTAGGTTTATAGCAACTGAATTAGCCAGCAAGTCTTCTGTAACAAGTTGGTTTTAGGCCAAAAACATTTCACACTAAAACCTCACTAACACTGAGACAGCTTGAGAAGCCAATCTCTCCACCCTATTCCATTTTAATAGTTTAGTTTATCCAGCTTCATAAAGCTTATTTCTCATCCTTATGCTCAGGAAAGTGTGATACCTGTGAAGAACTGGATTTATACACAAGTGAAAATAAGTAGCAGAGTGTTGAGTACTGCAGAGGCATCTTCAGATACAGGGGGATTTACATTTCAACAGTAACTTTTCACAAGATATGATATTTTTGCCATCACCTCCTATTTCATCCACACAGCTCATGTGGGCACACGGAGATTGAACCTGATTTTAAATCAAAATTAAACAAAGAAGATTTTTCCTGCTTTATGGACAGATGGCAGCTTATTACAGGTATTCTCAAATGGTTCCTCTGTGCTTATGCGGACATATGTCAATGAAAAGTGAGGTGCTGTCAGGCTGGACTCGATTTCTTGCTGAGGAGCAGTTATATCCCAGTCTCTTACTGATACATGAAAAGATTAATAAATGACTTTTCTTATAGTAAAGGGGGCTTTCCATTCTGACGAACTACTAGATTAAATTAAGTAATTATACACCATTACACTAAATATTATGAGATCGATTCAATAATCACTCATCTTTGACACGTTTACAATAAAACTCTTTGGAACTAACCTCTAGCTCTTAGGATCCCAGTACAAAAACCTCAGAACAGAGGAAAATATTTCAAACCTAAATCCATTCTCAGGTAAATAGCGGTATCCTCATCTGAATCGCAAACAATTTGAAAAACTCTTGGTAATGAAGCAGAGGCTGGTATAAGTTAAATTGCAAATGCTCCACACAAGTGCTTCTGTTCTCTATAGAGACAGCGGCTGCAAGCTTTGAGGAAATGCATTGCTCAGTTGCTCAGCCGCAACTTGGTATTTTAAAGAGAAGCTCAAGTAAATCTCCTCAACTCTCCTCTGAGAGAGAACGGGGAAATGGAGCAGTAGAAAATAAACACTTAGACTCCAGAAACTAATCTGACCAGCTTTCACTGATGAATTAATTTGTCTGGAATTACCCATTAGAGTTTCAGTCCCACTAACTACTGAACATTCTTTCTCTTCTCCAGCATAGACTTAAGTATGTGCTTAAACTTAAACATAAGCATTCTTTGGGATTTGCTTGACTGGGCCAGACTACTCACTGCTTCACAGAATCAAGCACTAAACCGTCATCTATGAATTTAACTCCTTGCCATTTTCCCTTAAAACCCTCAAAATTACCTGCTCATTAAGTTTACACTCTGTGAAGCTAAAGTGCAAATATTTATTGGACAAAGTAATCTCTTTGCTGCCTGCTGAAGGACACCAATAAAATTATACAATTTCTTCTAAGTTATATAACTGCCCCAATAAAACTCTGTTCTATGATAAAAAAAACAAAAAAAAAAACAAAAAAACCCCAAACCAACAACACCACCACCCTAAATCCCTCAATGTATTCTGTCCATTTTTCCATGAATGTTTTATACTTCTTACTCCAATATGGACATGTTGAACACCTGTGACTGGTCATATGAAATTATTTTGCTCCTAGACAAGATAAATATAATGACAAGGAACATAGTTTGCAGGAAACATGCAGCCGTGAATCTCTTGGAGTGAAAACTGGTATGATTAAGAATTCTTAATTGTATCAAGAATATTAAGACTATTTTTAATAAGTTCAATCTGTTCTTGTTAGAACCGTGAGGTTAAAATGAAGTCAGCAGATGGACAATATTCAAAAAGGTCTCACTTTTGCTGAGTAATAATTTGCTGTCTCCTGGAATCATGAAAAAAATCTTAGAATTAACAATGCAGAAGGACACTAAAGTGAATATTTTGTGTACAAGGTTTAAATTCGCTTTATCACGCATTTACTTGAACATTTGTCTCTAATGAACACAATATAAATAAATTACCTCATGGCTCATTCTGAAAACTTTGATCAAATGTAAGGTGTAAAATATTTATGGAAATTTTGTAATACAGAACAAAGGTAATATTCCCGCTTTATAACAACCAACCATTTACCTCTCAATAAGTATCTCTCTTAAAACCTATTGAAGTCGCAAGCTACAAATATCACACTAAATGCTGGCTTGATATGAGTCTCAGCAGACGTAGGAATGCCCAGTGGGATCTGAAAGATATCTTCACAATTGCTGCTGTCATGATACAAGCAAATACCCATTTCACAGATGCTTAAGGTATCTTTAAATAAATCAGAAGTATCTCTTGGGAGGGGTTCAGTAGAATTTCTTTCCAGTTCTATCTCATATTAACAAAAAATGACAGAAATAAAATTTAATATAGTCAAGAAATAAAACAACGAAAATGTAACCAAATGATCTGGAAACAAAATGTGAAAAGATACTTGCAAAGGGAGGGGCAAAAATCAAACTAATTACGCTTCTGGAAGCTTCAGATATTGTTTGATTCCAATTCTTTTCTCAGAAAGTTATGGTCTAGAATTTTCACTGAATCGAACACTCCAGCAGAAATAATTTGTTGTCAAATTAATTTCTAAGCCTAAAAGCAAGGTATTCTCATATAAATCTAAATCATAAGGGAGTCTCTTGATACTCTGATCAAACCAGAACTGGAAGTCTTCCCTCCTTCATGATGATGAAACAATTCTTCCTTGCCCACCAAAAATCAGAAACTTGTTGTATGCCAAATTCGTCCTGAGAAAATCGGTCATTAACTGCAGGAGTTATACTTGGTATTTTGGACTGTGATGTGACATGAAGTTCTCATCTTTGCTACAGAAAATGGTTGAAAACATTCATGCAGTCTCTTTAACAAGCAGGTAAATATCCATGGAGTTATTTTGATGAAGATTTTGCATCTTCTGACGTCTAGACATCTTTATTCCAATATAGATATGATTACTCAAGAATCAACATTTTTGATGTTGTGTTAAGTATATCTAAATAAGTAAGAAAGAACATATACATACCTGGCAATTTCAGGCCAGTATAAACACTCTACTTACCTATTTTGAAGATAGTTACATCTATAAGGAAACCCTCATTTTTATTTTCCAAATAATTCTCGTCGACTACTAATCCATGGAAAAGAAATGAGGTTGGCAGTCAAAGTTTATTATTATTCAAATCGTCTTACTGATAAGAACACATTAATCTTTTTTAATTACAGCCAAATATCTGTGCTTCGTTCAGTAAAGTGCAAGATGCTATCCAATATTAGCTGGATGGGGAAAAAACAATGGCTTCAGTTTTCTCAAGTGTTTAAATATCAGCAATTCCAATTATCCTTTCTTTGTGTGTTTTTTTTCATTTTACTTATAGCTCTCTTTCCAAGTAGAAGAGCACACTAGCAAACTGTATTACCTTTGGAGCTCAGTAGACATGTCCCAAACTTTATCATCTGGTGATATTCACTGAGCAGAATGTATTATCTTGATGACTCTTCTTCTCAATTTTTTTTGGAAATACTAAACTTTGTTGTGGGCAGAGGAATATGCTGCACTCCAAAGTTCTTTTGCATCCCAGTCACTTGCTTAAAATATTAAAATGTCTTACCTGGAGTTCAGATGTTCACTGGGACTTTGACAAAAGTTTTTGTGAGGCTAACACATTAAAGTTTTTATGACATGCTATTTGTTTCTTTGCACTATAGTACCACATGGTTATAGCACGACCTATTAAAAAGACGATGATCGTGTATGACAGAGGGCAGTGGATTTTCATCATTTTGGCTTTTATACACAGAGACAGGTAGAATCTGTTATTCTTAGGGAATGCTTCTTCCCTAGAGCTACCGAGCATACGCACCTAGGAGAACGTCATGGAGGGCTGTAATAACAATGGTAGAGAGTAGGACAGAGATGTAGGAACTGGGGAATCTGTGGCAAGAGTAGGGACTGAGTCTATTATGAGACTAGGGACTAGATGTGTAGCTCCACCTCACACATAAGATGATTCTGCCAGGGTGCAGAGAGCACTGCGCAGAGCTTAGCCTAACAGAAAATCTGTGAAGACTGGTGGACTGAAAAAGCAAAGCCCTGCCAAAGTATTTACTGGTAAATATACAGTGAGGTGACCCCCTCCTGGAAGACACAACGGAAGTAAGACAGACCTCTTCAGAAGAGACCTATGCCAATACTTAGGTTATCATCATTGCCAACCAAAGTTTTTCAAGCACGTTCCCCAGTTTGGTCACATAAACTTTTGGCAAGTCAGAATTAAGCTCCAATCTCAACCTGTTTCTTCCTAAATTCACTTCCATTTTCTTAAAGTGATAGCTCTTCTTCCTTCATTGACCAGGTTTCTTAAACATAATCCCTCTTTTCCCATTATCACTCTCCAGTGCTCTATCGATGAGATGGGCTTGCATTATATACATTTGAGAGCCCTCACATTCTTCTCCTCCGTGAAATCTCTGAAAACTGGTGTGAGAAGTTAATCTGTCTGCTTCTGGTGTGAGAAAAGAACACAGAATCCACCTACTTGGATTTTAATTTGAAAATGCAGTGTTGAAAAGCAGTATATTTCTACAGAAACTACCACAAAACTTGTAAAAAGTAAATTATTTAAAAGTTCTTTTCTACAGCAATTAGAACCTTCTTAAAAGGTCAGTGCTAGATGGGCAACAAAGTATCATTGTTAGGATATTTTAACAAAAAGCTTCTTCAGTATGACATGTTCTGTACATATCAGCTTATACTGCAGACGTGGACACATTACACAAATGTTTTTTTAAAAAAGGTAGAGTGAAGTAGGTGATTTATTGTTGGAATTTTAACATTGAGGTTGGTAAATGAATGTAAACTTTTATTTGCACTATCTGGCATTTTTGTGCAGTACATTTATCAAGAAACTGCCTCAGCAAAGAGCAGATAAAAGCAAAGTAAGGGTCTATGAATGTCCTTCCTTTACTTGCATTTCTGAGAAGTTCAAGAACAGGACACAATAGCTGCTTCCCAAACCAAAGGAAAAAAACACGGTAATTTCCAATGAGTAATTGAACCTTTACACTGCAAGTAAAGTTTAGAGCAAAAATACAAACTGCTGCTTTCAGAAAGCCTGTTTTGGTGTCAATGGCTGAATAGTCTCTATAGCAGCGATCAGTAAAAAAAGGGTCTGACTGTATTGCTTTGGCATTCTTGGATAGCAAGCTTTTAGATAAAATGACCTCTATTTTATAGGACAAACACTACAGCATTCTGAGTTGTCTGATTCTCTGACACCAGCAGTGACAGGAGAATAGTAAAATAAGCCATATAAATATTCAAGAAGACAGTATTTGCCTTAATACTTAATTTATCTTTTTTCCCTACTAAGTCTACTTACAGACCTGCTATCAGAGAAGCAATTTACTTGAAAGCTATGCTTCCTAATGTTCTCATTTTGATTTTGTGTTTGCAGATCAAAGAGGAAATCTAGCCTTACGAAACTTTCTCAATTTATCACCTTGGTGGATTTCACATTTATTAAATTCTTATCCATATGAGCCTATGTAAAACTCAATGTATAATTACTACCATTATGTGTCACGCAGAAGCTATGGCTTGACTTTCTTTGATGTATCAGATGGTGCAACAGGTACAACAGGTCTCAAGAACAACTCACCTCTTCTCATCTTAATGTTTTCACTATAAATTTTGTATATAGAGCACCTATGTGTGCCCTGCTTAATTTCATCTTATTCAGATGTCAAAGCAAATGAATATACAAATAAAGAAAAAGCAGAATTGATTCTGGCAACTGGTTTGTAACTTCTTCCATGAAATATTGTCAGCTGGATCATGATGACCTTTTCCTAATAGGAAAAAATAAAAATAGATATGAAGGAAAATGGAAAGGCAGAAGGAATCACAAAAGAAAAAAGGGCAAGACATTAAAAATGACTGGTTTTGGTTGCCTCCATTACTAGATAGCTAACCTTTTGGTTTCCAGGAGGAGCAAACACTTTTAAAAGTATTTAAAATGTCTAATCTTAGTCACCTAAAAACATGACTCATCCACTTCTTTATGTCCTTAGCCTTTCAAATCTCTGTGAGATTTTTCTTCCATACATTTTTTTTTTTTCCTGGATTTCTCCATAAGGCAGTAAGGTTTTTTTCCTTAATGAAAAGAATCAGACATTTTAAACCCTGGATTACAGGAAAGTGGTTTGTGGGGAGATGGTAAATAGCAACCATAAATCATATCCCTCACAAGAGAGGAATATGCTTTTCCACATTTTTGAAGATATGTTATTAACTAGATTGGCCTGACCTAGTAGGATAATTCCTAGTTTATTTAAATTGTTTATTTGACAGTGAGAAAAAGGAACACCATTTTCTTGATCGTTTGGATTATTAAGTACTTGTTCATTTCATTAGTGTATTTTTTGCAATAGATAGGCTGCTGGACAGAACAAATGCTACAGTGAACACAGGCACACCCTATGGCCAGGAATTGCAAATTTTTACCTTGATAAGAACCCGTAAGGAAAATACACTGATAGTTTTAATTAATCAGATTGACTAGGGCATGTGCAATATTTATTGGAAATGTAACATATGCTAAGTAAAAAAAAAACAGGAAGAAGAAGATTGTTAAGAAAAAACAAGAAACTTTTATATATGTGTACTGACTTCGTCTTTTAAAGAATGGCCTCAAACCAATGACAGCATATATTATTTGATAAAACTTTTTGGATTAATCTGCACTCAACAGAAAAATCACCTTGACTTGAACGATAAAATTTCCAGTAATACACTTACTGTCTTTCCTGTTTCCCAGTCCCACCATGAAGTTTGCTCCTGCGAGATGCACTGACCATACTGTCTCTGCTGACGGCGATTGCTTTCACTCTAAAGTTTGCAGTAGCTGTGCACCCCTTTGGGATATGAAGAACATTATAGGGACCAAGGTAGTGGTATTTCATTCTAGTGAAGTGCAATGCAATGGAAATCCCAAAATATATAAATATTTTAAAATACCCATATTATCATTCCACTGGCAATGAACTACTAACTAGTGCAAAGACATCCTATGAGGTAAAAAAAGGTCCCATGGTGTTTTATAATCCCATTGAAACTAAAAAAGCTTTTCAAAAAGAAGTTCATTACTGACGTTCTAATGAAGCAGAATTTTCCACTGGCCAAACTAAAGGAAGGGATATATATCTTTAGCCCTTGTTATTCTCAGGGAGCTTCACTGTTCACTTGCACTCTATCTGATAAAAGAAAGACAGCCATGAAAAATAACAGTGAAATATTTGGAGTTACGGTATTAGTAATGCATGCAACTTCCAGAATACTATAGATAAGGGCTAGAAATATCAAAGAAGAATAAAGATAAGGAGGAAAGAAAAACAAGTGTGACTCAAGAAATAAATGATGACTATTCCTTATCACCTCAGTACATTTCTACGCAAAATGCATAAGATGAGGGTCCCCTGGATAAATACTACATTTAAAATACAAATTTTCAAATGGATCTACCTGAATTACAATGCAGAAGAAGAAGAAGAAGAAGAAGAAGAAGAAGAAGAAGAAGAAGAAGAAGAGGAAGAGGAAGAGGAAGAGGAAGAGGAAGAAGAAGAAGAAGAAGAAGAAGTAAGATTCAAGGAGAATATAATAACTGAATCTGAACTCATATGCTTGCAAACAAAATGCACAAGTATGTAGGAATAAAACGGGAAAGGCTGAGACACAAACAGTTTCAATTAGTAAGGAACAGAAAACGCAACAAGAAAAGGTTCTACAAATACACTGTAAATAAGAGGAAAACAAAGGGAAGAATAATTCTGTTACCAAATGGGAAAGAGAGCAAATAACAGATGATACAGAAAAGTTGAAATATTCAGTGCCTTCCAGTTTCTTTACTCTTTACTGAAACATTAAATTGTGACTAGCTACTTGAGTTTATCCAGAAGACAGGAATACAGTCCAAATAAGAACAGATTGAAAAATATGCAGTTAGAACAGTCTGAATTGTGAGCGCCTTATGAAATTCACATTTGAACATTTTTCTGAAGCAATCTCGAAGTCTTTACTGTCATCCCCAAGGACCAAAGGAAAGCAAATCTAGTAACTATCTTTAGTAGAAGGGAACAGGAGAATGAAAATCTCAGAAATTATATTCCTTTTCATCTCTGAAAAGAGTGTGGACAAAATTATGAAATAATCAAATAAATACCTGAAAACACTAAAGTAAGAGGAAAGAACTAATATTGATTTGACAAGAGCAATTCATGTTAAATTTGTCCAAGTTCTTTCTTTGACAGAATATAGTGAGCATGGGAGGAATTTTTGTTTGGATATTTGGATTTTGCAACATCTTTGGTATTACTGAAACGCCTTGACTCCTAAGCAAGTTGAAGAAATACTGGTCTAGATGTAACTTACATCAATGTCATTTTTACAACAAATTGACTGATTAATGTACAACAAATTTGAACAGTAGCTCTCAAAAAGAATTATCAATATGTCTCTGTCCAAATGGGATGGGATCTCTTTCAGACAGGGTTTATCGTAGGCCAAATTCCACTTAACAGTTCCAATAATTTGGATGACAGAGTGACATTTTTACAGGAAACTGCAAAGAACAATGTTTTCAAGTTCTTTGGAGAATATGATCATAAATCAAAATGATCTTGGCTAATTGGAGAGAAAGCAAGAAATTGACAAGAGCAAATTAAATGAAAGCATAAGCAAAGATCTACAGTTCAAAGAGAGTATTTAAATGCACTCATACAAAATGAGACCTGTACAGGAATACAGAAAACAATCTAAGGGTTATAATGCCTTTGAAATTAAATATGAGTCAGCTACATGTTTCCATTACAAAAACATTACATTAGGCAATGCAGATCAGAGCTCCAGCAACAGAGGTATCCTGTATAGGACACGGAAAATAATTATTCTCTTCTATCTGTTCTGATGAAACTAGAGATAAGTTGATGTAGATTCATTTTTAGGAAAAAATAAAATCCCCTTTTAAATTGTTTAGATGATAAAACATGAGAACAGCTTAACTTAGACTGTTATGAAATCTCCCTCATTTTTGCTATTTATTGCCTTTGAATTGAAGAAATAAGAAAATAATGGGTTTACTCTACTGCTTTGGTTGATCCAGCACATGTTGGATCTATTCCTTTTAAACAATTAGTTTCTCATTGAACTTGAGGCATAAGCTTTCAATGGATACCGAAATACATGGATATTATAATCTATTATTATCCACTACGAGCTTAACTGAACTGCTTTTCAGTCATGTTTTTTTCTTTAGGCTACTCAGGCCTTCTAGATAAGCAGATAGCCTTCATTTGCCACAAAGCTTTCCTACCGTCTCTATGCCACTTGATAGTTTTGATTGTGTTAGAATTGTACTTGCTTAAGAAACACATATAATATATATATATAATTATATAAACCTACATAACATTCTTTATGCAGTTCTTTGTGTTTTCATGGCTTCACAAAAGTGAAAATTTTATTAGCATTTGCAATTAAGTTTACTGATTAAATGAAGAAACCTAAGTGTAATAAAAAATTATTTTGTTGGCTTAATACAGTATCTGCGTAAAACTTTGGATGGTGTTGTATAATAGAGCTTTGTAATCCTCCTAGATGTCCACCTTAGATCCAATTCATCAGGATTCTGTATAACAATATTAAATTAAAGAAGATGAAATGCTGTACCAATGTACCTTGCTTGGCAGAAGTAATTATCTTACTCTTCCAAAGATTTCATCAGGAATTCAGCTATCTGGATTATGCCTGCTAGTAAAAAGAGCTTTGACTTTTTTTACTTTTTCCCCCCCTTTCTTTTGATTTCTGGAAGTTAGTGAATGCTTGCAATATTGGAGTGTTCTGCTAGAAGCAGTCCTCAACTAGCACTTGATTGTAGTGCAAATTACAGAATAAACAATCGTTATTCAAACATTACATTGTTAAATATATTACTGTGAACTCACAGGTTCAGTAATGTTTGTACCTCTTCAGTTACAGTCTATATTTATAGTGATGTAGAACTCAGAAGGCCAGAAAAGTGTTAATTCCACTCTGAAATATGTAACGTGACTTGTATATTTAATTTGTTCTTTAGCAATTCCAAAGGTATATTTGGGGATATTCATAATTATTCCTTTTTTTAATATATTTTTTAAAATAAAAAGTAAAAGCTCAATTTGGAATTTCATCTTGAAAGTGAAGTTTTACTTCACACTCAATAAGGGTTTTAATGATTTTAAATTAAAAAGGAAGCTAAAGAAAAGTATTAAGGGAAGAGGCTTTTTTAATACAAAGATATGCATTTCATTTAAAAATTGTGACAATAAAACACTTAGACTTTTTAATTAAGACCAGTTTGTTTATTTTCATACTAGTGTTTCACAAATCAGAGACAAATATGCCAGGGGTATTACATCCTGAATGTCACAGGTAAATAAGAGATTGAGGTAACTCATCTTCAGGTGATAAAAAGCTGTATCCAGGTGATGAAAGCCAGATGTTGACATAGATTTCTCTCTACACTCCAAAAGCAATCTCTACTAGAGTCTGCATTTGGTGGTAAAGTAACAGGTCTCACCATACTACTTCTCTGTGTGGCTGATAGTGCGCTATTAGGAAAGATGTTATTCATAAAAGTTAAATGTTATTAATTAATCATTGAAATATATTGATACTTCCAACTGCAATATCCCAAGTTAATTAATTATTAGCTAGTTGTGAAATCTTGATGCAGCCATTTAAATTTGAACTGTTATTTATCTAGCATGCAATCATAGCTGTATCCAGTCTAAATTAAAAATGCATCGAAATGCACTGAAGACACTTTATTTAAAGTGTTACCAAATATGTTACAGGACGTAAAGCTGTGTAATTACTTAAGGGATCATATTTATAGCATTGGAGTATCCCAAGCATTAAATGGCTTTTGTAGTTGATTAAATGTTGAAGTGATGCTGAGGTAGAACTGCCAACGCTGCCAATGTGCAACCCATACATTTTCTCCCAGTCTGAAGTGCTGTGCTGGCTTCCTTTAGGGCTGTCCAATACTATCACTTGAAACAGCAATGAATGATAGAGATTAGGGTTTACTTGTAATGTGCAGAGGATTCAGAGAGGAGTATGAGAGATTAAGGAGCACATAATGGAAGGTTAGAAATCAGGAAGAAATAGCATCATGGACACGGAGGATTGATGTGCAATGCTAGGAAGAGATAGTCAAGGATGAAAGAACGTAGAAGTGAAAAGGGCAGGGAGAGGAAAAACAAAGTGGACTTTATTTTACCTTGAAAATATTGTCTAGGTACCTGACAAGAAGGCAGGTAAGTGCAACACCTGAAACACTTAAAAAATATTTTTTAAAAGAAAATTTATGAGATCTGTAAAGACTGCAAATCAGTGGAGGTGATTATGTGTGTGTATAGCCATGAGCCAAATAAAGTTTTTTTGCATGAACACAATGCAGTCTGGGTAGCAACCTCAGTGGGAACATGATCCTGCCTCCCACACACAACGCAGCTGAATAAAGTGCTAGCTATATATGCAGACTTGGCAACAGGTGTATGTATGTTCAAGGGAAACAGAAAGATTCATCAGAGAACATAGGATATCTCAGAACAAATTACCAGTGGTCACTAGTGATGACTGGATGACTGGATGACACTACCAGGGCTGCTGTAGTATGTTCCTTGCCATCTACCCTAAAGTTGCGAGTGAATGGTGTTTTACTTATTCCCACGCATTAGCCCAATTAGTCCATATACAGCCTGATTATTCAGAATTTGTATACACAAAAAGGGAGCAAAAGAAAGATAACTTCAGACAAAATAAAGAACTCGCTTTTTTCAACATCTGCTTCATATTAAGAACTCCCTTCTGAGCCTTCTAATACTGTATTTGGAAACAACTGATCTACATATAGGATTATAATACTTTCAAATGTCCTTTGGAGGAAAAGTCATTTTATTTGGTAAATAGAACACATGAATAATGAAGAATACAAGAATACTATAAAATAATTAGGAAGTGGTTCAAAGGTGCTCATTTACAATAGAGGAAATTAAATATGCAAATAAATTATTATCACAGAGGTAGTTAACAAACAAATGAGAAGGAAAAAAAGATTGTGCCTTCTAATTCATCATTGTTTAAAAGACACCTGTGAGTTCTATCTGAAAAATGACAACACTGAGAAATGCAGATGGTCGCATTTTGCCTTCTATCAGTAATTTCTTTTACACGTTAATTAAATGGACGGAGAAGGCAAAAATGTTTCCTGTAAGAAGACACTATGATTTAAATATATATAATACAATTTACATATAATTTAAATATTTAAGTAAAATGGCTAAGTAAAGGAGTGAAAGACATCTTTCCCTCTCGCACCTCTCACGCTTTGTCTGTTTTCTCAAAGCATAGGAACTGCTAGAAACCCCATCTAAAAGATTTGTCGTGGAAAATTTGAACAGTTAAACAGCTTCCTACGCTTTTGCTGTGCTGCTTCTTTAATGCCTCATACCATGGTGGCACCAGAGAATCCTGCTATGCACTCAGAAAAGTTTCATTACATCTACATAAATGACTTTCAGAAGAACACTATTTGCTTTTATTTTTTAAGCCAACTGTTGTTAACATCATTCCACATTTCAGCCATAGTAGTTTCATTGTCCTGTAAGATCACAATACAGAGATTTACTTTTTTACGTAGCCTGCTCAGGGTTAACAGCAAAATTCCTTGAGTTTTACCTAGTGTAGTGAAGTCGTTCCTTGAGCCTGAGCAGGGTCAGCACATCCCTTCTAGTACCATGAAGAGTCTGTAGGAATGCTAAAACAGCCAAGATCCATTTTCTTAAAGAAAAATTTTTAATACAAAACTGTGTTGCGTCTATTGCCCTGTAAACTTCAAGAAGTCATTCAAAATTGGAAAGAGAATGACAGAAAGGAAATCTGTGCTATTAACATGCAATATATGAAGCCCATTTCATGCACATTTAGCAAGCAGTAAACATTGTCCATGTGAGAATGGTGTTTCGATCTAAACTGTGATTATGAAAGGTATAAGCAGAAGAAAATTAATGAAGGTTCTACAAGTATTTGCAGCAAGTAGCTATTATCAGTATTGTTTTTTAAATGTATTTAAGGGGAAACTTTCTGCATGAATACATCAGGTGGGTTTAACAGTAGGCTGTTAAAAACCAAGAGAAAATGGGAAAGTAGTCAAAGGCCAACAACTACATGAGAGTACTTAAAACAGTAGGGCTGTAAACTTTTGAGGACAGACTGTCTTGAGATCACTGAAGCAGCTGTTTAAAGGAACAAGGACAGTGTCAAGATAATTCAGTCTTCAGAAAAAAATAAATCATAGACAACTTAAACAGTCAACAGAGGAGTTTCAGAGCCACAGGCAGGCATGGCAGAGCTTGCCAAATATTAAACTGGAAGGCTGAAAGGAAAAACTGTCTACAACATTTGCATGATTCAGAAAGGAGCAGGTATATGCCTATTCTACTTGCCAGGTCTTCAGGTTGGTTTCTAACTTCAGAAGACACTGAAAGTACAAAGTTCTTTCAAAACACCTGACAGGAGTTAACGTACACCTTGCTATGTCAAGGCTATGTTATGTTTCCTTATTGTAGGGATTTTATAACCTCCATATTTTATATTAATAAAAGAAAAAACAAAGATTAAAATTAGAATCCAGGCTCTATGTCTTTACATAAGACAAACTCAATTTTATTTTATATTTAATAAAAATATCTTTGATATATCTCCTCATATTGTCACTGAAAGCTATTTGAATATTTGCCTTTTCTATGGTATTGGTGTTAATGAGGATGCTGGTAATTCATTCTTAGGAGAAGCCATAAGAAGGAATTGACAGACCAGACATCAGGTGAGCAGACAGCTTTTTGTGCCTCTGGAGAGTCTATGTATCTTTCAGAATCGGGTATCATGAAATGGCATTGGCCAGATGTGATGAAACAGGAAACAAGCGGTGAAACAGGATTGGAACAGAATATTTGAGACATTTAAAGAACTGTAAATTTCAGCACTGTGATTTCCATGACTATGGAGGAGATACGGGAAAGCAAGATCAGAGGTTTAGCAGCTTCTGGAAACTTAAGCTTCCAGCAAAATCCCACAAAGTAAAATCAGTTTGACAGGTTATCCTATTTCTTGCTTTCTACTTCAACAAAATATCACAGTTGTTGCCTGTGTAGGCAGGATAGAGGGGAATATCTGCTGAGAACCATGGGTACTAAACTCATCTCAGTGTGATAATTGTAATTTGTTTCCACAAGTATTCAATATATCCATGGCTTTTTGGTTTTGTGTATTTTTTTTTTAAAGAGAAGAAAGGAAAGAAAGAAAAACATTTGTAAGAAAAACAGTCCCCTATTTCAGAAATAATGTTTGCTGGCAAACAAGTACAGTATGTGCTCTAAAACAGTTTACTCTAATACAATATATACTGAATTACTTCTTGAATTGCCACCTTCCAAAAGAAACAAGTAATAGTTCAGAGGATGAAAATTACTGACTGATTCTGCTGATTATATATATTTATTGTAGGTTGTGCTATAAATGTACCAGACATGGAATAAGCCAACTCTTTCATTCTATTAAAAAAAAAAAAAAAAACAAACCAAAAAAACCACACCAAACAAAAACCCAACACACAACACATCAATTTTTCCTAGTACACTGGAAACATATTTTTCATAGAAATAAACACATTTTGCAACCTTTTCTTTTACTCCTTTACTTTGATAAAATAAAAGGTACATAGCAGGGTGTCTTGTAACAAACTGTCTCTTGAAATTGCAACAGGACATTCTATATGCCTAGTGGCCATTTAATTTAATGGGATTTTTATTAGTTTACATCGACTGGGTTATTTAAACCACAGGGGTCTTTGCAAGTAAAAGCACAATTTGAACATGGAAAAAAACCAAACCCAGCTATTTTATTTAAAAAATTAAACATATTGCATTTTGATTCATCTTTTAAAGTGGTGTTTTTCCTAACAATTTCATGAAATTTCACTTCTGCTGAAGTATAAAAAATAATTCAGTTCTTTAATTGTCATTGCATAACAGTCCAATTGCTTCAAGAATCTCAACAGACTTTACTGCAAAAGGGCATTATCTTTGCACCTGAAGCATGGAAATGAGGTTTACATCCAAAAAATTCTCTTTGTTATCCTACTTGAAGGACCATTTCTATTTACTTCATAATTTCACATTCTAGTCTTTAAACACATGGGGGTTAGGAAAATAGAAGTACATGGGTGTCCAAAATAAGCTGAAATATCTATCAATCATGGCAGTCTTTAGACTTCTGCATCTACTTTATTTGACTGCCATTCCAGTTAGCTTAATTTGTGATAGTTATATTTAAAAATGGCTCTATATTATTATTATTAGCACCAACAAGATTGACTCACATTCTAATGATCGGTTTTACATTGAAGTTCATTAGTAATTTCATCTTCTTAAACTACTTCATTACGGTTTTCCTTAATGAAACATCAAAACCTATAATGTAAAATTTCAGTTTTGCAATATAGAGATTACAAAGGAAAAAACCTCTCACAAAAAAAGTAATGTTTTATTGACAAATGCTTCTTCTAGCTAAGGATCATTTGAAGTTCAACAAATGTTTTTGTACTTGGCTGAACTGAAAGTACTAGGCATTGTACAAACTGTAAAGCACAGTTTTTGTATCAAAGTGCTTGTAATTTAAACAAACTCTGCCATTTGTAAGGAATAGCCAATGAGAATTAAGAAAAAACAGTACCAACATCTATAGGATGGATATAAAGGGTCCAGACAAGAACGTGGAACAAACGGGTGTCAACAGGATGCTACTTAGCAGTACAACAATTTTTTAGCTCACTTAAGAGAAAACTGGCTAAGAAGCTACACAGCGACAATCTACATGAATAGAACGTTATCAGGGTTACAAAGTCAAGCATTGAGATTGCTAGAATGTCATAATGCCACAAATGAAGTGTTACTGTATTTTGGAAAAGCTGTATTAAATACTTAGCCTGCATTAGCAAATATGGGAAGCTTTCAGTGTTAATCATTACTTGACCTTGGTCAGATGTATTACTTTCACAAATGAAAGGAATGAAGAACAACAATTCCCTTAGTAATGGACCATGAGTACATCAAATACTACTAGTGACCAAATATGAAAGACAATCATTATTGAATTACATAGTTCAATACAAAAAAAGGATGACCATTCTTTTGTGGACTGTCTGCATCTATGAATCTGTATATGGTGTTTCTAACACGCATATATATAATATTTTCTATTCTATATGACTCTATTCTGTATGATTAGGAGAGAGACTCGCTCTTCATACTGAATAAGTAAATTCAAATACAAAGGTACTTATACATGAGCTAAAGTATTTGCTTTGTCATTTCCCTGTTTCAAAAATAGAAGTAATTAGCAAATCAAGGCCCAGTTGGATTTCTCAGAGGCAGGTTACCACTCCTCCCTGCAAACAATGACTAATCAGCTAGAAATATTCAAAATAAATGATTTATTAATAACAGATTAATTTCAAATTGTTGGCTGACATTGCAAGGACTCACAAAAAGCAACTAATAATTGTATTAAAGATTGAACTAGAAATTTTTATTCGTGAGAAGGTTTATGATGAGACAAAGGGCTAAACTGACAATGAGTAGCCGGCATGCCGCTGACTTCACTTTTACAGGATTAATTCTACTGACTTTGATTAAGTCAGTAGGTTTGTTTGTTGGTTGGTTCTAACAACAGTCTAAGTGAGTAGAGAAGCAGAATCATTTTTTATAAGCAAGAAAGTAATTCAGTGTATAAACCGTCAAGAAGAATCTGTGTGTAGGGGCCAGATGTCACACAAGAAAGCAAAGTAACACAAATGGGCAAAAGTAAGACTCAAACGTACATTAAATCATTAGTTAGATGAGGTTACTTTACAGTAAAGATATGACATTCCAAGCTAAAAAATGTAATCCAAACAATCTTGTTTCAAGTTCTCTGGCTTAGCCTATGGAAGTGATGAACATCCTGATTTGGTTTTAGAAGGTGTGACACCAGAGACTGAATACAATGCTGCTACTAAACCATAAGGGGGAAAATGGTATCCTGCTCCACACTCTGTTTTACTTTTCCATATTGCTTAAAAACACAGAAGACATATGATTTATTCTGTATGTTTATTCTGAACACTGTATTCTGTATTGTAACAACATCATTCTGGGATCATCCTGGATTAGCTGGATGTTTGGATCTTGAAAAATTATTCCCTACAGCATGGTTTTCTTTTGAAGATATGGGGGTACAAGTACTATATGAGTATTTTCTGTTTCTTTTTGAGAAAATCCAGGTGTCTGGCTGATTCCGGAATCTGAAAGCCAACAAGGTCACTCAGAGCCATTGTCCCTTCTTACGAATCTATGCTTCATTCAGTGCAAATGGAATCCAGTCTTTTGTCATAATGTTCAAATTTAAATCTTTCAAACTAATGTAAATAATAGAAAATCATTAGTAGGAAATAAAAAACTACAGAGCAGATTGAAAAAGGAATTTACAACAGTAATTGAACATCCAATGATGAGCCACTGGGAGAAAAGAGAACACATTACTGTCAGTAAATTTGAGAGGTTTATAACTCAGGTTAATAATTAGGCATTGTAAAGCACATAACAAGAAAAAAAAATTGTAATTATACATCTTAATATGGACTACAGTATCAGACTATTGGATATTACAGGTACATATACAAGATACTACATTATCTTCTTTTCCACAAGTTACAACTTTGAACATGTCAAAAGACAGCTCTCTAATGCTGCCAATCTTTCCCAATCACAAATCATGAGGTATTTTTCCCTCAAAATCATAAGTTTGATTATAAAATTGTGAGATTTTACTTTGACATATGGTCTCTTCCCTGGTGAGATTTTAACAATTGAAAATAAATGAAGAAATCTTGTCCTCTCCCAGAAGAACCATAGCAATTTACCTCTATGAAAGGCTTTTATATACCAGAGCAGGTGATGAGAGGAAATTTGGTATCAGTGGAATTTGGTATCAATAGAATTGCCACAGCAGAAAATCTGCTTTTAGCCAGCAATATTCTTGTTTTATCCAAGGGCTATATCTTACAAACTGTAAAATGTTCGGTCACTTCATTTTTATCTTCTGATGAAAACAAAGTGAACCTTCAGTATTCCATCATTCCTCCTCAAAAGGCTTATGTCAGGCAGGGTGATGTCAGTTCCAAGAAAGATAGCTAGAAATTTATTTTCATTGCACATCCATAGAAAAGGAATGCTATTAAAGAAACAATCATACTATAAGAAATCCAGCATGCTAGCAGGTAAAGGATATATGAAGCATAGCCTGATCATGTCTTCAGAACAGAAAATCCTGGTTGGGACTATTGTACCCGGTCATACCTAATTCAGTGTAAAAAAATCAGTGAGATTTAAAAGCTTCATACAGAGGCTCTAATTGAATTTAGGTGAAGCAAAACTAATGCACTGTTTGGCATATCTGAATCATCTCTGCCTAAAAGAAGCATTTGCTTCTTCCTATGGTTTAAAAGCAAGGATGCTGGTCACAGACCATACCCCATGCTGACCAAGTGCGCTAATGGGCATACATGTGATTTAGGGAAGCACTTTACCACTAAAAAATAGCCACTTATTCACCACTGGTACACACCCATGGCCAGCCCTTAAGATACAGAGCCGTAACAACAATTTTAAAGTGATGCTGTGCAGAAGGCCACATATTCTGAGCGGTATACTGATCATATCTGATCCTTCCCTCTACCCACCTTGCCATGAGCAATGACATTATCTTTAGGCTCCAGAGTACAAATATGAAGCGTGTAAAGTGGGAGGGACCATGTGCACAGCCTCCTGTACTCCAGGTTTTTAAAAGATACTTATATGCAGTACTGAGAAAATACTCCCTTTCTCAGAATACAATCCAATGCAAGCTTGAACTGTGCAACATACTTGATATTTAAAGTCTATGTACTAAATTTTAGGGCAAAAGAAGTACTTATCAATCATATCCAATTAAAATAATTACTTTTCTTTATTTTGGCAGTAATATAGGTAGCACATCAGAACACCAGATAAATAGACAAGACAGATAGATAGACAGCAAGCATACAAACATATCCTAAGGGTACCCACTTCTGAACATGAAGCTGATCAGTGCCGTTTCCAGTTTCTTCACTGTTTCTAAGTATAGATCACTGCCAGACAGTTGGACAATATTGTTTTTAGTTTTTCTTGTTCTGTTGCTTGAGTCTCTACAAAAGGTTGCTTGTCTGTGCAAGTGCTATTAGTTGCCATGACAGTATTTGTGATATAAATAAAGCAGCAGTAAGTTTGAAATGTCCTGCTCCTGCAAGGTGCTTGGTGCCGACTGCAAAACACGCAGAGACAGAGCCTGTCTTTCACGGTTCAGAGCTCCAGAAAAAAATTAGATACAGAGCTACAAATTACTCTTACAAAGCCTGGCTACTGTCTTCAATCCTGCAAGCCAAAGCCTTTCTGGAGGATTAGGTGGTTCAGTACTACTGGCTGTTAAAATCTTCCAGCTATGCAAATCAGCTGTTCACATTTTCATTTGTCAAGTTTCCTCCACTGTCCTTTCCATTTCTGGGAAGCCACCCACCTATGCTTCATTCTGTAGCTCAAAACATAAGAAACTCACCTTCCACACAGAAGAATACTAATATCTGCCTTTCTGTTTTCTATCTGTTTTGTGGTTTCGTCTGTTATGGGATGACCATGTGGAACAGGCTTGCAATGCTAATAGCAGACACATAACATATGATGATATGCTGAAAGAGTGTGAGAGAGGAGTGAAATGAGCGAGTCGCACTTGCAGTCAGTGTATTATGACACTTAGACAGGTCCACCTTCCCTATTTACTCTTACAAACTGTACTGTCCAAAAATGATATTAAATCTCATGGCTGTTGACCCACTCCCCACCAACTATATACAGCCTACCAAAACCAATACCACATAAAACTCTGAGCTACCCAACCCTGCCTCCCCATCCAATTCTTCTCTACTCCATTCACAAGGTCAGGTTTTGGCATCTACTACTGTGCAGAGCAGAGAGCAGAGTAAGTTCTGGATCCTGAGGCGATGCTTCAAATGCTGCTAGCTCCAAAGAAGGCTGCATCTCAGAGTAACTATACAGCATAACTTCCCTTAGAGCAGTGTGAGATAGTTAAAGCTTACTTACTGCCCCCACTTTGAAATAGAGGAAGCTACTTTGCATATGCAGTGGTGAGAAACCTAATTTCTTGATGGGGAAGGAAGACAGCGAAAGACAGGAAGCCTGAACTGTTGGATCAGTGGGCCTTACCATCTAAGAAACTCAATGGCTCTAGTTTTAAAGTCAGCCCTGCTTTGAGCAGGAGGTCAGCATAGACAACCTCTAGATGTCTCCTCCAACTTAACATACTCTGCGGTTCAATGACTCGGTGGACAGCTTTCTTCGAAAATTACTTAGGGTCTCCTTCTGTTGGCTTGATTTAGAAGGTCTTTTTAGAGGGTAGGAGGGGTGGCCTGCTCAGTATGATGAAATTCAGAGGATAATCTCTGCTCTTATGTATATGCCAGTTTGTAACAATAATGAGGGGAAAAATACACAGCAAAAGTCGATCTTCAAGAGTAGAGTCTCTTATTTTCAACATCATTCAAAAACAACCAGAGCAGACTACTGCAGGACTATCTCATGGAAAGGCTTCCCATGGAAATGAACACAGGAGGACAAAAGCTTTGTTCTTAAGAATGCAAAAAGCAAGGACAGGAAAAATCATCACCTGACTATAGAGGTCGTGGTACAGTTCATAAAATGATTTCTCATTAAAGCAGACATGATGAACCTTTAAGAATCTGAAACACTCAAAATTCTTTTAGTGCTTAACTCTATCAGCAGGAATTACTGTACAAATACAAACAGCATCTTTAGGCAGGACTGAAAAAAGCAACATAAGGTCAAGCAGATACTTCCATTTTCCTAAATCAATTATAAATATTACGCTATGGAAGGATGGTAGCTATGTAACCACTAAAATAAACCAGAACATAAGTAAGTAGTATATGAACTACAAGGCTACTATAACTGAAATAATTCAGTATCTACATGTTGTGGGCTTTTCTGTTGTTTTTTTAATACAGGGAAAAAACTTACAGAATAAATGACTGAACTAGCAAAGAAACTAGTAACTTTGATTTCTATAAAAAGTATATATAATTTAGAACATGACTAATTTTGATAACAAAATCTATTTACAGGTTTCTTTTTAAATACATGTGTTGTGCTTCTTTGTATAAGCCATGGGAGACAGAGAATTCCAGATAATTAAAGCTATAAATAGAAAGACCTGCTTCTTAAAATTACTGAAGATTTGAATTCAAGGGCTTAGACTTTTTAGATGCTATTTTTGCTCATTTGTTGGACTAGGCAGTGACTAAAGAACCTTTAACATTTAACTTCCTTTTAGATCTTATAACATTTATTGTAAAAATGCCTGTGGAAATAAAGAAGCAAGAACTGGTATGACTAATCCCCAAAGGATCTGTTAGTGAGCATCAGTTCTCCCAGTTTTTTGGCCTTTTTGCCTGTTGACATTTACTGTTCCTTTTTAAAGCCATTAGGAAACTGCAAAACATAACTTCTGATACAGTGAAAGCCCCAGCGACAGAAGAACAGGACAAATCTGAAAAGGCGTTCTTTGGTGTAAATTAGCAGATCTTGGAATCCACAGACTGTTAAAATATAGGCAGTGATAAGTGGGACATTTCTGGATCAGCAGCTTCCCACTTATGCCAGAAGAACAGCACATTAACATCCTAAAGATGTGTTTATTTTATACAAATTAGGCAAGATGGAGAAAACGGAATTCTCACATAATGCAAATTAATGTGAATGAAATGAAAAACAAAAGTAGCTTTTATGTATTTGTCTAACACTTACTAAAATTAATTGAAATTAGACGTGTAAAAACCACTGTGACCTGAATTTAACTACATAGAACTAAAATCCCTTTATCTCCAGATCACCAGGAGCTGAGAAGAACTGCATTTCTAAGAACTCAGAGGTTTCAGTAGAGACCCTAGCCTGAAGTTAGTCTTTAAGTCAAACAGCAAAGTTATACTTACTCTGGATCCGAAGCTTGGTCCAAGCGCTGCTTCCCTTTCAGCTCCACAGAAGGTGTCTGAAGGATAAACAATAAAATCTTTCAGAATGAAGAATGGGTTTGTGATTAAGGAAGTACGCTGGGACTAGTTCCCAGACCTGCCACTGCCTCCCTGTCTGATCTTAATCTCTCTATTATTCAGTTCCTTATCTGTAAAATAAGATAGTAATACTTCTCCCATTCTTTGTCTGACTTGGTTCTCCGAACTGTCTGATCTTCAGAATGGCAACTGATTTCATTTGAGTATATTTTCTGGTCCTTCCACAACTACATTTTAATCCCAGCTGAGGTCACAGAGGTTCTTTTAATACAAGCAATTAAAAAAAAAAAAATCACTCAGTGTTTTTGGGGAATGGAAGCATATTTCAAACCTGACAAAGTAATTCTGAAAAGCTTTCATGTTAAAACCACTGGAGAAAATGTCTACATTAGGACAAGTGGTGGGGGAGGGGGGCAATGACAGATAAAATGATGGTAAACTATTTTGCTGAAGCCCTGGGCCAACAACGTAATTACCAGAAATGATTTATATCAAAGTACCACATTTTACTGTGTATATGGACATGTGAGGACCTGTATGCACGCTTTTCCTATGTAGCAAGTTATGCAGATTATCCAACTTCTGCTGACAAATAAACTGTCTTAAACTAATTCACATTAACTGCAACACTAACATGTACGTGAATGTAGATTAACGAATGCACAAAAAAAGTTATTTAATATATAAAAAGTTTAGTGAAGTACTTTGATCAAGAGTACAGGAAACGGAGTATGGAGGTGAACTTCACTGAACATCTGCAAGGCTGCATCAAGACTGGATGAAACAGAAAAAGATGCCCAGACCATCTCCCAAGATGCGCAAAACCGTACCTGTCATGGGGGACATTAAATACCAAGACAGCTGTTGGATAAAAACACAACTAATCAAGCATGCATCATCACAGAGGGCAATTTTATGATCCAGAAAGGAGAGGATTTAACTAACCTGCTCAAGAAGGATCAGTAGAAATTGTGAGAAATAGTGACATTCAATACCTTTTGACCACAAGGTGCTTCAATTTAACAAAGTTAGAAACATTCTCCCTGAAGGAAGCAATATAAAAATATTGTATTTTGTAAGAGCAAAATGAAGTAATTGAGACAGTAAGTTGTAACTCTTTCTGATGTTCAAAGGCCATGATCAGGACACTACTTCAGAAGCTTAAATCCAAAATATATTTGACGAAATATATATTTTTGGAAGCAAGTTATATAAGATGTGATGCAATTATTACAAAAAATAAAAATACATGGTTAGAATGTAAGGAAAAAAGTAAATCCTTGATGGGCTAATAAGATCTCTTTGTTAGAAGTGAAAAGTGCATATCCTACAACTGGAAACAATTAGGTAATAAAAACAACAGAATAGATGTTAGCAAAATAGGGTCAAGGGAGTAAGGAAGATATCTGCAGATCTAATAAATGGACAAAGATAAACAAGTGAGATTTAGCTCATTAATAAATAAGGAGTGAGATAAGACAATAATATGAACACGTTCACCTAAGGCTCAACTTTCAAAAAGGAGAAAGTGTTAGTGCTATACAAAGTGAGGAAAACAGCTTTTGACAATTAGGAGGTAATAATGACTTTGAATATGCATTCTAGGGTATTCGGGGACTTAGGTAACGAACTTACTGAACCACTTACAATTGTTTAAGCCATAGAGAATTAGAAAGTACCCGAGAAAAGCAAACTTACCAGTGATCATAAAAAAGGAACAGAGAGAGAAGATTAATCTTTAGGAACCATATCTTCAACTCCATTGCTCAGGGAAACATATATAATATATATATGATATAATATATAATGTAAGAAACATAGGCAAAGCATATGAAAAAGCCTAGAATTTTATAGTATGGTTTGAAGAGAGAGAGACACAGATAATCACATACCCTCTCCAGCCTCCTCACACAGGCAGCAGATCTGGAAACTAACTACGAAAGATAGTTACAGTTTATCTCTTGAGAAGAGAGCATAATGTCCCTCCTCTTTTCTTACGAATCTGCACTGTGCCCTCTGTTCATTCATTTGCATTCTGTGGCTATACAGTAGGGAATGAAGGACCTGGGGCTATGTCTTCTTCCCAGATCTTTCCACCTAACAGTTTGCTGTCAGAATAAAATATCAGCAAATATCCCACCTTTCCCTGTGCTGGATAAACTAATAATGTAAATACCATCTTATAAGCGTTTCATATGCTTGTTCCTCTATGGAACTAACACATCTGTGACAACTTACCCACAAGTGAGCATCTAGGAGACTGCAGTCACGTGACCTGCTTAACAGGAGGGTCATATCTGATGAATGAAGAGATCATTTTATTCTTGCTCATCAAATGAGTGGATGAAAGAAATATAACACAAGTCCTATACACACGTGTTGTTATTATGTAGCATCACGCAAAACTAATGGCAATGCTCTTGGCTGTAAGCAAATGGGAAATGAAAATATAGTGAAGGACAACAGAAAGGATAATGACGAGCAGAACTGCAGCAGCATACAGTGTACAGAAGTGTGCAGTGGTGTGTTACAAGGATCAGTGTTACACCTGCTCTTATTTAAACATGCTACTGAATGATTCAAGGCTGGGGCCAACCACCAAGGTAATTAAATTTGAAGATGACACTGAGTTCTTAGCTTCTGAGAGTGTTAAGAGAGCTCAAAGATTCAGAACTATAAAAAGCAGACAAAATATGGACAGAAAATACCAGGACAGAGATGCAGCTGGCTTTCTCATGTGAACTATTTATCTGGGAAAAAATTATATGAAATAAAGACATTCTATGACAGAGTAATCTAGAAATTAACACTGATGAAAGGACTTACAAGCCATAATGGACAGTAAATTAGATACGTGTTTATAAAGCAAATTTGCGACAAGAAAAGGTCAATATGATTTGGGAACTGTTTGAAGGGAGGGATCGTATCATGATAAAGGCATAAAAAGTCACTCTTGAGGGTTTGAATAGCAAATTGCACCTAAAATACTGTAGGTAGACCTTGGTACTCTGCTCTTAGGAGTGTATAGATAAGTTGAAAGGAATTCAGAAAGGAGCAGCAAAAATGATGATGCTGCTGTAGCAATTCTCATGTTATTAAAGAGGTAAAATGCCTGGATATAAAAGAAACAGCTTTTAAATAATGAAAGACTATAACCATCAGACAAGAACAGACACTATCAGGATGAAAGGCTTTACAGATGGGTCAGCAAGATGAACTTAAGAAATTGACTTCTGAACAGGAGACCTATTTGGTTATGTCAAGAAAGGTGACAGAAGTCCACCTAAACAGACAACTTGAACTATACCAGGAAAAAAACAAAACAGAAATAAACAAAAAAATTTGCTTTGAAGCACTTATTGATTTGGCAAAAGGAAACCCAAGATGGAATAACAGGTATTTTCTGTGTCAGTGTTCATTTTTCTTTATAGGAAGAGTAATAATAACAGCAATATAAAACATAGTATGCAACATATTAATAAAGTAGAATAATTAATCCAAGAGAATTTTCTCTTGTTTCTGTAATACAAATTTCTTCATTAGGACACTACTGAAAAACAAAACCTCTTTTTTGCCTTTACCAAACTCCTGAAGACTGAAGTCCTGTTCCATTGCCTTTAACAAATACATGTCTTAAAATTTAAGGCAATCATTTTGTTGTTTTTTTATAATCTACAATGAAGGTAGCACTTATGAACTTACAGCAAGGAATAGTAGCAGCAAGAGCCACTGTGTACTTTTGTAAATATATTAAGAAGAAAGAAGGAAAAAAATTAGAATAAATAAGGAGAGTGGACAGTAAATTTACTTAAGATATCTTGGAATAAGAAAAGAGAACAAATAGGGAAAAGTGGAAACAAATCTCTAAGGTTTCAAATGATCTGTGAAAAAGTTACAACACAAATATTCACAAAATGAAAAAAAATAGTATAAGGAAGACACTTACAGAAATATCAACAGACAAAGGTGGAAGGAGGGTGAGAAACAGGCCAAGTAGAACGTAATAAAAAACAAAGAATGCATTAAGAAGAGATAGCAAAAGATAATGTCAAAAGAAAGTCAGAGAACAGAGAAAAGGCAGAGATAACTGTCCAGACAGAGTGCAAATGGACTGTTGCTGTGTTATCTGAGACTGTGCGCTGTATGAAGGAAAAAAATTTTGAAAAGATGGCATACAGAAACGCCAAATTGAAACTTGAGCAAAGTTATTGAGAATCCATTGATAAATGTCTTCTTGATCAGTAATTCTTGTTTTGAGAAAAGCTAAAATTTGTGTATCACATATAGAGCACGTTAGGTAGATGCTTTGCCAAAAGAAAAAAAAAAAAAAAGATTTTGAGACAAAAATGGAAGGCAACTATAACAAATGCTCCCAGAAGCTAGGACAAAAGGAAGTTCCTATTAATTACTTTTTTTTTTTCCTGAAATACAAGGCTTTGTCCAATACTTAATGCAATTATACCTTATAACTGGAGAGCCCTGTTGAAAAAATGCTTTTGCTCCTTCTCATAAAGCTAGTGGATTTTGATTTGGTTGGTTTCAGGTCAAACTGGACATGTGCCATTGATAAATTGGTGCTAATGAATTCCTGGGTTGAATGCACTACCTCTAAATATTTAGCATATTTTAAGAAAAGATCAACAGGCATTAATCAGGCAACAAAGAAGTAATCCGTTACTCCAATGATTTCCTCCTCAAAGGATCAGCAAATTCAAATAAAAATTGGAAGACTCAGAAATACCTCACATACTAGCAACCCCTGCTTGTCAGTAACTGAATGTTTGGCTCTCTTTTCATTGATATTAGACTTGGTCACAAGGTGATCTGACTTCAAGTTTCTAATACATGTGCTTGATTTCATAGAGGCATATATTTCTCCAAAGCACTTCCAGTTCTGTAATTAATGTCCTATTTTGTATAAGTGTTCGCTAACTTTTATGAACACTACTGCATGCTGAAGACACTTGTTGCAGATACTCTTGCTATAGGATCAGCAGAATTCGGAAATACAGATTAGGGCTCACTTCCTTCTCACTAAGGAGGGGTAATTCAAATTTACCTTTGGACAGAAGAGACAAAAGCAATAGAGGATACTCATGGCCAGAGAACAACCTCCTTATGCAGCAAGAATCTACCTGTCAGAGGAGGTAGCAGTCAATAAATAATTTTCCCACTGCCTCCCCTTCTCCTATCTTTCTTGCAGCAACTATTGACCAAGAGTCCCCCATTCTGAGAGGTAACAGCAACTGACTTGACAAGGTAGAGCTGCCCAATTTCACATTGTACTAGAACTGTCCTTGCTAAAGGTCTAGGTTCCAGTAGCAATTTTTCTCCTGGATCATTAGGCATTTTTCAGTACGCGTGGGTAGGAAATGCTTTCCTACTGCATAAGATTTCATTTCCCTTTTTCCCAAATCAAGATGAAAAATAAAATTATCCAGGCTTTCATGAATTGTTCATTCAGAATATATTTCTACCATATAGGCTGTCATTTCATTTTGATCCATTATGATCCATTATGTTGTTGAAATAACATCCAGTTTTCAAACAAAAAAAGTTATTTTTTAACTAAGAACTGACTTTATGGCAAACTTACTGCAAGTTCTTTTCAATGGCCCATACGTCCCACAAACTTTTATTTGATGAGACGATGTTTCCCATAAAACGGAGAATAAGAACATTTTCTGGCTACCTGTTTCTTAGACCACTGCCGATTTACTTTTGTCTGCACTGGGGTAAATACTTTCTTAGTGTCAGTCTGTAAAATAATTTCTGAAAGATTTGTTGAGTATAGCGTGGTTCATTATTGTTAAATTTAGCGTGGTTAGTATCTGCAAAGATTATGTGTAAATGAGAGCATCTGTAATTCTAATGTTCATAATTTAGCTCCGTTTTATGCTGTTAACCAGACTTATTAGCATTTTTAACTTAGAAAATTATCTGTTGAATAGAAAGCACTGCAACTGATGATCATTGTTTGGTATAATAAAAAATTCCCAAACTGATGGAATTAGTTGAATAACGATGTTCAATTCCCTTGTAGTGTAGATTTGGGTAAGAAATTAACAGAGAATGAAGTAATATTCTGCTCCATCAGTACATATCCAGTGAATGTTACAGAGTTTCTGAGTATATGCCTCCATATTACAGAGTCGTCCAAAACAAATAACTTAGGGAAAAATGTAAGTGCTTGGCTACATAATCACTGGCACTGTTTCAGAGTTCCTGTGTCTAAATACTGACCTGAGAAGATAAACTGTATGTTTTTGATGCACTTGAAGTCCTAGAATTCCGTGGGGTCCAAGGGAAAAAAAAGGCAACATGAGAGATCAGAAATATTTGGCTTTGTAATCTCCTTTCTTAAAAGTCTGCAAGGCATTTTGTATTTTTTTTTATGGCTGTTGAATTGAAAAAATAGGTCAGACAGGGTTGATAAACTCCAAGTCTGAAACACAGATTTATTAAAAAATGTTGTTGTGAGACTGATGCATTTATGGTTCTTTACAGAAATAACTCACCAGTATCTGTATGCATATTTAAGACTGACCAGAAAAAGTCTGAAACTACCGAAACAGGTGAGGAATTCCCATGATGCTGATATCCCTGCAGGCTTGTTAGGGTTTCATCCTGCAACACTGGTTATAGATTTTTTTTTCACATGTGGACTAAAACCCAGTAATTGAGTCCTTGTGTGTATAGCAGTTAGAAAACCAATGCTACTTTTGAGCATAATCCAGATCCAATTCTCCTTGTTGTATTATATGAAATGGAAAAGTTTCAATTTTCCATATTAGTGTTCAAAATCAAGGCACTACAATAGATAGCTACAGATCATACAAGTGTAAATTGCAAGCTAATCCTACATCTGATAATAATTACTACTTAGGTCTGTTGCTTGATTTTTTTAATTTACTTTAGAATTAGGATATTTATTCAGACAGTAAATTTGCATTTACAATCAGTTTACACATTTAAAATTACCAGGTTACTTCTGAACAGTTCCTATGATCTTTTTCATACATCAGAGTAAATAAATTCATAGAATCACAGAATCATAGAATCATTTTGGTTGGAAGTGATCTTTAAGATCATCAAGTCCAACTGTAAACCTAACACTGCTAAGTTACCACTAAGCCATGTCCCTCAGCACTACATCTACATGTCTTTTAAATACCTCCAGGGATGGTGACTTGACCACTTCCCTGGGCAGCCTGTTCCAATGTTTGACAACCCTTTCGGTGAAGAAATTTTTCCTAATATCCAACCAAAACCTCCCCTGGCAAAACTTGAGGCTGTTTCCTCTCGTCCTATCATTTGTTACTTGGGAGAAGAGACCAATACCCACCTGGCTACAACCTCTTTCAGGTAGTTGTAGAGAGCAACAAGGTCTCCTCTCAGCCTCCTTTTCCCCAGGCTAAACAATCCCAGTTCGCTCAGCTGCTCCTCAGAAGACACATGCTCTAGACCCCTCACCAGCTTTGCTGCCTTTCTCTGAACATGCTCCAGCACCTTGATGTCTTTCTTGCCATGGGGGGCCCAAAACTGAACACAATATTTGAGGTGTGGCCTCACCAGTGCTGAGCACAGGGGGACAAGCACTTCCGTAGTCCTGCTGGCCACACTATTTCTGGTACAAGCCAGGATGCTATGGGCCTTCTTGGCCACCTAGGCACACTGCTGGCTCATATTCAGCCGGCTGTCAACCAACAGCCTCAGGTCTTTTTCCATCAGGCAGCTTTCCAGCCACACTTCCCCAAGCATGTAGCACTGCATGGGGTTTTGTGACCCGAGTGTTGTGATCCGGCACTTGGCCTTGTTGAATCTCATCCAGTTGGCCTCGGCCCATCGATTCAGCTTGTCCATATCCCTCTGTAGAGCCTTCCTACGTCAATCAGATCAACACTCCCGCCCAACTTGGTGTTGTCTGCAAACTTACTGAGGGTGCACTCGACCCCCTCATCGAGATAACTGATAAAGATACTAAACAGAACAGGCTCCATCACTGAGCCCTGGGGAACACCACTTGTGACCAGCCACCAACCAGATTTAACTCCAGTCACCATAACCCTTCAAGCATAGCCATCCAGCCAGTTTTTTACCCAGCAAAGCGTATGCCCATCCAAGCCATGAGCAGCCAAATTCTCCAGGAGAATGCTGTGCGAAAAGGTGTCAAAGGCTTTACTGAAATCAAGGTAGACAACATCCACAGCCTTTCCTTTCCCTTATCCACTAAGGGGTCACTTTGTCATAGAAGAAGATCAGGTTAGACAAGGAGGACCTGCCTGTCATAAACCCATGCTGGCTGGGCCTGATTGCCTGGTTGTCCTGTATGTGCCACATGATGGCACTCAAGATGATCTGCTGCATAGCTTTCCCCAGCACTGAGGTCAGACTGACAGGCCTGTAATTCCCCAGATCCCCCTTGCAGCCCTTCTTGTAGATGGGCATCATATTTGCTAACCTCCTCCCCGGTTAGCCAGGACTGCTGATAAATGATGGAAAGTGGCTTGGTGAGCACTTCTGCCAGCTCCTTCAGCACTCTTGGGTGGATCCCATCTGGCCCCATAGACTTGTGTGCGTATAAGTGGTGTAGTAGGTCGCTAACCATTTCCTCTTGGATTATGGGGGCTTCATTCTGCTCCCCACCCTTGACATCCAGCTCAGGGGGTTGGGTACCCAGAGAACAACTGGTCTTACTGGTACAGAATGAGGCAAGGAAGTACCTCAGCCTTTTCCTCATCCTGGGTCACTACATTTACCCCCACATCCAATAAAGGATGGAGATTGTCCTCAGTCCTCCTTTTGTTGCTAATGTATTTATAGAAACATTTTTTAGTGTCTTTTACAGCAGTAGCCAGATTAAGTTCTAGTTGGGCTTTGGCCCCTCTAATTTTCTCCCTGCATATCCTCACGAAGTCTTTGTAGTCTTCCTGAGTGGCCTACCCTTTCTTCCATAGGCCATAAACTTTCCTTACTTCCTGAGTTCCAGTCAAAGCTCTCAGTTTAGCCAGGCTGGTCTTCTTCCCTGCCAGATCGTCTTACAGCACATGGGGATGGCCTGCTCCTGCACCTTAGAAATTTCCTTCTTGAAGAATGTCCAGCCTTCCTGGACTCCTTTGCCCTTCAGGACTGTCTCTCAAGGGACTCTGTCAACCAGTGTCCTAAACAGGTCAAAGTCTGACCTCCAGGAGTCCAAGGTGGCAGTTCTACTAACCCCCTTCCTTACTTCTCCAGTAATTGAAAACTATCATTTCATGATCACTATGCCCAAGACGCCTTCCAATCTTCACATCACCAACAAGTCCTTCTCTGTTCACAAACAACAGGTTTAGCAGGGTGCCCTCCCTAGTTGGCTCATTCACCAGCTGTGTCAGGATGTTATCTTCCAGACACTCCAGGAACCTCCTAGACTGTTTCTTCTCTGCTCTACTGTATTTCCAGCAGAAGTCTGTATTTTCCAGCTGAAGTCCCCCATGAGAACAAGTGGTAGTGATTATGAGACTTCTCCCAGCTGCTTATAGAATATTTCATCTGCCTCTTGGTCCTGGTTGGGTGGTCTATAACAGACTCCCATCATGATATCTGCCTTGTTGGCGTTCCCCCTGATTCTTACCCATAAACACTGAACTCTGTCGTCACCACTGTTAAGCTCAAGACAATCAAAACACCGCCTCTCCTTCCTGGCCTATGCCTTCTGAAGAGTTTATAGCCATCCAATGCAGCACTCCAGTTGGGTTTATAATCCCACCTTGTTTCTGTGACGGTGACTATATCACAGTCTTCCTGCTGCACAATGGCTTCCACCTCCTCCTGTTTGTTGCCCATGCTGCGTGCATTGGTGCAGATGCACTTCAGTTTTGATCAATTGTGCAAAAGGGACTCAAGGATTTTGTCAGGAAGCAATGTGAGCTGGTTGCTCCCTGAAAGACACAGAGTCAGGACTGATAGCATAGCTGGCAGGCCAGGGGCCTTGCCAGCCAGGGACCATGTCGCTGCCTCCTGCAAAGGAGCAGGGTAGGCTGGAGGGCTGCTGGGGCAGCCTCAGGGATGAGGTACCTCTGTAGGGCCAGGCCAAGGCCAGGATGTCAGCCTGCAGGTAGGGGTCAAGATCAGACCTGGTGAGGGTAAACAGAGCCAGACTAAGCCCCAGGACGGTTAGGAAGGGCAGCTGGGATGCGGACAGGATGAGGCCAGGCTGAGACATCAGCTTGTGGATCACGACCTGCTCAGACCATGGCCAGGCAGGGCATGGCTGCCATGGATCTAGAGACGTGCACTGCTGCAGCATCACCAGGGCAGGGACTGACAGACCTAGGATGGGCTGAAATGGGGTCCTGGGCTGTGGGCAGCACAGTGGGGCAGGCCCAGAGGACTCTGATCAGGACCAGTAAGGCCTGTTAGTGCCCTAATGGCCCTGACAGGATGCAGGTTCTTATAAAATTATTCCAGAACACTAGCACTAATACATAACACTGTATCAAAGGACATTGAAAGTAACATATAATGGCACATCAAGTTATACTTTTTTGTAGGTCAAACAACACAAAAGAATCAAGTGAACAGCAGAAATGCTGGAATAATTAACTTTAGCCAGATGAAAACTAAGTGTATAGTCTAAGTTACATAGGCATTCTCTCTGTAGTCTATGGAGAGACTCTCAGCTGATCCTAAGAAAGCAAATAAGGCTACATCTCCATGGGTATGGCTAAGCTGATCTAATTATGACTGTCTGGCTTCATATTGTATCCTACCCCTGGCAACAAGCTGCTGCTCTTTGCTTTGCCTAGCACCAGCCACAGTGAGCTGGTTTAAGATCCAAACAAGCAGAATTGTAACTAAAAGTCAATGAATAGCTGTCTCAGTCAAAAGGCAATGCTGGTGTGATGAAGCTGGGGAGGGAGAAACAGAATCAAAACTTCATTAGCACCTAGCTGCTAGACCTCTCTCCAGGATGGAGATGAGTCATCTAATGGATGTTATCTCCTTTCATGGACTCTGGAGGCAACAGAGATGACTAGCTACGACCAGGTATCAAACATTTGGATGGAAACTGTCAGGTAAAATGAATCTTATTTGAAACATTTATCTTAAATCTTTTTCCTCTTAAAAAGCCTGATCTTTTTACTAAATTTCTCACTAGAACAATTTTTAAGAACATTAAATTTTATACTGAATTTGCATTGCAGGCAAAGGAACAGGCAAGAACATTTCATTTTAGTTCAGTTTGACCTAAAGCCATGTCTTCCTGAACTATGATTGTTCCAATATTATTTTCTTCCTGCATTAATTCTTCTTTATAGATTTGACTGACCTGTATTTCCTCTAGTGCAACACAACCTTTCTACCAGAGAAGTACGCAGATACTATCCCAGCTGAGACAGATGCCGAGATATTTTCAGTAGACACAGTTCAGAACTGGTCCCATTGTCTGCACACTGTGCAACAATGCAAAGCTTCCTGTGGGAATTTTCATTCATTAAAAATGTTATTTCCATGTTCCTGATTCAGGCCAAAAGAGTTTTAAAAAATCCCATTAAATTAGAATTTTGTGCCCATTTCAGCAACCAGGTTTGTAAACTGCTCTGAGCATATTTTACTACATCTATATACAGTGCGTTCAGCAAAGATCTTACCTGGCACCTTTACTTGTTACAAAGAAAAGCCTGATCAAATGGAAAAGTCTCATTTACTTCAACTGGTGAGTGTCACATGGTCATGGGCAGCTTTAAAAAGTCTGTAGCTGCTCTGTTCCCGAAAGATTCTACATATATTTGGGAATTAAAAAATGAGTTATGGGACTGGACTTAATTAGAAAATTGCATCACAGTACAGTAGCATTATTTGTTAGAACTAATTATTTGAAGACTCCATTAGAACACTGACTTTCTAGAATGTTGACATTTCAAATATTTTTGCACAAATTAAAAGAAAAATCTGAAAACTCGTAATTGTCATTAAAGGGACATTCCAGACGGAATAAGAAAATTTCAGAACCATTTTCTTAAAAAAATAATCTTATTTAGACCTATTTCACTTATACTACACATTTTTAGTATTTTTATACAAAAATATGTATCTCAAAGTGGAAAATCAATTTAGAATAAAAATGTAAACATCGGTTTATAAAAATTGAATTTTAAAAGATTTCAACATTTTTATTTCCTCCTTTCAAAATAAAATTTTACAAAAAATGAAATATGAAAGATGTTTTGATTAAACAGAATGTTCAAGCACATCTTTCAAGCAGTCCTGAATTTTTCACTCATGTTTTACATACTGTGATTTCACACATAAAATGCTGTTTTATCAGAATTTAAATGGATATCATATAGTTTAGTTTGTTATATTAAATACATTGGTTAAAGAAAAAACTCAAAGATTTACACAGTTTTGGTCTACTCAGCATAGAGGCCAGAACCCAAGATGTAGAAAACAATATAGTATATTGACAGCCTGAATTACATTCTGATAAGCTTAGTAAATCTGTGTAAGTTTTCATTCTGGTTAGATATAATTTTTTTTAGGGATTATATAAATAATACCTCAGACTTGGAACTGGAATTAATTTCTCATTATAAGAGAAACACACAGTATTTTGCAAGGTAAATATATCTGTCCTGCTTTTTTTCTGAGTAAGGAAGGATTAGGCATATTTGAGTTGATTTATTCTTTAGCATGCACTGGAATCTGCTAATGCTTTTTCAAAAATGCAGAATACTTCTACTTCATGTTCACCTGTTGTAGCTTTCCAGTCATGCAGGTAAATGGGGATACAGTTTTGTGACTGCAGACACAATGCAATACTTGCTCAGGAACTACACAGACACTATCCAGATCCTGAAGAGAAAAAGAAAGGTCCTTATAAATACTTTGTGGAATTTGCATGTTCTCTTCTGAGATTAAATTAATTAAACTTACTTCATTTAAGATTCACTTGATTTGTTGAGCTTAAAAATATTAACTCATATACTGATTCTGTGTTCATTCACCAACCCTCAGCTCTGTTGAGACACTGTGACTGACTCAGATGAGCACTTAGCAAGTCTGAAGCATGTTGCATTCTCATAATTTCATCAAGATTTTTTTCTTTAGGCTTTAATTAATTCGCCCTCATTATATATTTCAGGTATTTTTTTAAGCAGTCTGTAACTTTTACATCAGTATTAATAAAGAGTTTATTGCAAAACAGAATTAACCACCTTTTCTCATCCTCCATACTCAACCCTTAAACAACGTCATGTTAATCAAGATAGCTGAACCAGTACAATTAACAACCCCAGTTTCATTCTTCTCACATAACACACAAAAGTTTCCACCCAAAAGCCTGCTAAAAAGAGGGTGCTTTGCAGAACACGCATGGGAAGTCAATCCCTAAGAAATGTCTGGCTGGAGAGCTAAAAGGTATAATATTACAAAGCCAAGTACTCTGCTGGGTTCTCCCTCATAGTTATACAAACAGGCTCCATCTTGAGTACATATCCTTATCCCACAATACAGCATGGCAACAGAGTCCATATAGAACCTGGTAACCAACAGACTAAATGATGTTAACCTCCACTTAACCGTATTAAGAAATTAGAGTAGGAAGCCATACAAATCCTTTTGCTCTGTGAGTTATCACCTTGCTTAGTACACACAGACCACCCTCCAGCCTTTCTCAACTATAATCTCGTAACCCTTACTCATCCCTTTCTTCTGTGTCTTTTTGACTTCATTCACTTATAATCAAGCTTTGAGTTACGACCTTTATTTAAATGGTCAAAGCATTCCTTCTTGTGTGTATCTTTGCAGAAATTAATCCATTTTCTCAAGTAACTTTTTTAAAAAATGTTAAGTCTTCAGTAGTGTGTTAAGTGGCATGGATATGAACCAGACAGGGTTACTGTTTCTTCAGGAGTGCAGACATTTCAAGGCTCACTCAGTTGGCACACCCATATTACCCACTTTTGACCGTTTAAAGTCAAGATAGCTCAGTCCACATCACTGCATCTGTCATTTTTTAAGATTACAATATCAATCAGGCAAGGAATATTTTGTACTTGACAATAGGCCAGGTTGGATACAGCAAATGTAAAGGACATTTTATCATGAGAAAACAGCAGGCCACTTACAGATTAAGGTAGGTCCCGAGTAAACCTGAGGAATAAGTGTTTTCAAAATACCACCCTTCAATTCTGTTAGGAATACTAGAACCTGAGGCATCATTTCCATTTTTAGTGAGTATATCAGTTTTATTCTGCCTAATAACTGCATCTTATTTAACACAGAAGTTACCAGTTAGCCATAAAAATGTATCTTGAGATTCTTTTTTTTGTAGGGCATCAAGCTCTATTCTTCTCCCTGGTTTGATTTAATGCAATGCCATTTCACTGTAACAGTCAAAGAAAAAAATAGATCTTTTTCCTGTAAAGCAGACTATCTTACACCACCAAGAGTTCACAGAGCTGCAGATACGGTAGAACTACATGCGTTGCTAATGTGTGTTTTTCTGGTGCCAACAGGGAAGCTGGACTTAGTAGGACTTAACCAAATTCAAGCAGAGGGATTTGGCCAAGACAGCAGAGTACCAAAGACATATAAGTTAATTAATTGAACATGCCCTGAACGGCATTTGGAAAACATTAATTTATTCCTATGGAAAACAAGTTCACAACATAGAACTCCTTGTGTCACTTCTTTTCCTCAGCTGAGCCAAGACAATGAAAAATCATCTTAAGTGCATAGCTTTATGTACTCTCACTGTACACAGAACTGAATGAAATACAGCCTCTGTTATTCCCCACACAGTTCTTTTTTGATTCTTTAGCTACAAACACAGCTCATTCAGTCATTTTCCTAGCCCAGGAATGATTTGTCAGACAAACTTTCCAGATCAAGAGCCAAGATTTCAAAATCAAGCTTTTTTTGTTTCTGTTTAAAATATCAACTCTAGGAAGAAAGACTCTTGAGTGAGAATTAATCTGGAAATTCTGCTGATGATGGACGAGATAAAATAGAACACAGCTTACCCATCTGCAACTATATTGGCTCGGCAGTACTGACAAGAAGATAAATGTGTTTCTGTCACTAAGTTAGACGTGGTATTCATAAGACACATAAGAAAGAGACTTCTGCAGGACATAAATACAAGTACATAAAGTTGATTTTTCTGACTACATTCACAGGAAAGGCTTTCTCCTCAAGAGTTATCATTACCAGGTGAGTGTATGCTATTCCTAAAGTAGGCCTGTGAGAGTATTTCATAGTCACACTTTGCTAACTCTTCTATTGGTTCACCTGAGCACAACAGGGAAAACACAGTTCTGCTAAATATAAGGAAGTCTTCATCACAAACTAGATTTGTTTTCAGTAAGAGAAAAATGAAGAAAAAAAAAAAGCTGCCAAAATATCAGGGATAAAAAGTGAGTAAAATCAGTTTCAAAATAAATATTAAAATTGTGAGAATTAAGTCCCTCCCCTGAACATAAAAAAGCTTATTATTTCATAAAAAAACCCCACTTCCTCATAGAAAGGCATATTTTATTTCAAAAGCAAATTTCCAGATTTGTTGAAAAGGTCTCATTTTTTATTGGGAAAATCACAGTCATGACTATGGGCCACCTGCCTGGAAGACTTGTGAATTTATCATTTTGCCTGCGGGGAGACAGAAAAATTGACGAGTGTTTTAGACACCTCTAGGAAAGCAGGGTAGAGGAGGGAAGACAGTTTGTCCTTACTCTTTGCTTGTCCTAGTGTTGGCAGCCAACACAGTCTTGACTCAGAAAAGTTGATTTAATTCGATCTATTGCCAACTAATGTGAGCTTTTAATTCCTGATTGTCTTAGTATTTTCCCCTCAATACTCAGCTAAACAAACACCTAGCAAACACTTTCCCCGCTGCCCCTTCCCCAGGCTTAACTTAGCCCAACATCTCTCCTCTCCACTTCCTAGCCTCGGCTTTCCTTTTTTTAGCAGCGCGCAGTGGAGGGGGGGTTATTACTGCTGTCTAATGGTTTCCTTTTGCCAGTCCTTGCCTCTTCCTCTTTTCCCCCATGGCTCCCCGTTTCTGACTGCTCCTCTGTTCCAGCATGGGCTGTCTGTGAGCCACAGTCTCGGGCTGCCTGTGTCTGTGCCCCCGGCGTGGGCAACCCACCCACAGGCCATACCTCCTCTGGCAGGAAGCACCTCTCCAGCTCGCTGTCCAACCATGGCCCTTCCCACACCTCTCCTCTGCTTGCTCCTCCCCTTTCTCTTGAAACGTGCCTCTTCGCATTCCTGTCTGAATACACATCCCTTTATAAGCTGTACTTTTAGCATAATCACAACTTTAATACACATTAAATGTAAACACAACCCTTCCTCTCAGACAACAGGAATGAATTTTGTAGCACGTGCGCATACACTCAGTAAACTGCCGCCCCTGGAAACGAGACTGTTGGGGTTAACATTACCACAGCCTGAATAAGCACTCCTCACAAACTTCCCCTCTTGCCCCGGCAAAATGCAAACCCCAGAAGCTTGCAAGACTTTCAATAGACCCGCTGCGATCAGACCTCAGTTTCCGCGCCCAAGGGGTTGGCCTCCCCCGCCGGGGCGGTCACTCCCAGCTCGCCGGCTGCTCCCCCGGCAGCCGGGGCCCGCCTGCAACGCGGCCAGGGCAGCGCTTCCAGCTGCTGGCTGATGCCCAGGGGTCCCCGCCGGCGCTGAGCACCTGCTAACGCCTCCATTAGCAGCCCATCGCTCTGAGGAAGACCGTCAGCGTGCCTTCCCCCCGCCCCGCCATGGCTGGGAGCACACGGTGAGCCCCAAGCACCCCGCAGCAGCACGTTCTCCTCCGTCCCCCCTCTCAGGGCCTTGCAGGCTCCGGGGTGGCGCGGCTGGAGTTTCATGGAGTTTCAGTCAGTCCCAGCGCCTGACGGGCATCCGCCCCCCTTCTCCACCGGTTACTGCCGCGGGCAAACTTCCTCGACTCCGCACCTTCCATCACTTCAACTTACTGCTGATTAACATAAACTTTTAATTCCCGACTCCGGTATTGACAAAAATAAACAGTGGGAAACACCTTTCCTCTCCCTTCCTCACGCTCAACTTCAAAGGGTGGGTGTCAAGAGGATGAAGCCAGGCTCTTTTCAGTGGTGCCCAGCGACAAGACAAGATCTGAACGTGAAGAAAAACTTGTTTACTTTGAGGGTGGTCAGAGCACTGGCACAGGCTGCCCAGAGAGGTAGTGGAGTCTCCGACTGTGGAGACACTCAAAACCTGCCTGGACACCATCCTGTGCAACCTGCTCTAGGGAAACCTTGCTTTGGCAGAGCGGTTGGACTAGGTGATCTCCAGAGGTCCCTTCCAATCCTTACCATTCTGTGATTCTGTGTGAAACACCTCATCTCAGCTCCCCTTATTCCCACCCCACGTTACACTCTCTTCCTCCCAGTCCCTTCTGTGAGGCGAGGACGGGTAGCACAGGAGAAGGGGAGTCAGTGTGTGGTGCCTGACCACCACTCACTCCATGTCCTCCCCTGCTCCTTGCTTCTTACTGCTCCTCTGCCCTCGTGTGGGTCACCCATGGCCACAGGTCCCCAGGGCCACCCCTTGCCAGCATGGAGCGCCTCCTTCCAGGACCGCAGCTCCAGCCGTGCCCCCTCAACCAGGTGCTGTGTGTGCATCCTTCCAGGCTCCCCAAAGACACCCCACTTCCAGTGCTCCTCACTTGGTCCCTGCTGTGTACCCACCCCACCAGCACAGCCACCTGCCCGATAGGGGCAGCCCTTGACTGGTGGAGGTTTTCGGGGGTGATGGGGCGCTCACACCAGTGCTGGAACCGCCTGGACCCAGCACAGGGTGGTTCACGGCCTCTCCCCTCACCGGGCAGCGGCTGTGCCCAGTACAGCCGGCTACTGGGGGAGCAGCAGGAGAGCACAAGTGCAGCCTTGGTGAGCCTGGGCGTTTGGTCAGAGGTGGCTTCTTGTAACGGGAGTTATTAATTCTGTTTCCTGCAGGAAGAAAGTGGCACAGACAGTGGCAGCCTTGCAGGTATGAGGGCAGTACATTGTAAAATACTATTTTCATTCTTTTGAGAGGGGATTTTGAGGGTACTGGTGGTAGCTTTGTTCTCTTTTCTTCTTAGAAGCAAATATAGTTGGGTTTTTTTCCTGTGGAAAAAAAAGGACAATCACTTTTGTTTTAATATTTTTTTTTAAACCTATTTTGAGATGGAAATGAATTCTAGTTAAAACATAATTGCAAAAGAACCCCAAAAGACCTCCAGTTTCTAATCACGGTGCCTGGTCGTAACACAGGGAGACACTAAAAGACTATGTACCTTTAAGCCTGTGTACTGAGTCATCAGTTTAAAAGTCTGTTAGTGTGCATAAGGGGTGTGCTTGAGCACTGTGCCAGGGCCAGCTTTGAGCGGGGGAGCTCAGCTGAGCTTCTGCAGAGCAGGAGCTTCCTCGCTGGGGTGGTCGTTGCCCAGCTCCTGCACCCAGCAGGGGAGACTGAGAATAAATAAATAAATAAATAAAAACAAACCCCGCATAAAAGGCAGACAAGAATCATTGCAGAAATCAGTATGGAGAAACGAGAAGCATGAATTTTTACTGTGTACAAGCAGGAAGCTGAGGGCAAAGGAGTCAAAGTGGAGAAACCAGAATACATCTTGACGTTCTCTACCCCATCAGATAAAGGAAAGGCTATTTGGCGCTGTCTACGTTAAGTTGTAGTGGTACCTGTTAGGGATAGGTACAGCTCATGCTGTGGTACCAATGGCTACAACATGCTAGTTTGTTCCCATTAGATAAATGCCCATTAGCAGCTGGAGAACATTAAGTGTGCTCTGAGGGCATCTTCTGGTTCAAGTTCTGCATCGAGCTCGCGTACTCTGAGACTACTTTGCAATAAGAAAGAAAGTGTAGTTCAGAGGATTTGCTTCAAAAGCATGTTCCTGATCAGACCTGAAACATTAATGTGGGTGCTCCCTTTCTAGGCCAACAGTGAAGTATAAATACAATGTCTTGACTTTTTTTTTTCACTTTCAAAAAATTAATATTGACTTTCTATTGACTGAAGTGTTTTAGCATTAGGACCATAGTAAATACATATTAAATAGTGTTGAATATGTTAAGATTTTCACCAGTGCATGCAAGTAGAGGGAAGCAATACAAATACTTCATTGTTTAGGAGCCTTGCTATTTAGGAAAAGAAAATGAAGACTGGGGAGAATGCTCCATGCAATTGTTTATTTCTGATCCAAAAGAGGCTTGGTTTTTAGTGTGTTAGGGGAAGACCTTGTGACTCCAGTTAACTGGTTTAACTGATTTGTATGGTATAAGGGAATGATAGTTTGTTAGACTGGACTGTACTTAAATTGGGTACCAAGATTATTTTCACAACAAGCAGTTGCGTAATGTTCGTGCAGGGCTGCACTGTAATAAAACTCCTAGAATCATTTAGGTTGGAAAAGACCCTTAAGATCATTGAGTCCCACTGTAAACCTAGTACTGCCAAGTCCACCACTAAACCATATCCCTAAGCACCACAACTATGTCTTTTAAATACCTCCAGGGATGGTGACTCTACCACTTCCCTGGGTAGCCTGTTCCAATGCTTGATAACACTTTCGGTGAAGAAATCTTTCCATCCAATCAAACCCCACCCTGGTGCAACTTGTGGCTATTTCCTCTTGTCCTATCGCTTGTTACTTGGGAGAAGAGACTGACATCCGCCTCACTACAACCTCCTTTCAGGTAGCTGTAGAGTAATAAGGTCTCCCCTCAGCCTCTTGTCCAGTTCCCTCAGCCGCTTCTCATAAAACCTGTTCTCTGGACCCGTCACCAGTTTCATTGCCCTTCTCTAAACAAGCTCCAGCACCTCAATGTCTTTCTTGTAGTGGTAGGCCCAAAACTGAACACAGTATTTGATGCGCAGCCTCACTGTGCCAAGTACAGGGGGACAATCACTTCCGTAGTCCTGCTGGCCACGCTATTTCTGATACAAGCCAGGATGCTGTGGGCCTTCTTGGCCACCTGCGCACACTAATGGCTCATATTCAGCCAGCTCTCAACCGTGTAAAGACAGAAACAACCCTAATACAGAAATGATATAAGTTTAAATGAGTAAGTGTGTAGCCAACAGAATAAAACTCCCCCCATATTGGGTCATACGCTTTTTTATATGTTGAGACATACATGGTTTTAGTAGTTCAATGATAAATAAGGTACAAAAGGGTGTGTTTAAGAGGTGTTTTTTCTGAGTGGTTTTTTTTTCCTCAGGTGAAACTTACCCATCTGTGAGGCCATCTTGTCTCTAAAAAGGCTGTGAGTATAAATAATGCTAGCAGGCTGTGCTTTTGAGAGAGCTTACATTGATTTTAGTGTGCTAACTTACGTCTGGAATGGTTTCTACAGTGCAAACATGCAACTTTGCTGTAGAGTCTTGAATGTGATCTTTCAGAGGTTTGAACTAACACAGACTAGATTTCTGATTGTCCCTAATTTTACCTGCTACACAGCAATACAGGTATATTCAAATTCAGCAATGTGTTACACGCTATTGATATACACATCATCAGTAATAAAGGCAGAGTGATATATAGAAATTAGTACTATATAACTAAACGTGAGATCTTATGGAAGGGGAAGGTGATATTTATTTACAAAACCCTTATGCATGTTGATTTTATGCATTTGCATTCTCACAAGCAACAGGTCATGTGTATCCAGCTAGCCTGGCCAGGATGACTTCTGTGCTACACAGAAGAGACTTGGCAGTCAAGTCTTCATGACAGCTCTGAGTCCTCTTGACTGGCAATGACAAACCAGTCGTTGGGCAGATCTTCTGTAACCTTTAGTAGTTATAAGCTGTTAAGGTCATAATTTGGCTAAGAATCTTGCTTACTTCAGTCTCCATAGATCTTAGGCCACATTGCTTACCTGCTGTCTGTTTGTATGGGTTTTTTTTCCTTTTTTGGCACATATGCTTGAAATACATGTTTGCAGTTGGTTTTCCTGAGCAGCTAACAGGAAAAGAACTGGTATATGTGATAAACTGCAATCTTGCTGCCATCTTCATGGTATTAGAACACAGGGTCTTCACTCACAGTCATCTGTGCTTTAATGTTTCTGAGTGCAAGCCTTTTAGTCCTGACATAATACATTTCTTAATTTTACTGCTGGGAATGGTGTTCTGGAAACAATGTCCTATGTTGTCAATACAGGGGTTTTAACTTTGTAACCCTTTTAAAACCTTTGTTTTGTATTTCAGTTTTAGTGCTTACACACACGTTTTCAGTCATAATAATTCCAACCTTAGAAATTTTGTTGCAAATTTCTTCACACTTACGTAGAGAATGATATGGCAATTCCCTATCTTGCTGCTGCTGAAGTACATCATTAAGTGCAGCAGATGACATTAAACCTTAGCTAGCTTAGGCAGCTCTCCAGACTGTTGGCATGGCGTATTGGTGTTACCAGGTCCTGTGCCACTTTCCTGTAATGCCTGATGAAACAGAAAAAGATGGGTCAAATGAAGGGAAATAACAGTTCATGTTCCTGTAATCTTCTCCCATCAGTTTTGCAGCATTGCTCACCCCATTAATTTCAGCCTTACTCACCCTACTTTAATAGGATGCAGAAAAATCAAGTCTGCAGTGACTCTTTTGAATGGTGTTAATTATGTATAAGCCTAATGCTCACTAGCTATAGACCAGATCATCAGCTAGTATATTTGATACAAATTTAGTGGCCTAAACCAAGTTTCTCTAAAACTACTGAGGATCTAGCTTAGACAAGTAGCATCTCTTGGCTTTGAACTCGTATTTATCAGCAGGCAAGTGTGAGATGCCTAAAAGATGCAAGAGCCATAGAATAGAGACGAGTATTTATGTGCTTTAGAAATGAGGCAGCTGGGGTTGGGAGGAGACAAGGTCCACTATGGAGCTTTCTGTAAGATAAACCTTCATGAGGCTGAAATTACCAAAGAAACAAATGCTACAAAATACCAAGGCCAGCACCACTTCCCAGTAAAAGTAATTGAAACACATGAAAAAATTTAAATAATATACTTTGCTACTTATTTTTGAGATTTAAATTACTCCAGTAAAGGCATCATTTTCCTGTCTTCTCTGAACTAACTGGGTCTTTTTCTAAGAATCTCTCAGCCAGATTTCCTGGTATAGCCTGACTGCACTGTGAAGCTTTGGCAACACAATTATTTGTGTACTTAAGTATCCAGGTAAACTAGAGTTATGAACTGTTTGACTCTGTTGGAAGAAGGTTAGGCAGCCAGTGTATGCCAGGGAGCATCAACATATGTAGGAATTAGTTTATGATCTTTTTCCTTGGATCATAGTTGGAAGTAAAATTGTAAGCTTGGCTGCCTGAAGTGGGTAGGATCCTATGTTGGGATCAAGACCCTGCCTGCAATTAAGATAATCCAAAGAATACCTTTCTATAAAAAGGATGACCTTCTCAGTCAGAACTTCATTCATCCATTAGAAAGAAATATATTCATGTCTAAATGAAAGGATGCTGTTTTCTTTCTAGATCTTTCCTCCTAATAAAATATTGCATTTTCACTTTCTCTTTTACTTTCTCCACATGTACACCTACTCTCAGAACAAATTCCTATTGAATTTAATGTGGGAGTAGGGTATCTCTTTATCTAGTTATTTCTTTTGAAACAGCAGAATTATTTCTGTAATCTTCTGTTCTGACTGAACAAAGAAAAACATGTCTTTGTACTTTAACAAATACAGGAGTTGAAATTATGGAGTGCTCACCCAAGTACTTAGGTTTGCTCAGGATTTATCACTGAAACAGAGTACTTGCCTAATTTTAAAACACACTAATAACAGTCTATTTTTATTAATGTCCATTGCTTAATCAATCTAATCTTCCCACTGAAATTAAATTGCCAGACTCCTGCTGATATCAATGGTATCAGGATCAGACCTACATTTAGCACACTCAATAGTTTTGTCATTCCTAAAAGGTTTTGTTTGGTTTAGAAGTGAAAAGCTATTTTGTCTGTAGATGTCCAAAAGCAGTACAAGAAGAAAAGATGTAAATTTAAGACTGTATTTCAGTGTGCCAATCTGCACTGAAAGGATTAATCTGTGAGCCTGATCTTAGTGTTTAAACAGAAGTTGATTCAGTTTGCTGATGGTTACTTCAGCCACTGAGATGAGGCAATTGCTCCAGAGCCAGTCTGAAATGCCTCACATGGACGGAAAGAGAGCAGCATGATTGCTTCCTAACTGCTCCTTGCTTAATAACCATCCTTCTCTCTGACTCCTCAGGGGGCTTGGCTTCATCATGACTTAATTTGTTGTTTCCACAGATGTGATTCCATTAAATGAAACAAAATAAATCAGTGATCTCATGTACATCATAGATTTATATCTCAGTGACCCTTTCAAAGTAGTTTTTTCTGTTAACAGCAACTAAAAAAATACACATTTTCTTGTCAAATTTTCTGTGACCACAAAAAAGGGGATGATTGAAACTGTCATCATCATGGCAAGGTTATATAAATTACAAAAGGGATTATAACATATTGAAAATCAACATTGAAAAAGAATTGAAATGACTGAAATGATCTTAATCAGTGTTGTTTGCATGTTATTTACTGAAGCACATACAGCATCTGCAGCACTTCAGATCATATCAGAATCATTTCAGATCGGTCCCACACTTCACAGAAATGAAGCTTTTCTTCAGAAACAGCAGCTTTAGAACCAACTTTTTTGATAACATCTTAGTTTTAAGAAATTGTTACAGAAACATTTCTTGTTAAATTCTGTCCTGAATCTGATTTTCTTTCTGCTAAAGCTAATAAGAAGAAAGATTTAAAATATTAAATGTAAGGGTTGAGCCTTTTAAATATTTATGCATGCAGTTGAAAGAAGCTAACACAAATAGTCTTTAATTCTTCAAAAGAGTAATCATTTCTCCACCTTCTTGTTTTCAAACTTAATGTTACCATTAAGTTTGGATTAGACTGAATTGAAAGGGTTTATCGGATCAGATAATTCATATATTTATGTATACATATAGCTCTGCCTTGAAAAAACATCTACTTTCTATTTTGTAAAGCAATATCATGCTTTACAAATTCAAGTTGAAAGTGTGGAATTCAGAAATATATAAGAACATGGACCTTCTCATGTTGTCGGGCAAGCAGAACTAATTCTATTTCACATAGTTAGTCACAAATAGCAGGTTACATTTGAAACCTGCAGCCACCTTTCTTTGCCAAAAGTGATGTGTTGTCTTTACCTTTTGCTCTGATTTGCTGCTAAAAACAAACGAAAGGAATGCCCATAGTATGGGACTTGTGTTGAACAGCATGTGTGTCTCAACCTTGAGTTGAGAGTTACTCTATAAACCTTTTCCTCTAATGGTGAAACAAAATGGCTTTGCTACCACTAAGCATAGGAATCTAAGAATTTCCAATTCTTTATGGAGAGTGGGTTTATTATTTAACCTCCTTCCAAAAGATTTGTACCCAGAGGTGTTCTGAGTGCCGACACAGGGTACAAGCCCCTGCACCATTTGTTTCAGTATCAGGTACGCTGAATGGCCTGCTTTTCTTCATTTCCAGCTGTGTTGCCCACCTCTCACTATTTATCTCTGTGTAAGAGCTACCAATACATTTAACTATCTGGGGTTCATCTATCCCCAGAGAATTACCTTTTTCACATCAGTTAAATGGTCATTGAAGGACTCGCCCAGTCACTACAGGCTTGCAGTCAGTATTTCTACCTTTATGATAATATCTGGAGGTATTCCTACCATCAGGGAAGAATGATTAACTTATACTTATTGATTTAACCCATTACCTGTTGACTTCTACATTTAATCTCTGCAGGAATAAAAGAGACAAGATGTTGACGGTATTATTTCTAACTGTTAGTAACATTTAAACAAATTAACAACAGCAACAAAAAAAACACGAGAAATTAATCTTTCAAACTAGTCTATTGCACAAGGGCAGACTTTTTGTATGGTCTTTCTAGGTTCAGCTTGGAGAAGAGAAGGCTTGGGGACACCTTATTGCAGCCTTTTAATACTTACAAGTATTAAAATTAAGAAAGATGGAGAAGGACTTTATACCAAGACCTGTAGTGACAGGACAAGGGGTAACAGTTTAAAACTGAAACAGGGTAGATTTAGATCGGACATATGGAAGAAATTCTTTACAATGAGAGTGGTGAGACCCTGGAACAAGTTGCCCATAGAAGCTGTGGATGCCCCACCCTTGGAAGTTTCATTGGCCAGTCCAGCTCAAACCATGACAGAAGTGTTCAAGGTCAGGTTGGATAGGGCTTAGAGCAACCTGGTCTAGTGGAAGGTGTCCCTGCCCATGGCAGGGCGCTTAGACTAGATGATCTTTAAAAAGTCCCTTCCAACCCAAACCATTCTTAACATTGGGTGTATATAGAATTGGAATTTTTTTTGTCATAAAGAAACAATTTTCATAACAATATCCCAATTTAAGGTTATGCTACATTTAGTTTTCTGATATGTTAGTACAAAATAGTGAAAAATCCTTAAAGAGAGAAATGAGACCATCTTGAAATCATATCCCCTGTTATGAAAAGTAATAGACTGATACTGGCTATCTGTGAAGAGATTCTCAGCTAATGTTTCAAGGTTTTGAGCATTTCCAAACAGTAAAAAAATCTCATGCCTGGTCAGAACTTCCAGGTCCTCCTTTTTAACTTCGGAGGGTTTGGTCACTGGTGTTTTAGGAGTCATCAGTCTTCCCTGAGAAAGTAGTAATTGGTAAGACTGTATGGGCAAAATTGTGACACCAGGAATTCCCAGTATGATTTTACTTTTCTGTAATTTTTATCGAGGAGTAAATTATGCATCTCTTCCTTCAAGTGATTGTCTAATCAGACTCTTTGCATTTTGAAGGAGAAACAATTTTGGTTACTAAATGCCTGAAATATTTGGTTTGTTTGTTTTAATCAGCATTGAGGGAAACTGCACTGTCCTGATCCCCTTTATAGTCAATGATTATTTCTTTACCATTTTCCTGTCAACTTGCTGTAACTTCTATATTAGTTTATTACAGAAGCTGAGGTCTCAACCTACTGAGGTATCAATCTGAGAAACATCTGTAGTGTAGGAAGCAGTATAACATAATGGAATCTAAAAGTGGTTATATCGCAGCAAGGGTCAAAGTGACTGCTATATTTTCACTACTTGGATGATTTAGTGTACTTGGATAGAAAAGGCTATGTGGCCTATCAGTTACTCATTAATAATATTATTTAAAATCAGCCACTGCCTTCTTTTTCATGTGTTATACTCAATTTCCAAATAAGCGTCCAGTTTAAATTTCCGATTTGCAGTTAAGGGTTTAAATACAGTGCTGGCATTATGTGATGCTTTGTACAATACGTTTTGATACTTGAGGAGGAAGTATGTTGTGAACGGTGACAGGTAAGAACCAGGCCTGCCCTCACACGTGCTGCAGAGAGCTGTATCCCTGCTACATGCATAGTTCTGTAATTTCTGAGGTAATTTTTTTAAGTAGGGTTCTTACTTACTATATTACTTTCTGCTAAATTAATGCCATGATTTCCAACTGTGGAGTGCACGTTACAGAGCTTAGAAATACCCTTTCTCTCTTGATAAGAAATTTTGATTTTATCTTCAGGTTAACAGAGGCACTCCTCCACTCAGCATACTGCAGGTGTAGAATTAGGAGTTCAGTGGATGGTCAAGTCTCTTCCTACCTTTCATACTCATCAGTAGTGCATGCTACTGTTAACATAAGGTCTGTTTCAGAAAGGCCTGCTGCAAAAACACCTTTTCTCAGCATTTTCTTTCTCACCCTCTGAATGAGAGGCTCACTCGTGCTTTTAACTGTGTATATTTAAGTCTTTCCTCTGTTCATCTTACATATAAAGGACTGAAAAGGTAACTTGAATATGGAGGACACATGCAGTAATTTTTATGCTGTTTACTAGCATGTGATCTATCTCACTAGTCAGGAATCTTTTCTTATTATTTGTCTTGTAATTAAAAGGATACTACTTGTAATACAAATGAGGAGTAACCAGTAAATCAAAGGTAATTCCTTTTGGTCATTAATGATCATACCATATATTGCTAATGTCACAATCTCCACTTTTTTTGTGAGCAGTAGCATTTATAAATCTTATTTCCTCTGCTTACCATTTAATTTCTAGGGAAAAACACAGCAGCAATTTTTATTTTTATAAGATGACCCCTTTCTAGCTTCCAAGTATTTTAGGAAGGGTTTCATTGAAATTCAGTTCAAAAATGAATGTAATTTACTGCTAGTTGATAATAAGAGATCATCTGGCTTCAGCAAGGCTCGCGTGACTGAGTTTAATAAAACATTTGATGAAATCTTGATTAGATCACACAAAGCTTGGTATTTGGGAAACATCAAGTGTGATTTGTGCTTTTGTATCATTCTAACCTTAATGTCCCTTGTGCTGAATGAAATAATCAGCTTAAATGTATGTACACTAATGATGTGTTTGTCATGAAAACATAGCACACAATTCCTTCATCAGTGTCACAGGAAAGTACAATGGATTTAATTCAGTGCTAGTTGCAAAATATTTTTGTGGTGGGATGTTCTTAAAAGGCAAGATAAATTTGAAAAGCTCTCCTGTGTATAATTTATACAGACAATAGAGTGATAAGCAGGGTCTTATCCTAGGTGTCCTTATTGGTCTCTGTTTTACATTTTGGAGTTGGGAAAACTAATATGTAAATGGCTGTAATAGGATATGGTCTGAACTAGGAGTAAATTCACCATCACTCTGCTATGACACTGCTCGATACAAGTCTCTTGATGCAGGAGTCATATATGTAGCTTGTGAAATGTCTAGTAACTTACTCTCCCCACCTCCTTTCCATCCGTGGAAGCAAAGTTGGGCCAATATGAAATACTTTTGTGTCTCCCATTTTGAGTTGTTAATCTCAAATACACATTTGCATCTGAGATGTGAAAAAAAATCTGAAATCTTATAAAATGTTCTGAGATAATAACTGTTTTCATTGACTAATGATATCTCATTAAAATTAAGCAGCTAGATTTCAATAACATTTCTTTAAAGAATGCTGAAATAATTTCAAGAAGGTCAAAATGTTCTTGTTGACCTTCTTTAACAGAACATTATGACTTTTCATTTCAGAATATTTATTCATTTCAAGATACTTGCTGTGAAATTTTATGTTACTCAGTTGCATGATAAATTGTCAAAATCAAAATTTTACCTTTCAGTGCCATCAAGCCAAGTGATTTTCATTTCCTTATTTTTTTCAATTCAGAGTCATAAGAGTTTGGAAAAAAATTGAGGTTCTAACAGTACAAATATATGTACACATACTTTTAATATGCACATCTCTGTAGAATGGATATTCTGGGTTTGTCATCTGTTAAATGCACTGTTGGAAAAGTTCACATTTTCTTTGTGATCCAATTAAATTGTGTTGGTGTATCTATTTTACAGTATATTCTCTGTATTTTAAATAATTTTTTACTTTTTACTATTGGATAGAGATGTTTGTTAACTGGCAGATCCTATGTCCTCTTTGTTCATTGTATCCTGTAAGAAATATTTTATGATACCAACTTTTACCACTGCAAAAACAGCTAACTGCAAAGTAAAGCAGAATTGATAACAGTATCAAAGAACATTTTAATGGAATTTTAAATTCATATGACTCTAGGGAGGAAATGCCAATACTCTTATTTGTCCATGTAGCTAATTTTGTGCTTGTTGTTGGCAACAGATAGTCCTGATTAGGAGTTGCTTCTGCCCTTATTTTATGACAATGTTTTTCAAACTAAGTCTGAACCAGTCAAAGCCTGGTTTCTCCATAGTTCCTTTTTCAGGAAGATTGTTAGGAAGAAAGAGCAGGCTGAAGTAAAGGTGTCTTTTTTTTCTGTTTATGGAGGGAGACATTCTGAACAGGAATACTTAAGGGAAGAGGGAACAACATTGCATCTCACGTGAACTGTAAAGCATTTAGTGCTTACAAAGCCTTGGATAGCTTTTTAAAATTGGAATAACATCAGTTTGAAAGTTCTGATTTATAATCTCCTTCCTGTGTCAGTGGCATCAAAAAAACTAGTATGTGGCAGGTTGTTAGAGGGAATTAGTTGGTAGCTTACATTACTGAACCACAATAAAATTTGAATAAAGTACACTCAGAATTTCTAATATTCATAAATTCTGAGTTTAAATGTACACAAGATGTAATATTTGGATCCACATTTCAAATAAACAATGTTTGAATGAACTCTGAATCTAGTATCTGATCTGATATTACAAAGATTTAGTATTTCTAAAATCCATATTTGGGTATAATTTGTAGTCATTATATCTACTGTAACTTTCATGTAGGAGATCTAGGCAGAATTTTATTGTCCTAAGTGTCATACAAGCCAAAAAGGTGTCACACTTGGATAGTTCACTTTTCCCATAAAATACTCCTAATGCTTTTAGCAACTGAAATTGTCGAGAGCTTGATATAGAAACTAATAACCACTAAAGTTAATGAGAGTTTGTCTTGGGGAGAAGGGGTTGAACCTCGCTGTTAATCTCTACATCTTCAAGTAAATGTAGTATTAAAATTTGCAGTCTCCTTGATCATGTAACTTGATTGTCATGCAGATCCCCATTTGAATGATTTGGTCAATACTCAGACAAACACAAAGATGAAAAGGAAATGTCAACAGTACGGCAAAGACACTATATCTGTCACCAGTAGGATTTATAGCGGATATAGTGACTACTGTATTCTGCAAAGCCTCCAGCATACAACATGCAATAGTGGCATGCATCTCCATTATTGTTAGGGTTCATGTTTCATATTCTAAGTTTCTCTTGTTATTTGACACTACCAATGTTTTCCTGCTATGAAATACCATAAAGTGCCAAATGATTTATTTTTGCTGTATTCCTAGACTTAGCAAATTGTTTAGAGGAAAAAGATTTTTAGGGTGTTTTTGTTGCCATCATTGTTTACTGACTGTAGGAATTAACCTGCTTAGTCTCTGGCGATTACGTAGAAAAATAGTGAATATTTTAAGATGAGAAATAACATCACATTCAAGTGCTGGTAAGATACATATGATGGTAAGTTTTACAAATACAATGAAAAAATCTTTGGCATGTGATTCTGGAGGGTTCAGCATTTTCTAGCTTGTACTCCATGGATATTCTTAGGACATTCTTAGGACTTCAGTAGTAGTATTTAGATCAACACTGACCACTTGTGAAAATCCTGCTTTTTGAAAATCTCTTTAATTCATTGGCAAAACTTGTAAGATACGGAAAGCTTAGTCCGACACCTAAAACTGATGTCAATGGGATTTAGGTGTCCAAACCCTGAATGTACAACATTAAGTAACCCCCTAGAGCTGGAGACACATCAATGTACTTAACACCTGTTTTTTGAACTGCAGAGCTGCCCTGGCATTCCCTTATGCTCACTGTTCCTGGGAGCCAGGTGCCCCATTCTCATAAAAGCTCCATTTTGATCGCCAGATATACAGAGCATTGCCTGAACTCTGCCTGTGTTCCAGAAGGTGCATACCAAAGCATTCAGGTGGTTTCTGAGCCTAGCATGAAATGCAACTCAGAAATGCAATCAGCAGTGATGCTTATTGCATGTTCACAAAATAGCATTGCAGCTGAAGCACTTCTCTCCATTCAGTGACCTTTTCAGGCAAAGGGAATTAAAACCATCTCTCCAATTTCTCTGAAATACTGTTGGAAAGGAGAGGCAAGAGGAAAATCTTTCCTATTTCCATCAGAATTGGATTAGTGTGCAGCCAAGAATGCAATTTGTAGGGCCAGAGGAAAATAAATTTGGATGACTTGATTGTTTTGCATGGTGGTTATGTCACTTCCCCTCATAGATGGAAACAGTTTTGCAGAGAACAATGAGTGGAAGGTGAAGGTTTGCCCAAGCCCAAATCCATATTTCATTTCATAAATGTTTATTTACATTTGAAACATTTGTGAACACTAAAAAAGCAGCAATTGAAGCTGTTTCTGAAAGTTCACAATCCCTCTTTATCCATTTCGATTTTTTATACCAATTTGCAGTGACTTCTACAGATGAATAACTGAGTATATCTGTAATCTGGCTATTATTAATCTGGCTATCTGGCTATTAATTAGATTTATATTCAGAGTGTGATGGTTTTGAAATGTTTGCGCAGAGAGGGTATTATGGCAAGACCTGCAATATAAATATAATTGTTAGGTTTATTAAAGAAACCAAAGGAGAGCATATCTTTTAACCTCCTCTTGATCCCATCAGTAATATAACTGTTACTTAACTGGGTAAGAATATCTGTCATGACCTATATGGATCAAGATCCTGCCAAATGCTGTAATGCTTCAGCAGAAAGAGTACAGCATTAGCACAACTAGGAAAGCAGTTAGAGGCAACCTACTCTGCTTCTGTTAAGTGTTTCTCACCTCATAAATGTTATTTGAAAGTCTGCTTATGGAACAGGAAATTCTGTTATTCTTGAAAGTAATTGCAGTATTTTTAGAAAATCACTTTTTTTGTGTGTGTGGCATGGAGGGTGGGATTAACTTTTTGCTAAAAGTAAGTATTAAGAAATGTAAACCTATAATCTAGGCTAGTTTTTTAAGTTCTGTCAACAGTGAAAGCCATTTGCAGACAGATGTCTGACATGTACTGCCCATTTAAATCGGAGACATTCCATTTATTTATCAGCCATGACTGTCAGTGATACTGGCTACCACATACTTCTCCATACTTAACATCCATCTACCAACAGTCTTTGGTAATAAGGGAGTGAACACAGCGAGAGCTGTATTACAAACTGTATGGAATAAAGAGCCATTTGGGGCAAGTAATGATGCAACCCAGACCCGGATCTGCGTGTATGCTGATGTAAAAGGTGCTAGGTCTGATAAAAGAAAACATAAAAAGAGAGGGAAAAAATAGCAGAGAATGAAAACAAGTACCTAGGGATTCCATAGATCTGTGCACAACTAGCGCCACACCCAGGAGGATAAAATAACTCAGCTTCTGACAGTGAACTGACTGTTAATTTTCTTACTCCTTTGGAAGATAATATAATTTACTTTCTATTTATTGCCCCTAGCTTTTAAACTCCTTAAAACAGTATTGTAAAGAACTTAAATTTTTATTTATCTCAGAAGGAAATAGTGAGTGATCCCACAGTTTGAAATTTCCTATGACTCTTTAGTCTCATTCTCCCTCAATTATGAGATTAATTTGGTTCATCTATTGCTTAAATTTAAAGCTACACTTTTACAAAAATTCCATTTAAAAATTAACAAATTTAACTTATTTTTTCTTAGGCTGTACAGAAACAGCCAGATACAAAGATAAAATATCTGATCTTTAGGATGTAAAACATAATTACGAGCTGCATAATGTACACTATAAAAATAAATATGCATTGCTACATTTGGACACTATTTTTTTTTAAACATATTTCAAGATTTTTTTCTTTTTGTCCTAGTTGTGTCTTTCTATTTCAGCTTCTTCAGATCTATTGCTGATTTTATACCTACACAACTGATTAGAAGGAAAGATAAAAAAACCCCAAACATATGTGAGCTACTCCTCTGGAAAATACCGAATACTGGAAGATAACCTCTAGCCCTGTACATGAACCTGAAAACATGAACAGGAGCTGAAAGCTGAGAGCTTTCTCAAGTGACAGGTGTCTCAATGAAACCAGAGTATTCCCTAGTCAAAAGGGTGTCTGGAGAACAAACTCATTTAGAAAATAGCAGCATTTGATTTCTAAAATAACTTGGGATTCAGAGACATTTTCTATATGCCTGGCACTGTTCAAGTACATTTTCCTAACCTTACTCTTTCCATTATTTTAAAATTCCCTCCTCTATGGACAGCATTTGGCACTTTTAAGTAAACCTTTGATTTCATAGGGACAGCAAACAACTGTAATTTTCTTTTAGGGTGTGATGTGAAAAGGCATGATTGTGTATGAGCCTTTAGTTTGTTAAGCATCAGACTGGTTAAAATTATGATCTGGTTTCACTCTGTCTTTGTAAAATCATTTTAATCATAACTTCTGGAACTAAGAAATCAAAACTTGTTCCAGAGAGAACAGGAGCACAAGGGAGGAACAACTAGGACAGAGGAACAGAGGTGCAGAAATAGTCTCAAATAAAAGCCAACCTTGGAATGCAGTAAAAAGTATTGATTTTATAAATGAAGTTTACTCCATCCTTGGTGAAAATATTTTCCTTGGTTTATTCCTTGATTTATTTCCTAATGACTTAATAAGCATTACCACTGCAATGTGTTTCTGTCCACAGAAACTAATGTATGGTATGTCTTATGTGTCTATGTAAGTATAAACCTGAATACAGAGTTGGGGTTATGTAAAGATACAGGGTAATAGTAATACGTTGCTATTGTTCTTGTGTTATGTACTCACCTGTGGTAAGCAAAAGCCATTGTCTATTCAAAGGAAAACCTAATACGTATTGGGATGGAAGTGAGGCACTGCTGTATACGCCCAAATTGAGAAAGAAAAATTAGATGGATAAATTAAAATTTGTTGGCCTCATGAAAAGGGAAGAACAGTCCAAGGCTGCTCAAACATGATACGACTATGGTATTCCTAACAGCATGTCAGGGACCATTTCTCTGAACCATGGTAAATGGAATGTAATGCAACCTAGGTAAAATATACACAATTCCTTAACTGAACACGATTTATAGTAGTGCTAAAGAGTTCATCTGCTAAGGCGTGTAGATACTGCCAAAAAATCAAAATAATGGCTATAAAGACAGAGAAATGAAATACAGAACATAACAGTATGACAAGGTGTAGAGTTAGATGTTTCAGCCCACACTGAAGGATCATAAGTACCAGAAAAAAAGAGGATTTCCTCTGACTAACAGATGTGTTTATTCTTGTTTAAGGGAAGCAAAAAACTAAGAATGTAAAGAAGAATCACATATTCTACTTCATTTCTATATCTCTATATCTCTTGTACTGATTTTCTTGATCTTCTTGGTAGCCACAGAACAATAACCATAAAGGTGGAGGTGAGCTAAGGCTGAGGGCCCCAGCACCATGGGTGGCCCATATGAGAAAGGCATGGAGGGAGCAATACTGATGCAGTGCTGTGCTCCCGTTGGCATGCCTTTTCCAGTGCCAGTGTCCCTGGAGCCGTAGGCTTTGTGGCTCTCTGAACCCTAACCCTAACCCTAACGGGACGCTGGGGCTGAGGCTGAGATCCCCAGCACCATGGGTGGCCCAGATGAGAAAGGTGTGGAGGAAGCAATGTCGGTGCAGTGTCGTGCTTCCCTTGGCATGCCTTTTCCAATGCCAGTTTCCCTGGAGCTGTAGGCTTTGTAGCTCTTGGAACCCTAACCCTATATGGTGGGTTGACCCTGCCTGGACACCAGGTGCCCACCAAAGCCGCTCTATCACTCCCTCTCCTCAGTTGGATAGGGGGAGAGAAAATATAACAAAAGGCTCGTGGGTTGAGATAAGGACAGGGAGATCTCTCAGCAATTACTGTCATGGGCAAAACAGTCTTGACTTAGGGAAAATTAACTGAATTTATTACTCATCCAATCAGAGTAAGGTAATGAGAAATAAAACCTAAAACACCTTCCCCACCACTCCTCCCTTCTTCCCAGGCTCAACTTCAGTCCCAGTTTTCTCTACCTCCTCGCCCGCAGCAGTGCAAGAGACGGGGAACGGGGGTTGTGATCAGTTCATCACATTTTGTTTCTGCCACTCCTTCCTCCTCATGTGGAGGACTATTCACAGTCTTCTCCTGCTCCACTGTGTGGTCCCTCATACGGGAGATGGTTATCCATGAACTTTTCCAATGTGAGTTCTTCCGTGGGGTGCAGTCCTTCAGGAATAGACTGCTCCAGCGTGGGTCACCCACGGGGTCACAAGTCCTGCAAGCAAACCTGCTCCAGTGTGGCCTTCCCTCTCCATGGGGCCACAGGTCCTGCCAAGAGCCTTCTCCAGCGTGGGCTCTCCATAGGGTCACAGCTTCCTTCAGGCATTCACCTACTCTGACGTGGGGTCCCTCGCATGCTGCAGATGGATATCTGCTCCACCATTNAGGGAAAATTAACTGAATTTATTACTCATCCAATCAGAGTAAGGTAATGAGAAATAAAACCTAAAACACCTTCCCCACCACTCCTCCCTTCTTCCCAGGCTCAACTTCAGTCCCAGTTTTCTCTACCTCCTCGCCCGCAGCAGTGCAAGAGACGGGGAACGGGGGTTGTGATCAGTTCATCACATTTTGTTTCTGCCACTCCTTCCTCCTCATGTGGAGGACTATTCACAGTCTTCTCCTGCTCCACTGTGTGGTCCCTCATACGGGAGATGGTTATCCATGAACTTTTCCAATGTGAGTTCTTCCGTGGGGTGCAGTCCTTCAGGAATAGACTGCTCCAGCGTGGGTCACCCACGGGGTCACAAGTCCTGCAAGCAAACCTGCTCCAGTGTGGCCTTCTCTCTCCATGGGGCCACAGGTCCTGCCAAGAGCCTTCTCCAGCGTGGGCTCTCCATAGGGTCACAGCTTCCTTCAGGCATTCACCTACTCTGACGTGGGGTCCCTCGCATGCTGCAGATGGATATCTGCTCCACCATTGACCTCCATGGGTTGCAGGGGGACAGCCCGCCTCACCATGGTCTTCACCACAGGCTGCAGGGGAATCTCTGCTCCAGCACCTGGAGCATTTCCTCCTCCTCCTTCTTCAGTGACCTTGGTGTCTGCAGAGTTGTTGCTCTCACATATTCTCACTCCTGCGTTCTGGCTGCTGCCGCCCAGGTTTGTTTCTTCTTCCCCTTCTTGAATATGTTATCACAGAGGCGCTACCACAGTCACTGATTGGCTCGGCTATGGCCAGCAGTGGGTTCATCTAGGAGCCGGCTGGCATTGGCTCTGTCAAACATAGGGGAGGCTTTTAGCAGCTTCTCACAGGAGCTACCCCTGTAGAGCCCCCCTGCCAAAACCTTGCCATGCAAACCAAATGCACCCTAATGGGAGGTTGGGGCTGAGGCTGAGGTCCCCAGCACCCTGGGTGGCCCAGATGAGAAAGGTGTGGAGGAAGCAATGTCATTTAAATTCCAGTATTTAGTTTCTAGCATCTACTATATTTTCCTTTTTGGTTTGTTTTTTTTTTTTTTTTCCCTTTTTGCTATAGAGTCAAATTATAACTAAGGATGTGGCTCCTAAGGTTATCAACACAGTGATGAGCTGCTTCTACGTGGGTGGGAGAGCCCCTGCTTTTGGCAAAACAGCATGTGACTTAAGTGGTTACAGAAAATCCTGGGGTACTTTGCCTGGTAGCTGTTATGCTTGATTTAGACCATCCACAGTGGATGACTGTAAAGCAAATCAGTTTTAAATTCTTACCTTTATTCCTTTGTGTGCTCTTTGCCACGTTCATAGCATGTTAATTGAACTTGGAATTCAGCTCCTTTTGACTAACCCCTTTAAAAAGCTGCAAATTGTCAAGTCATTTAGAAATATTTATTGATATGAGCATAGCAAGAGTACAATAAAACTGTAAGAGAATGCTATTCAAATGAATGACTGTGCAGATTTGGACTGTCTAAATGTCTTGGATGAAAGCTACAGCCTGGCTGAGAAGAGTTCAGAGCCAATATAATAGTCTCCTCCAATCACTGCAACACCTGGAGCAATAAAGCTTCCTCCCCAGATTGATCTGATAACTGTAAACATTATGAATTCATCAAGTTAACAAAAAAAAAAAGTTCCAATTAAAAAAAAAACAACAACATTTTAATAGAAAGTCATTACTCCAAAATAATCTAAAAACACATTCCTACAGTGCACTGATTTTCACATGATTATTTAAGTTATTATTTCAAAGGAGGTGGAAGAGTTTGATATCTCCCTGTTGCAGACATGAATTAAGGCTGCATCAGTTTTTGAGTGAGCATTCACTTATTTTGCATTTGTCTGTGTATGGCCAACAATGTATCTGGATATGGCAAGGATGTTGTTTCCTATTTTGTTTTCTCAATTGTGGAAGAACCAGTGAGGATTTATAGCAAGAATAGTGTAAATATATGAACTTTCAAGTGATAACTTCACCTCCATCCTTACTAAGAGAGAAAGCACAGCTCAGCGTTTGACCGTATCCTCAAACATACAAGTCACCCTTAATTTCAAGTACACATAGTTGCATATTTGAGGAAAGATCCTTCCAGTGTGAGAGGGTGAGCATGGACAAAGGCTGTGATTCAGATGCCCTCAGTATAAAGGCTACTTTTAAAGCAAGATACTTCCTACCATTAAGTTGTCTTGAGTTTTTTCCACCTTTCCTTTTCATGTCTATTGTCTCCTGTACATCTCATGTCCTTGCATATGCCAGGCAAGTCACTCTTTTATTCCAACTCTAACTTGACAGATCATCTGGGCATGTTTTGAAAAAATTGGACATCCCCACCCCTGCTTTTTCTGAGTTTGTCTTCCAGTCCTTTCACACCCCTCTTCAGCGCGCACATGAATGGGAACTGCAGTTGTGGTTTGTTTTAGAGTATTGGGAATTTTTTTAGGCTTGTAATGCAAAAGCATAAGCAATGGACATTTTTGTGGACCATTCTACCCATAGCATCACTACAAGTTATATCCCTGGAGGTGTGGGCATAAATGTATCTGAAAAAACACTGTTTGGAATTGCTGCATGCTGAATTCAGTGGTTCAGGTTGCTATCTTCGTTCTCCCATCCTCTTAGTTCTTCATGACTAATACAATTTCTTTGCTGTTACTGGTAGTGCCAACATTAAAACTAACTCTAATGCCAGACGTAGGAAAAAAAAAGCTGTCTGTGACTCTGCGCTGATCTTTGAATTTTCATCCTGTATGATCTGAGGGATGGTCTGTGTGTGCATTAACATGTGCATGTGGGGAGTGGAAAGAGGAAGAACCACTTCTGCCCAGGAGGCATATATGCAGGACAACTCTAACCTGGGAAATATTTACCTTAATACCTTAATATAGTTCTGATCCAATATGTTCTGTCTAGTTTTGAAGAACAGATCTGAGAGTTGAGATGAGGACTACTGCATAATCCATGACTGACTTAGGACTTCAGGCATCCATCGTATTGAGAGGGTCTTCAGACGCAGAACTGTATTCAAAACCCCTCTGAGGGCACCCATTACCAGACCAGCTGTCATTGATGAGACATTTTACTGTGGTCAGATTGCTACTCTAACTTACTCAGACCCTCTTACATTGACTCACTGTATTTCCAAGGATCCTTTTGATCTTTTTAGCACAAACCACATATGCATATTCTATTATAGATGTGCTTCTATTGTAAAAGCTTTTCTGTGTCGATTTTCATTGCTTAAATGTTAACTCAATAAACAGATTTTTTTCCCTGAAAAAAATGTATTTTAAAATGACTTGTGGGAAGTTTTAATGGAGTAGGCAGAAATGCATTTGAAATTTATGATTTGCTCACAGCTAAAATTCACAGCTCATTTCCATCTTTTCATGTTTTGGTTTTTTTTGTGGTAGATGGAACAGACAATTAGTATGCTTCTGTTTTTCCTTTCATTTATTTAAAGTTATTATCAGTGTAGATGTGTTATGAAAAATACTTAATACTTACAAAAAACAGTTTTAATGTGTATTTGGGTTTTGGGACCCTACAGGCCATTCACAGCAGCAAAAAATACAAATCTTCAACCTTCTACCAAACAGAACATTTCCGTATTTAAAAAGAAAAGAAAAGGTATAATTCACTTGCATCACATTTTTGTGTCCTAAATAGCTTTCTAATCTAAATATTTCCTTCTGTCTTTCTATCTTCTTCTTCTCTCTTCCATCTTCTTCTAAATGTCTATCTATAAACCTGTCTGAAATGTTCAAGGCCCATCCTTTTCACTTTTTCACTGTCAGAGTTAACTACAGAATGACCTTTCAAAATCACATGTATCTTGTCTTGTGCTAATATTCAGCTTTTCCACTTCTTTTTCATCATATATTTTTGATCTAAAAATATTTTTTGCATTTTCACTTTTAGTAACTCCTTTCGCTAAAACTGTAGTCTCTTTGTTGGTCACATCACACCCATTACCCATCAGTTAAGCTTCCTACCCTCCAGCTTTGTCTTTGCTAGCAAATTAAACAGTACCGGGGAGACATTCCTAGGCATGGGGACATTCTTCTGCACTGAAACTCTCTTTTGCTTATACATACATTTTTAGGATGTTTCTTGACCAGACTCCATCCAGCCCAAATAGGAAATTTCAGGGCACTGCTCTCATGTTAAGCTGAGCCATGAACATAACATTAGGTCCACTAATTATTTTGGATGAGGCCACCTTGTTGTAGTAGGTAAGAAAATTTAATGGTATGGACACAGTCTGTTGGTCTCATTGGAACAGCTCAGTCCCAGACACATTTAATGTACCAGTGTATGTAGTCTCACATCTTTCCTCACTGCAGTTCATTCTGAAAACTGCCTATATAGTTTCTACCCATATAGTTCCTCCTATCAAACCTACTAATTCTTCTGTGTAGTTGTCCCCCTAGTATTTACGTGAGCACTTACGTAGTTTTTCTTCTTCAGCCACATAATTCTGTCTTATATATAAATTTCCCTTTCCTCTTTTTATACCTCTTCACACATTGACAGCCTCCCCAGATTCTTTTCCCAACTGCTCTGTTTTACCCTATTTTAGAAGTGTACACTATCTGCTGGTGTGAATAACCACTTCCCCTGTAAATGGAGTGAGAAGGGCACTTCTTTGCCAAAATGCTTTCATCACTTCACCCGTTGCTTCCTTAAGGCCTATAATACCACCAATTTGAATTTTAATGTATTATTTGGCTTTTTCTTTTATTGCCATGAACCTGTCAGCTTTGATTGTAATTATTCAGGTGACATAGAATATGTCTACAGAGGCAACTGTATGATATAGGGGTACTTCTGGTGTTTGCAGAGTGATACAGTACAGATTTGACTGTAATGCTGATAAGCCTGAAGTGTGTTTTTTTCCTGGTGGAACACATGTGGTATAAACCAGGGCACCCTCTAGAGCACCCTTCTTGCAATGTGGACATGAGATCATCAAACAGTTAGTGCTCTGTGCACACGTACATGATGTGTGTGCCTAGGACGGGCAATTTTAACCAGTCAAATTCATTGCTGGTAAAGACATAAGTATGGTTCTGGAACCATAAGTAATCACAGCAGGTCAAACCTTGGTCCCTCCTCCTGTGCATTGCACCTGTTTGTAATGTAGTCAGCTCACAGGTATCAGCTCAGTAGCACGAATTGGCTCAGGAGGTTTTGCATTCCAAGTAGAAAGTGTAATTATAATACCAATTATGAATTAATTAATATTTATATGAGCCTATGCACACACAGTTTTGCTTCATTATAGGTGACAAAACATGAGAACTAAAGAACTGCATTTTGGGATTAAATAAAGGTCCATTCTTACCTTGTTTACAGCAGTGGGTGCCGAGGCAAGAATATGCAAATACCATAAAGTGAGATCTACATTTCAAAATTTTGTGTCTCAGGGTATTCCTGATTCAGAGATGGTCTCTTGTATATAGCAGCCTGTGACAGATTTTTCTCTCATAAATGCTTTCAGCCTCTTTTCAACTTGTGCCTCTACAGCATTCTGTGGACAAAGCCTTTGCTAACTACCCAGAGGTGACCAGGGATTGTTCTTTAGACCTCCAGCCAAACAGAACCAAGTTACTGTGACTTTGAAAGAAACTCTGAAGAAGTCACAAGACTTAGAACCTGTAGTTTGTTTTTATGCAGTAGCATACCAAAAACCCGTCCTCTGGTGCAGATATAGTACAGAAGAAACACACATTGCAGGCTGAAGCCTAAAGCAAAAACAGTCTGCCCTCACAGCCAAAAAGATTTCAGGAAGAGTGAGGGCCCAAAGCTGGAGAAATAACGTGTTGACGTAAGGTAGAGAGAAGGGGAGAAAAATGAAAAGGATGAGTATGCAAGCCTAGATGATGATTATGATGATAATGTTTATTATTACTATTATTATATTAATAATATTTTATATATATTTATAGATGTTTTACTATGTCGGTAAGCCATTTTTGATTTAAACAAAAATCAGGCATATCATCAAATGGAAAAAAGTTTCTGATTTTACTCGTGCATCGAAATCTGGAGCAGGTAATTATGCCTAAAGGTATAGCACGTAACATCATAACATTGACATGAAAACTGTACAGCCTGGACAGGAAAAAGAAATGTAGAAAATACTGTTTAAAAGTCTCCTGTTAGCTGTAAAGTGACACCAGCAAGTTAAGAGTCACCTTTGTAAGCGTGTGGTGCACTGCTACACTTTGTTGGTCCTCAGTGATATCCAGGCCCTTGCCAGGAGCCGAAATAAGAGGAAGTGTTAGCAAATGCGGTGGTTGGCCAGAGTACCTCCTGGCAAGGAGCAGAAAGAAGTCCTGGGGGAAGAGCTTGTGGCTCAATGAGTGGAAAGAGTATCTGATGGTAATGCCTAGCAGAGGCAGCTAATGAAACAAGGCACACCAAGGAGTAGCGAGAAGAATAAGGAGCTGTGGAGAGAGGTTAGTGGTGGTTGCAGAGCAGAGCAAGGAGCAGTCAGAAGAAGGAGAGGCTATAAGACAGGAAAAAGGTCATACCACAGCAAGACCTGACAGTCCTGAATTGTGAGTGGCCGAAAAAGCAACTGGCTGTCCTAGTAACATGAGACACTTAGAGTTACACTGAAGAAATTAATGTAATGGGGGAAACACTCTATCATTTCATACTGTCTTTTTTTTCTTTTTGTCATTTAATAAAATATTTTTGTTAAACATACTGATGAATGTTTATAGGTAGGAAGAACTGGTGTCTGAAACTCCAGCTAAATGTTGCCAAGTGTTTGGATAACAGATCAAACCGCTGTTTTATCAGTGGAATATCCCCAAGCCCCTTCACTGTAATTGCACCACAGAAGTCTTCCTTTTGAAAATCATTCATTTCTGTAACACTAACTGTAATGAGCTTGAAGGATTCACCATCATCTCTCTGTCAGAAGTAACCAAATGTCAAAGCATTCATAGAATCACAGAATAATAGGGGTTGGAAGGGACCTCTGGAGATCATCTAGTCCAAACCCCCTGCCAAAGCAAGTTCACCTAGAGCAGGTTGCACAGGATGGCGTCCAGGCAGGTTTTGAATATCTCCAGAGAAGGAGGCTCCACAGCCTCTCTGGGCAGCCTGTTCCAGTGCTCTGTCACCCTCAAGGTAAAGAAGTTTTTCTTCATGTTCAGATGAAACTTCCTGTGTTCTAGTTTGTGCCCATTGCCCCTTGCCCTGTTGCTGGGCAGCACTGAAAAGAGTCTGGCCTCATCCTCTTGACACCCACCCTTTAGATATTTCTAAGCATTGATAAGATCCCCTCTCAGTCTTCTCTTCTCCAGGCTAAGCAGACCCAGGTCTCACAGACTTTCCTCATAAGAGAGATGTTCCAGTCCCCTAATCATCTTTGTAGCCCTCCACTGGACTCTCTCCAGTAGTTCCTTGTCTTTCTTGAAGTGGGGAGCCCAGAACTGGACAGAGTTCTCCAGATGTGGCCTCACCAGAGCAGAGTAGAGGGGGAAGATGACCTCCCTCAACGTGCTGGTGATATTCATGCACATAGTGGATCATTACCCAGTGATAAAAACACTCTCAGTTAACACACAGGAGTCGTGCGTCATACAAATTGAATTATTTCTAAGGGTTAAACAGAACAAAGCAATAAAGCTGTGACCTGTGGATCGATAAGGAACTTACATCTCCAGCAATGTGCAGCTCTTAATCAAAACTGTGGCTGCTCATTTATACCAAAATAAAAGGTCATTGATGCGTTTTCAGAGAAAAGATTGACAACTTTCCAAAACACCTACATTCCCTGATCCTTAAAATCTTTTAATGAGCAAGAAATGTACAAGAGGAAGTTCTTCAGACTGAAAAATACAATAATAACTTAAATAAAAGAGAGCGGATATGAAACTGAAAATAAACCTTTCAGTCCTTTGACTGACAAAGCTGACACTAACAGAAACTTTTGTATCCAAGTTGCCTTTAAGAGCAGTGACAGTCTGAATTCATCTTTTGACTCTAGTAGGAGCTAAATTTTAATACAACAAGACATCTCATCCATCTTTAGGTAAAAACAATTAAAAAACACTTAATGTTTAAAGTAGTACTCTTCTGAACAAATGTTGTTGCTCTAGACAGCTTTAATCTGGTTCTATATGAAACCACATTTTGTTTTTTATGCTATCAGTACATGTCTGAATAATAACCATGATATTTGTGTACTCTTGACATAATGGCAGTATCTGTAAGATAAGTTTTTATGCAACAGTTATGCCAGCAATGTCAGTAATGAGTTTCAGATTTGTTCTCTTAGGAAATTCATAAAAAATAACCTGCGTTCATATAAACAGAGGAACACATCATGAAGATCTTGTTCTTCTAGTTACTCAGTTTTACTGTGAAAACTTTGTCAAACTAAGAGTTAAATGGAACTTCATTATTTGTGCTGTAGAATTTAAAAATGGATACTATGTCATTCAATCTACCTAAGAACTAAACATGCAAAATATCACCATTAGAAGTAGTATATCATATTTTGGTCATACTATATTGTCTGTTAGTCAGTATCAACAGGAGAGTTCGAGTGGTGGGAAGTTCTGGCCATTAATTGGCCTTACAGACTAAAAGAAAATAAAAAAAAATAAAAAATTGAAGATGTTTGGATACAAGACTGCTAGTCTGCGCCATATGCATACCACTTCTGATATGTGCAGAGTTTTTTTTAACAATAATAAAACATGCATGATGCTCAAGGGCAGCCTTGGCTGCAGTGACCATGAAATGGTGGAGTTCAAGATCCTTAGCACAGCGAGTAGGGTGCACAGCAAGCTCACTACCCTGGACTTCAGGAGAGCAGACTTTGGCCTCTTCAGGGAACTGCTTAGTAGAGTACCATGGGATAAAGCCCTGGAGGGAAGAGGGGCCCAAGGAAGCTGGTTTAATATTCAAGGTTCACCTCCTCCAAGCTCAGGAGTGATGCATCCGAATAAAGAGGAAGTCAGGCAAAAATGCCAGGAGGCTTGCATGGATGAACAAGGAGCTTTTGGACAAACTCAAAGACAAAAAGGAAGCCTACAGAGGGTGGAAGCAAGGACAGGTAGCCTGGGAGGAATACAGAGAAATTAAATCTAGCCAGGGACATCAAGGTCAACAAGAAAAGCTTCTATAGGTACATCAGTGATAAAAGGAAGACTAGGGAAAATGTGGGCCCTGTCCAGAAGGAAACAAGAGACCTGGTTACCCGGGATATGGAGAAGGCTAAGGTACTCAGTGACTTTTTTGCCCCAATCTTCACCTGCAAATGCTCTAGCCACACCGCCCAAGTCTCAGAAGGCAAAGGCAGGGACTGGGAGAATGAAGAACCGCCCACTATAGGATACAATGAGGTTCAAGACCATTTAAGGAACCTGAAGGTGCACAAATCCGTGGGACCTGATGAGATGCATCCACGGGTTCGGAGCAAACTGGCGAATGAAGTTGCCAAGCCACTCCCATCATATTTGAGAAGTCGTGGCAGTCCGGTGAAGTTCCCACTGACTGGAAAAGGGGAAACGTAACCCCCATTTTTAAAAAGGTTAAAAAGGGAAGACCCAGGGAACTATAGGCCAGTCAGTATCACCTCTGCACCTGGCAAGATCATGGAGCAGATCCTCCTGGAAACTATACTAAGGCACATGGAAAATAAGGAGGTGATCAGCGACAGCCAACATGGCTTCACTAAGGGCAAATCGTGCCTGACAAATTTGGTGGTCTTTTATGACAGCGTTACAGCATTGGTGGATAAGGGAAGAGCAACTGACATCATTTACCTGGACTTATGCAAAGCATTTGACACTGTCCCACACAAC
>VYXH01007837.1:124616-188437 GCA_013397275.1 Burhinus bistriatus
TTGGTCTCTTCTCCCAAGTAACAAGTGATAGGACGAGAGGAAACAGCCTCAAGTTTTGCCAGGGGAGGTTTTGGTTGGATATTAGGAAAAATTTCTTCACCGAAAGGGTTGTCAAGCATTGGAACAGGCTGCCCAGGGAAGTGGTTGAGTCACCATCCCTGGAGGTATTTAAAAGACATGTAGATGTGGCGCCTGGGGACATGTGGTAACTTGGCAGTGCTAGATTTACAGTTGGACTTGATGATCTTAGAGGTCTTTTCCAACCTAAATGTTTCTATGATTCTATAATAGACCCTCTAACATACAAAATTTAATCTTTAGATTTTTTTGTCTTTTGAGAATTAAGAGCGTAGATTCTAAATAAGCACAGATTTTGGTGGCTCTGGAGGGGATAGGTTAAGCAACGATAGCAACAAATCAAAAATTTTTAAAAACAGTGATGAAAAGGGAAAATATAAAATACAATTTAAAAAGGACTAGAAAAAGTATATAGAAAGGAAGAGTAGAAGGTTGTGAAAGGAATATAACAGAAATGCCATATGCTGATGCATGTAACATGAGGAACAGACAGGAGGAATTGGGAGTCTGCGTGCAGTTACAGGACTATGACAACATCAGGATGGCAGAGGAATGGTGGGACAGGTCACAGGACTGGAGTGATGAAATGGATGGATACAAGCTCTTTAGGAAGAACGGCACAGGAAGGTGAGGAGGGGGTGTTGCACTTTATGTGAGAGAGCAGCTGTAATGCATGGAGCTCTGTCTTGGTGGTGTAGTTTAACCCTGGTGGGCAGCTCAGTCCCACACAGCCGCTCAGTCCCTCCCTCCCCAGTGGGGAGGAATGTCCTCATCCTCTTTCTTTCCCCAGCTTTTATTGCTGAACACAATGACCATATCCCATACAGTACGGGATATCCCTTTCATCAGTTGGGGTCAGCCGTCCCAGCTGTGTCACGTCCCAGTTTCTTGTACACCCCCAGCCTATTCTTTGGCAGGGCAGTGCGAGAAGCAGAAAAGGCCTTGATGCTGTGTGAGCACTGTTCAGTAATGACTAAAACGTCCATACATTATCAATACTGTTTTCATCTCAGATCCAAAACATAGCACCATAGGAGCTACTATGAAGAAAATTAACTCTATCCCAGACAAAACCAAGTACACTTGGAAAAAATCAGGAGCCGGTTGAGAGGCTGCGGGTTTTCTACTGGGTATCTCCCATAAACATCCTGATCAGGAAGAACAGGTTGATGAGGCCTTCTTCAAACAACTAGAAGAAACCTCACATTTACAGGCCTAGGCTCTCATGGGGGACTTGAACCACCCTGATAACTTTTGGAAGGACAACACAGCAGGACACAAGCAATCTAGGAGATTTATAGAGTGCATCGTCAACAACTTCCTGACTTAGGTGATTGAGGAGCCAACAAAGGGAAATGCTAAATGCAGTATCTGGAGAGGCATAACCCCAGGCATCAGAATATAAAGGGAACGGACCTTCTGGCAAGCAGATCTGCAGGGACCTTGGGGGTCTTGGTGGACAGCAAGCTGACCATGAGCCAGCAGTGCACCCTCGTGGCAAAGAATACGAACAGCATCCTGGGCTGCACCAGAAAGAGCACTGCCAGCAGGTGAAGGGAGGTGATCCTTCCTCTCTGCTCAGCACTGGTGACAACACACCTGGAGTAATGGATCCACTTCTGGACTCCCCAGTACAAGAAAGTAATGAACTTACTGGAATGAGTTCAGTGAAGTATGCAGTAGAACTTGACCCTTCTTGGTGAAAATACATTGCATACAAAGAATTTGATGCATCATCAGAACGGACAGGAACACCGCAACAGGTATAGGAAAGGGTATGAGTAAGGAATCATTCTGTGATGAATGTTCACTTATGGCAGACAGTACATCAAGTGAGGAACAAGGAAATACTGTGGTATGGGGGGCTGAAAAAGGACAAGAGGAAAAGCTTCTTCTGTAGATGAGTAGTAGAGCACTGAATCAGATCACATAGATGGGTAGTGGAAGTTTTCAAAACTAAGATAGATGCAGCCATGGCTGACCTAATCTAGTGTTGATTTCAGCCCATCTCAGGGTGAAAGGTTAGTCTAGATGACCTACCAATATCCTTTCTAGCCAGTATTTCTATGATTCTGTGAACGCTCCGTGATGAAGACAATCATTTTCAAGCCAATAGGTCTGTAAACCTCCTTTTCTCCCTACTGCTAATTTGAAATACCAAAACCAATCTCTTAGATGACATTCATGAGTCAGATTGCAATGCCTAGACATGACATGTCATTTCATCTGTAGAGAATATAAAATAAACTCTTTTGCTAAGCTGATAAGAAATAAACTACAAGTAATATTACAGCTCAGGAAAACATCCAGCTAAAACATCCTTTCTTTGCTAAAAAAAACCAACCCAAAACAAATAAACTAAGGATTACAGAAAGATTTTAAAAAGTCATGTCACTTTTTAAAAATTATTTCAGCAAGGTATAGCATTTCTAATGAATTAAAAATCAAAAATGCCATTGACATTTTCAAGCCACCTTTTTTGACTTTCTGTTTTTATTCAAAGTACATATTTCTTGTGGAAATTGCATTATGATTCCTGTTAATTGTAGATGTTATTCACAGTATTTTTATGTTTGAAAATGAAAAATATGTTTAAACAAACATTGTATTTCATGTTAGATAAAAATTTTTGCTCAACCTGAAACTCTTAAAAAATATTTTCCGGAATTTTTAAGAAATACAGTGGTTTCAGATAGACTCCTTTTTTTTAGGTTCTAGTGTATTAATTTTTTTTTTTTTTTTGTGCAAATTGCTAATTAATATAACTTCTTTCCTACATTCTGACTGATTAAAAAACAAGCCATAAGGAGTGTCAAATTTACATGACCTGTTGTAGTTAGTGTAGGTATCAAGGTAATCCAGTGGCTTCTTGTGAATAAGTCATGTGTGTACTCTAGTTTACAAGCTGCAATGATTAAAAAAAAAAAAGAAAATTAAAAAGGTCAGGTTATAATTTCCCTGATCTGATTTGTCTACACAGGATCATTTTCATCACGAACTAGTCTTTACAGTGTTACATTCTTATTTTCTTATTGTTGTGAGTGTCACTAACCCTGGCGAACTGCTTTGGGTCTTTGCCTCCAAAGGCTGCAATACTTCATCGATGACAACTTAGAGTAGGTGTTAATAAATAGACACAAGAGAACATAAATCCATTTCCAGCGTGACCCTGACCCAAGTCCAGGACTAGACCTGAACAATTCCCGCTCAAAGGAGAAGTAGTCCTTGTTCCTTGTCTCCAGTCAGAGTAGAAAAGATTGTTGCTGCCATTTTTTAAAAACTCTTTTTAGCCCTATTGACATCAACTCTTTTAGGCTAAAGGAAGACCGTGTTCCTTTTTCCTTTTATGATTTTGCTCTTTCATAGAGACACTTTGTGGCCTGTGTCCTAGGGCAGGACACTATAGGATTCTGTCTTAGGGATGCTTCTGGAGCTTTCACCTGTTGTGAAGTGGCTGAATTTCTCCTCTAACACCAAAGAGCTTACCCAAAATGGAACATGTCTGAGGAGAGAAGTAGCAGGGAAGTTCAATTACTGTGATGTTGATGTGGCAACGCTCAGTGCAGTGCTTCAAACATACATATCTACATTCACATAATTTATACTTAGAGAGGATATTGGTAATACCAAGAGCTTCCATGAAAGTTTCCTATTCATGAGACACTAAATGTTTTATAATGAAAGGAAGGAGAAGAGAGAAGACAATTCTCTGTCCAGCTGCAGCTGGACCAATGTATAATGAAAATCATACAGTGGTAATGGGGAACAGTAGCAGACCATCTGTGAAAAAGAATGAATCTCTAGCCCAAGCAGCTGGGTCGTTCATGTGGGGTCTAGGCCTTGTACACAGAATCGTGTTCCAACCTTTATATTGGTCAGTCAAAGAAGGAAAAGAAATCAGAATACCTAGGGACTGATTTTTTTTTTATTTTTATTGTTGGAAAACCCAGGACAAGAAACAGCTGTTTTATCAGTTTCATTAGCTGTGGCACCACCGTTAAATATAATGGAGAAATACTACTATTTAAGTTGGTGTACTAGGTCTGGCTGGGATGGAGTTAACTTTCATAGCAACCTATATAGCGCTATGTTTTGGATTTGTTACTGTAATAGTGGTGATAGCACACCAGTGTTTTGGCTGTGAATGAACAGTGTCAAGGGTTTTACTTTTTCCCACTCTGCTCCGATCCCTACAGTGAGTAGGCTGAGGGTAGGCAGGAATTTGAGAGGGGACACAGCTGGGACAGCTTACCCAAACTGGCCAAAGGGATATTCAGTTGCATATGACATTATGCTCAGCAATAAAAACTTGGCTGGGAGGTGTGGGGGATGTGGCATGTCCAAGGTAGCCATCGGCTGGGCATGGGCATCGGTCTGCTTGTGGGAGGGTGGTGAGTGATTATCTTTGCGTAGTTGTGTGGTTTTTACCTCTTTCCTTCACTTATGAAACTGTCTTTATCTCAATCCATGTGGCTCTTTTTTCTCTTGCTCTTCCTACTCTCTTCCCCATCACACTACGGAGAGGAGTGAGCAAGCAGCTGTGTGGGTGCTTAGCTGCTGGCTGGAATCAACCCTCAGTAGCTAGATAGGTAAGCAGTTCCACAGCAGCCTCAAATCTCTTGTTATAAAAATAATGACAAAATGCCGTCATTTTCATCCAGTCTCATGTACTTCCAAAATTACTAGATTTTTGTTGTGGAATATGCATTTTAAAGAGAGAGAAATAAAATATACACACACTGTTAGCAGAAACTGGTTGGTCCTCTTTGAAGATCTTAAGTCAATGAATTGGTTGGTAAAATAGAAGTACATTAATTAAAATACCACAGGCAACCACATTAAGTAACACACATGCAAGAATGTTATTTTCTTAGAAATGTAATGTAATTTTTTTCTGGAGAAAAGGAATCTTATTTACATGCTGAAGGAAATTCATTAAGATCACAATGTTTGGACACTTAGGAAGGTGGCAAAGACCACACTGGCATCATTAGATAAACCATGTTTTATACATATGTATATCAGCTTTCTGCTTAGCAAGATGCAAGGTTTTTTTTAACAAAGAGTCTTACTGTTTTATACTCTAGAAGAAACACTGGAGAAAGGTCATGCAAGACATGCCAGCAGACTTTTAAAGGAGATATCACAAATACTAAATTTTGTCCTGATAAATCATACTTTGCCCAGACAGAATGCACCTCAAATAAACATTTTAGCTGTAAAAAAACCATGAGTGAATTTCAGTGGAAGTTGAATCCAACAGCTTCGAGGAAGTGTGAAATGTAGCCCCATCAGTTCACAATACATATTCTTAAGGAAGATGTAGTTTTATTCTCTTGAGACCAGTATGTTCAGTGATAGGTCCTGTGAACTTTTTGTGGATAATTATTATAATTGTGTTTCTGGTTTGAGCTTTACAATAAGACATTTCATAAAACTCAGTAAATATCCACTAGTTCATCTGTTTTTTTCACTTGATCAGCTCACAAGAGCTTTCTCAGAATGAGCATACCAATAAGTCAGAAATATAGGAAACAAAATCATTTACTTTCCTAAATGCTCTAACTTTCCACATGCAAAACAGATGTCCAGTTAAAAGGGGAAGAAATATTTGGTCTTATAAAATAAAAAGAAAATTAAAGCCAAGAATCATTCCACTGAAATCAGTCATAGCATCCCATGTAGCAGGACTGGCAGACCTTCTTCTGAGTTTCAGTCCTCTCGTTGCGACTTTAGCAATTCTTTTCCCTCAGTGCGCCAACAAACTAGCCAATTGTATTTGTAGACATTTTCTTCATCATTTTATTTGGTTTTTCTGCTTTCATATTTACCTCATGACATTTAAAACTGAACAGTAATAAGGATATAAAATCCATCTCATAGGACCACTGCAATTTTTGTGCATTATGTAAATTCCAGATAGTTTAGATGCTAATAAATAAACAAATTATCAGTTGCTAATTTCATACCATTTCTGCAAAATACATATACCACTCAGTTTGGTTCCCTGCATGCAGTTCAGTCATTGCTGTGTAATATTCCATATTCCTTTGATGCTCATATAAAATGAGAATATAAACTCAAAGGAAGCCTTGATGCGCAATTAATTGGTAGAGTAAGGTATTTTGCTTTCAATTTGTCCTTGTTAGTAAATTGTGATATGACACCTATTTTTCATTTACCTTGCCATAACTCTGCACAGCTGGTTTTCGTAAAAAGAAAATTTTCTCCCAAATTAGTTTTAGGAATTGCACTAGTGCAGGGAAAAAAGAATCCTACAATAATCCAAGGGCTTAAAATTTGTGTTCATATTCAACTAATGCATTCTGAAAGGTATGTTCAGTTTAAATTTGTGTTTCATGGCTTCCTCACTGAAGAAAACAGAGACACCACATAAAAGGCTATAGTATCGTAGCCTGTATTTAAACCTGCAGAGGGAATTGGTCTCTCACTGCTTCCTCTTGTCTGCTTCTCAGGGAGTAACTCCAGCTCTGAAGGAGAGAAGAGAGGCAGTTTTCAGGACAGATTCCAACTTTATTTGTGTAAAGCAGAAGAAAGGAAGAAACACAGCTCCACTCTTTTCTCATCAGGATGGTGAATGGGAAGGCAGTAAACACTGGGTAGAAATTTTCTGTCTTGCCTGATCCTTGAGCAGTGCAGGTATGTACCAGTGTCATGCAGGCTCATTTTCAGAACACGAATTAGCTGCTAATATGATGTAATTCAATAGAGTAACCAAATCACTGAGATAAGAACTAGCTATGTGCGTAATTCTTTATCCATTTTAATTAGTCTTATTAAACTCAGAAATTTACTTTTAATAGCAAATTTGAAAACAGACTTTTGATGTTGTCAGTAAGGCTCAGTTCTGTAACCCCAACAATTCATGCAGAACCAAAGTCTGAGCTGCTGTATATAAGGAGTTGGTGTTAGGGCTCAGTCTGTTTTGGAAAGGAACAGCCTGGAGATACTTCATCTGATATGGACAAGCCTCTCACACCTCTCATACCTGATAGTCTTTTATGGTAGATGCTAAGACAGTAGCTTGATACAGACTACCATTAAACTCTAATTCTATCATAAATCAGAGTTCACTATATTACAGCCAAGCCTTCACAGTGCAGAAAAATAATGAAGTTTCTTTAAAATTGTCTTACCCTCTTGTATCAGATCACCTTCTAGTTGTCTATCATTGACTTTTAGCCTTAGTAAGCCCGACTTTATGTGACAGTAAGCAATCTGACAGTGTCTTAAATGACAATGTTCATACACCCGTCAGTCTCTCTGTTCACTGCTGACATTCTGAGCGTGTCTGCCATCCTCCAAGAAATCCAGGTCTGTTAGCCTTATTTCATGTACTAGTTTTCTGTAATACTCCAATATGTGGTACAACTCTCCGTGGCAAAGCAGCAGTAACTATCCACGGTAATCCCTTTTGATTATTCTCTGGGTATGTATTTATGATTGCTTCTTTCAGCTGATAGAAAAGGATGGGCTTTCATTTAAAATGTTTGAATTAACTTACAGATCAATCATGTCACCAAAACCTACTGACAAACAAATTGTTTACATTGTGATATCATTCTTTTCTCTACAAAGAAGTTTGCTAAGGGCAGTTAATCAGGCCAAAAAAAAAAGTAAAATATTAACAGAATGGGGAAGGCTACAATCCTTTATTTGTTCTTAAACATGTATGAAGAGGTCATAAAACAAAGCAAGGCTATTAATGTCTCATACAATCATTTGGCAGGAAATTCTGTGAGCATCTTAAAATCTCATCCTTGTGAATTATTTGTGGCATTTTTCAAAATGGTCCTTTTCTGTTCTCATTTTCTACACCTATCAATTGACCACTACAAGGAAAGGCATTTTTTATTACTATACTCATCCAAGAAAAAGGGAAAAAAAATTAGCAACAGACCTTCAGAGAAATAGAAAGCAGCAATAGTTTGTGTCAGTCCATTTGAGAGCAGATGAATAAAAAGACAGTAAAACCAAGTTGATAATATTGCCCAACTAATACATTATGCCAACTACAGCTTTATTCAGGATTAGTTAATGTAGCTTTCACATAGCTTCTGGGAGTTTTAATATACACATTTTCCTTTCTGCTGTAGAAGATGAATCAGCAAAATCTCTCTTAAGCTCCCATTATCTGTATGGTAAATTTTGGTGCAGTTTCTGCCTTTAACAGTGAATCTAAATTCTAGACTAGTAACAACATTTTTTAGGCTGTTGTATTTTTTGCATAACAGTGCTGGTGCAATATGTCCACAATATTGGGGCTCCTCTTTTCCCCACTTTTTTTCCATACTGCTTTAAAATACTGGCACATGTTTTCCCAGAGGTGCCACCAGCTTGGCTGACGGGCTGAGCTGTGAGCACTGCAGTGGGTTCGCTGGAGACAGCTGGAACCAGCTGTCTCTCGCACAGGACAGCCCCTGGCCTCTTCTCACAGAGGCCACTCCTGCAGCCCCCCCTGCTACCAGCCCCTTACTAGCTACACCCAATGCACCAGTACATGAAGAAAATTCAGCTAATCATTCTGGCTGTGAGATCGGTACGAAAGATTACTTTCATGTGGGATATTTAAAATAAAGTTAAAGAGGAGTTTAAATACAAATTAAAACAACCCTTACAATAAAGAGGGGAAAAAGACAATAAATCAAAGGAAAGGAAAATTAATCCTGTTGCCCCAAGGCACATTCATTTCTTAGTGAAAATATTCTCAAATGCATTGTAGCCTACAGGATGTCAGGCCTGGCCGCTTCTCAAAAGGTGGGAAAGTGCTGATTATTTTGCTGACAAGGAGCAAGTCTGACTCATCACACTTGATGGACTTGTACAGAGGACTTATGTAGATCTGGCATGTTGGACTTACTGCTCATTTACTGATCAGCAAGGTAGTACGTGAGTAGGAGATCTGACATCCTTGAGTCTTGAGTCTACTGTGCACTGACAGCTTGTGGCCAGGTTGTGAATCAAGTTAAATAAAACTAAACTAATCCAGCATCAAGAAACGCATTGATTAACTTGGTAAGTAGTGTAGTCCTTCTGTTCTCTTTTGCTTACTGAGTTTGGATAAAACCTGAGTCAGAACCTGGGCTACCTTCATCTAGAATATATGCCATAAATCTTTAAAGAATTTAATATAAGCCTTTCATAGGATTGTGTAGCAAGGATGGAAGTGCACAGAAAAAACTATTGATTAATGGCTGTGACAACGAGACCTATAATGGCTATTGACAACTCTCTCTCTGGAAGTACTTAATACTGCACACAATGACAAAGTAAAACTGTTGATAAAGTAGTTGTTCTCAACAAAACAAGGGGAGGACAGACAGAAAGATAAAGTTTTGATTACCTCTAAACCAAAGACAAGTGTGGAAAAAATCTCTCTAAAAGTAAAAGTTATTTTTTAGAAAGGTAAATTCATGTGCAAACTTTATTTTGTGGCTTTTTAAACAATGACCTGAATGTTTTGGTTCTATACAAGCTGTGTCCTTCAAAAGTTGTAGAATATTGCTTTCCACTGGGAACTAAATGTGATGATTTTTTTGTCAAATGTGGTCATGGATAAACTTAGTTCATCATAGCATCATAGCATCAGTGAGTTTATACCTAAAAAATAATTAAGGCCAAACTTCTTCAAGAAGCTCTTCTGTCTCTCTTATACATACAGTACAGTGCTAAGCAATACTAAGAATGGATTGTAAGTGAAACATATTGGTTCCTCCTGAAAATAAATATTTCTTCTTAAAAATGAAATCTAATATCTTTCTTCCTTACGGTGGAAACATTGTACTGAACAGAAAAGGAGAGGAGAATACAAGACATTATTTTATTCCCTCATACCTATGCAAATTCCCATTAGCGTCAATGGAAGAACTGCAAGTATAATGAATAGAGAATAAATCCTATCATGAACAATTTAAAAGTGTTATTTTGAGCTAATATACTCTGGAAAGAGAAAATCTTCCTGGCAGCCTTTCAAAAGTCCAAGAAACTGTAGTTATACCACTCCTGCTATGTTTCAGTTGCTTGACATGCCTTTTTACCATGCTTAACTGACTGTAATGTTCATAGAGAAAGTGGCAGGAACTCCACAAGGTTGAAATTCACATCTCCAGGGCAGAAAGAACATCAACACTGTCAGTCCAAGTGCTATTTTCTTTGCCAGTTTGATGTGAAGTCTAGGTAGACCATATCTCCTTAGGAGGCAGAAGGTAGCATTGACAATGTGAGCAGAGCTAGGAAGCAGATGAGAACCACTATAATTTCATATACGGTCAAAAGAGACATCACTTACCACCAGTGAATGTGGTAAGGACCCAGGTCTGCTCTGCTTGTTCAGCGCACAGACTGAGGCCAGGGCTAGTTGGAAACAAGGGTGTGACTAGTGCAGGTACCATGAATATAGGAGATAAGGAGTGGCAGGTGCCCCGTCCCCAGCTCTCAGCAGAAGTCCTGTCCCCCTCCCAGCAGCCTCAGAGGCCATTTGCCCTGGAAGCCGCTCCCCTCTTCCGGTCACCTGGTCTGTTGTGGTTGGCTGGCAGGACCAGACACCCGCCACCAGTTTAGCAGGAAGTACGTCAGACCCGGCAGGCCCTTCCCCTGTATACACAGGGGACTGCCGTTGTGTCTCGGCCATCACTTTCGGTCAAGGTGCCACCATGTTACGGCAGGCAGCTGTCACTTTGTTAAACATCGTACTACTCTGTGATTGTCTGATGACCGTTCCTTGACACCGTCATACCCACCCGTTCTCAGGCAGCCCTGTGACCGTCTGGTTCCTTTGGACCAGGAAGTGCTCAGATATAAAAATACATACATCCATATGCAATACATACAATATATAAAGTATACATTAAGGAGTGTACAAATATGTATAATAACATATGGCATTTAATTATAGATAGAGGCACTATTTACATATATATACACATCTATATATGTACAAATACATGGTTTTTATACATATACAGACATTTATAAAACCATAGAAATTAAATACATATAGCCATAAAAACATAGGTACAAAATGGCTAAACCAGTCTTAATAAGAGCTAATGGAATGAATAGTTAAAGTTTAAATATGAGTAGAAAGTAATTAAACAAAAGTAAAAGAGCGGTTGGGGGTGCCCACTTTACCAGGCTGCAGAACAAGCCATGACATGTCTGAGGTGTGGGAACTTCAGAAGGGTGGACAGGTGCCAAAGGGGGATGGGGGACAGGACACGGACAAGTTGGAACATGCCCAAGGACTACAGACCCCTTCTGTGAGGCCACCAAGGGGCTCCTGGTGCAAACTTGTAAAGAAGAGCCCAGTCCAGTGAGCTGGAGTGAGAGGCCCCTGCATGCTGCTCCAGCCCAACAGGATGACTGTGCAGTATTACTGGGACAGACCTGGGGCTTTGCGTGGTGCTGCAAGACACAGGTAACGCTATCTGTGAAAATGGAAGACCAGAACAAAATGCTAACTTCAGAAACACATGCATGTGGGGACAATAAGGAAAAGACACAAAGGGAATCCCCAAAAAGACCACTTTTGGTGTTTGCACTGATAGGTACTTTAGACTTGAAAATCTCGTGTAGAGGGACTGAGTGGGACAGTGAAGAGATTCATCATTAAGTTGGTCCCCAGTGCCATAATAATAAATAAAATGAACACTCTGGTTACAATTCACTGCATAATCTTTTGTTTTCAAGAATTCTGGCTATGTAAATACAAATATGCAGAAATAATCAAATGTGCATTGCCCTTGGATCAAAACTATCTGAATAAAACTTAACTTTTCTGGTTTTTTATGATGACAATAAAATTTCTCCAGAATGACTAGAGTTACAAGCTGTTGAAGGGCTCTAAACTAGCTAATATATATCTGGTTCAAGGAATGGAACAACATGATCTGAAGCAATTTTAGAGAGCCACCCCAGAATCCATGTGCCAAGATGTTATCATACTCATATGAATACAATACCAATAAGTTCTTTCATTTCACATCATAACATCCTAGAACTGAATGGGATCTTTCTTGGTGAGATTTATACTACCTAGAGTCCACCAGTAAAGACTCTTCCTTTTCACGATTGCAGAAGTCTTTTGTAAACTGAGACTTCTACTCCTACTTGATTTGCAATGGAGAGCATCTGGCTTATATCTGAAATAATAATTATCTTCTTCTGACACATTTATGAGTTTTCCCTTCATTAATTTTTATCTGGGAAATATTCACTGCTATGGTAGGGTAGTTTTAGAACAAACACCTGGTTTTTACAACTCTTATCAGAAATTTGCAACGTTTCAGGCAGGGAACAGCTTAAACTTAATGAAGTGAAAAGCTTAACCCTTTGGGCCTTCTTTTGAAGTGTCTCAGTGATACCCTTTCCAGTAGCTTTGAAGGGTAATTTTTTCCTTTACTCTGTATATGTTGTTCTCCCTCAGTGACTCGTAGGTCATAAGGTGCTGTTACTTTCTGCAAACCAGAAGTAGCAGAAAGTGAAGTACAGAATGGAAGTCTTTGAAAGACCTGAAAGATCTGAAAGTTTTGCCATGATTCAAAATTTATTCCTGATTCATTGTCTTTCTGAGTGCAAACACAGAATGAATTTACTGCCTTTGCATCCCCCTGTGGCCAAACCTCTATACACTTCCCTGTATTCCTGTTAATAACCTCTTTCAAAGAAACCTTGAAATGTGCTGGTATTTATTTCTTTTTCAGATGGTTCACAACATCTGGCAGCAACCATTAAAGGTATCAGGGCTACCTCCCTTAAGTCAGTAAAAAATACTGTGTGAAAAATGCAAAACAATTATTCTGTGAGCAGAACAGAATTTGACAAAATTATTTATCAGCTCATAAAGTATACAAGGTAGCAGACAATTTTACTTTGAAAGTGTAGTAGGAACAGTCTGAAGTTGATTAGAGAAAGTATTTTTTTACTTCAACCACCTTGTAAAATATACTGCGACTGCTACCTCTCCTAAAGAAAAAATCCTTGACCAATAAAACTACAGAACATATTAAGTTGATATAAGGTCTAATGCATGCAACCTCATAACACAGCCAAATCATTATAGTATTCAGCATAGAACTTACTTCCCATATTTATTACATGCATATATATATATTGTTTCATGAAAAAAAAAAATCTACAAAGACACTGTTGAGATTTTTAAGTCAAACATTCGTTGTCAGAGTTAAAGTATAAACCAGAAAAAAACTTGGTATGTGAGGAAGGACTGAAAACTCGGTTTAACTGTCTCAGTGACAAAACTTAGCCTTTCATCATCTCTGAGTCATGGTGCAGAGATCCCTCAGAGAACTAGGAGAGATTTTGTGTATTCAGTTTTGATCAACTCAACCTATTTTTTGCTTCAAGTTATGCTTGGTTTATATTTCTAAATGTAAGTAGCTGAAAGGTTTTGTTTTGACATTTCCAAATTACAAGTTTCAACTTCTGATTTCGAAATATCTCTTTCCAAAATTTAACTATGAAAGTCTCATGAAATAATAATGGCTGTCTTAGCACACACTGCTAATGAATTTAGCTTGCGTGAGGAGCTGCAGCTCTCACATTTGCTAACCTTTCTGTACTTAATTTTGATATTACCTGAACATTTTAATTTTTGGAACACAATTTTCTATGCTTGCTATTAAAAAAAAAAAAAAGAAAAGAAAAAGATAAGAAGAAAAGAAGAAGAAAAGAAGAACCTCCTTAATCTGTTGACATATCTCACGAACTACCAGCACGATAAACAAAAAACACTTCTCTATTCAGAAAGGATTCATGTAGTCCCATCCAAAGGAGCTCTGTATCTTCCACAAAAAAAGTTTGTTTGAGCCTTTAGATAATAAGGTTTTTCTCTTTCTCCTCCATGCATGCAATTTTCTTTTGAGTCCCAAGGTCAGTAGCGATTCACAGTATTGCTAAATGAGAGTGAAATTTCACCCATGTGCAAAAAGTCTGTATGTGGTTAAATTACTTGAAAAATCTCTTAGCTTTAAAAAAAATCTGCTCTTCCCTACTGTGACCTACTTGACTTTGTTTGCAGAAGAAAAGAACACAGCTATTATGCATGAAATATACAATGCAAGCACACAAGTTTTAGGAATTAAAAAATGAAAAATCTTAATGTTTTATTAGTTCTTCAATTTAATATGCAGGGCACTTAAAATAATTCATTTTCAAAAGCATACTACAATGAGAACAAAGATTAGAACAGCTTGATGTCATAAATGTAAGTTCCTAGCTTCAACTGTGAACAGAAAAATTTCCTCTTAAGAGCTCAAATCTTTACACCAAAAATTGTAAGGCTGCATACTTTAAAAAATCCACTTTTTTATCTGTCTCAGTTGCTGCCACTGGGCTTGCTTTTAATTGTCATCTTGCTTCACCTAAGTAAGCACTCTAAACAGAAAAACAAAATCCTGCACAAGGTAACATCAGATAGCATTTATTAAGTTGCTTTTCTTAGGAAAAAAAGGGCTTATGTGATATTTGGTTTATCCACAGCTAACAAACTTTAAAGATTTCATCTAATTTAACCAAATTTTGCAGAGATCTTGAATACTTCAGGAACTATATAGGATCTTATGGAAATTTGACTGTGACATTTTAGTTTATGTATGTACATTTTATTAAATCTTTGAACTAATCATTTAACCACTTTGAATTGAAACATAAGTGGATGATTTCATGCTACAACTCCACCTGTTTATTTTTTAATACCAGGAATTTACAAAAGAACTCCCTTATGTTTAGACTCACTGTGAACTAGCTACTTTGTATATTTGTCCTTAATTTAAAATGACGTAAAATAAATTTTTGAAGAATTTCCACATATGGACTTCATTGTTTTGATCATATATGTTTATGTTTTGTAAGATGCTCATGGATAATTATGGAAATAACCTTAATCAATTTTACTCAAAAGTTCAGGTTTTACTCTGCCAGATTGTACCATTTGTTGAAGTAAAGACAAAGATACATTTGTGACAATCAAAAAATCTAAACATCAGAAAACACCTATTTCTACCTGCAATAGCAGTGTTCACAGCTTGATTAACTGAATGAGCTAGTATTATTCCATCATTTCATTACTCTTCACAAATCTTTGTTTATACATAAAACAATAACCTTCTCAAGTTAAGATGGTAAAGCTCCGTAAAGTAGTTTTAACAGAAGTCAAACCATAAATGTTTGATTACTTCTCTTGCTGTCTTTTATCTTCCTCCTTTCATGATAATAGGTTAGAGACAGTCATGTGTATGTCTTCTCTGCTACATCAGGTGAAAAGATCGGAGAAGGTAATGCAATTATCAGTTAACTGTGCCCTGTAACACAATACTGTTACGGAGGTTCAGACACCACACTCAGTACCTGAGCTTATACAAAGTGTTACCCACAGTAATAAGTCAACACTGAGATGGGTTTCAACCAAAGAACCCGTTCCCAGGAAGCAGATTAGACTTACAAAGCCCTCACCAAAGCTCACAGTGCTCAGGCTATCACTAACTGACCTAACTAGATTAAGTCTAGCTCAGCTAAGTTTATGAACAAGCCAATGTTGCAGGCTGCACTGTAGCACAGGGAGACTCAAACCACTCTTAGAAAAGACAGCTTTGCGAGAGTTGCATTTCTTACAGATTAATGTATGTAACACAGCAGGTCACAACCAAACACACAGACACTAGATCTCTATATGGTATTTGTTTAGGGAGGGATGAGAGGAGGATGCAAACAGAGTAAATACGTTGGAGCTACCAGTATTTACCAGGAAGGACTACAGTAGCAAATGCAAAGGGAGACAAAGAGGTTAGAAAGTGCAGGGTGCAAGTTACAGGTTCAGAGATTTTTCCTGCTCAGGTGTCTTGGTAAGCTCTATTTATATTAAATTTTTAGACTACCAAGAACATACAGACCACTACAAACATTTTTATACCTATTGTTGTCATTATGTTATCATTAAGACAGAGGCAAGTATTACAAATCAAAATCTCTGTAAGATAATTAGGGCTGTGGGGTGTTACAACAACTGCATTTTATTCTTCTTTGAAGGAGTATACAATTTAGGAACTTTTGTCAATGTTAGCAATCGCACTCCTGACAACACAATAACCTTTTTTCCATTCATATATTGAATCTACACTATCTTAGTCAATAAGAACTGAACAGTAGGTCTCCATTTCCACTTTAGTTACTGCATTTGAAAACTCCAGAGGTTTTTCTGTTGGAGTTTTATAGGAAGGATGGATAACAAAAGCCTGAAGTAGTTTATATCAAATGCTTCCTTACCATCCTCTCAACGTAGGTCAGCACAGTGACACTCAGCTGCACATAACTGAAGCCGCGTATCAACAGAAATAAAAACATGTTCCAGAGCACAATTACTGAAATTATAAACTTTGTTTTAAACAGATCCACTCAATTTTGTTCATAAAATGCCTTTTGTTTTTGATTAGACTGGTTTTGTCTCTTTTTTCTTTCGTTTTTGTTGTGATTCACTACTTAACAGTTTAGAAACAAAATTCTCCTTTGTTCACACACCATCTGAAAAGTGAGATTTTTCAAAAGCGCTGAGTGTTGACCCAACTGTGTCTATTCATGTCAGTATGAGCCTTACCTTTGACTGTGGTGGAGTTGAATTTTTTATATGTATTGTTTGCTCTTCCCTCTAATTGAAGTTCTTTCAAAAAAGGCAAAAAGTTTCTGTGTTGGAAACGAGGTTGGGAAGAATGAATTCAACCATGTCTGGGCACTTCAGCACTGGCAAAAGTAAAGAATTAGCAGCTAGGACCAGTGGCAGCGCATGTTCTCTGTGCCAAGAAGTAGCATTACAAATAGCGAAGTGTAGTCTATCGAATATTACATTGATTTCCTGACCTGGGTTATCTACCCTCTACTGCCAGAGACTCTGCAAGTCTTCTGTGCCTACTTTCCTCACTGTCTTTTGCCTTTGCCATTTAAAGAATAACTTTCCAAACCCAGTATTCCTTTTGTACAGCAGTAAAGTGTCCAACACAATGCAAGTCCAGTTTCACTTTGAAACTTGTAGACACCATTGTAATACAAATAAATAATTTTAGGTGGTGAAAAATACAGGCATATTCAAAGGTCAGCAGAGGAAATAATGGAAAAAAAGAAGTTGAGAAATTATAACAATTCTGTTGTTAATAATTTCCTTATTGATTTCAATAGAAAAAATACTTTACTAGGTAATTTGGCTTAAAGCTGATGAGGAAAACACCACATGAACAGTCTTCTGAGAGAAAATATATTTTTATCAGAACTGAAATTTTCTTTAAGGTTTTGTTTTGGGAAAAAGTTACTTTCCATCTGAAAATGAAACTGAATATTACATTTTCAATAAGTTCAAACTATAATTGGAATATTTTTCATTGCTGAAATGACCCGAAGGGTTCAATTTGAACTAGTTCAAAATCAATAAATTATATCTCCCAACCACATTGCTTTACAAGAATTAGGATTTGGCTATGTAAAGACTCCTCACCTTGAAGATTTACATGTCCCAGAGTACACTGGGATGGATATACACAATTAAAAGAAAGACAGGCACTTGCATACCTTATATACAATTCTGCTTAACCTGTTGCATGCATACCTTTGCCTGTAGTTACAAAAACTTAGATTCAAGTCTCTCCTTAATCTGATTTGGAGAAACTTGGCATGAAAAATTGTAATGGGAATGAGGGTGAGCACAAAGTTGTCCTGCGTCTAGCATGTTCTTGCTCAGGGTCTCTTCTATTACGCTAACAATCAGTGTGGCTTTGCTTTAAGACAATTCTGTGTTCTCAGTTCTTTAAATATTTGGTTTTTTCTAAGGAAGAATAAAACATTTTTGGGTGCCTTAAAATTTGCTTTGGAATAGAACTGTCATATTCCTTTCAATGCTAGTCACAATATGTTTTGAGCTAAGAAGAAAACTATGTAACATTAGGAAAACCCTTAGCAATATTTACAAATGGGATAAAACTCCAGTTATATAAATATTACACGTTTGATATTAATTTCAGTCACAAATATTTAAAGCCCTTTTCACTGTTTTGAAAGGTTATATACTAATCAGATTATGCTTCTCAGATTTATTCTAATCAGAGTTATTGCATTATAACACTTGATACTACTTTAAACCCCAAAGAACTTGTATATCCTTTAAATTCCTTGAGAATTTTCTCATCCTTTCTGAATGGAAAATATATCATTAGCAAAGAAAGCTGTTTCATGAAGTCCATGGGGTGTAGAATTACTAAAAAATTCTGAGATATATCTTTTAAAGTATATTAAGACAAAAATATTAGACACATGAATGATGAGGAATGAGGCTGAAGTGAGGCATACAGGGAGAATATTGCATTGATACTAAATATAATTTAGTTATCTTTTTCTTATTTTTTTATGAGAACATCATGAGATGGCTAATAGGAACGACTTCAAAGAAATAGAAATTCTGACCATCAGGTGAAAGAAAATTCAGAATGCTTAATATACTCAAGCACGGGCACAAAGTGATGACCATACTGGATTTCTGAAACAACTATCACATGAAATCAAAGATTCTTTAACAAGAGTTTAATATTTTTGTCAGGTCAGCAACACTGTTGCATGACAATGGAATGACAATATAGTACCTGTGTTTAAGAAACAGAATATGAGCCCTCTGATATCGATGCTATACAAGATATTAGAATGTATTGTACAGCAAAGGTTCACATAGAATTAAGATAAATAGAAAAATAACATTAAATGTAATGCTGATTTACTAGAGAGACATCATGACAGACTGACTTGGTAGTTTTCTCTGAGCAAGTTACTAGCTTTCTACAGAGAAAAAATATATGATGGCTGCAGATAACTTGGTTCTATCATTTGATACTTGCCATGTGGGAAACAATTAAGAAGGCAAAAATGCTGATTAATACAAGAATAATAAGCTGAACAAGCAACCAGCTAAATGAAGAAGAGCTGTGGGGCTAAAAGAAGGTATTAATTAAACTATTAAACTTGTTAATGGTAAATAGTTTGGATGTATTTTCAGTACAGAAGAATGGAATACAGGAAAACCTGAGTAACCTTGATGAACCAAGTAATAGGAACAAGTTTTGAGTTTTCCTTCTGTAAAAGTCTGCTGCTCTGAATGCTTAAAGATTGAAAGTGTCAAGCAAACAAGTGCCATATATGATGTCTAGATTCCAAGAGGATTCTCAGAATAACTAGTGCCCTAACTGTTTTTCTTGCATTTCTAAATACAGCAAAATTTTTTAGAACTGATGGACAGGATGAGGCCTCCCACAATAATGGAGAGTTTATTTTTCCCCTTTCACTGCATATCCAGTGGCTAAAACAACTAACAAATGCATGAATAGCCAGGTCTGTTGAAGGAGATTTGAACTTGAAGTCTTTATCTCCTATGCAAGCATCCTTCTTTCCCATTTTAGGTTATTTTAGGATATCACTTTAGTCCACTCCACTGAAATGGAGAAGACTTCTCTCCTGTTTCCTTCTCTAGTTTTATATTGAATATATATTTTGTATTAAAATATTTTAATTTAAATAGAAATTGGAGAGCAGTAATTAAACTCAGGATTGCTCTTTCCTAGCTAAATATCTTGAACAATGGACTATAGAATCATGTTTAGTCTTAGAATCACAGAACAGTTTGGACTGGAAGGTCATGTAGTCTACTCCTTCCAGTTGGGTCCAGTTAGAGCAGGTCGCACAGGGCCATGTCCAGTTGAGTGTTGAATATCTCCAAAGATTGAGATTTCATTAACTCTCTGGGTAACGTGTTTCAGTGCTTGACCACCTACATGGTAAAAAAAAAAAAAAAAAAAAAATTATAAAATTCCCTTGTACTCGCTATCTGATCCAGTCCACTTTTTGCCTTTCTTTCTCCTTGCTAGGCAACTTCAACTACAAGTAGGAAGTGTTATACTCCAATATATTCTACTGTCCTCTGGAGGTGCTTCATCCTGAGGAGAGATATGTGGTCTAAAACTCATCAGGCTTAAGAGCACTCAGGTTTTGAATGAGTGCGTTCAGTATCAGATTCTTCTCTACAAATAGTTGATACATGCTGCTGAAAAATGTATTTTGTTTTCTTTTAGAAGCATGGTTTTGTTGTGCCTTTGATCGTTTTTTTTTGGCATCTGACTTTCATAAAAATTCAAGAAATTTAGTAAGGAGAAGATCAAGTTTACTAACAGGCAGTCTTAAGAGAGTGGTTGTGATTGAAAATACAGTCCCATTCTCCTTGTTTGCTAGTTTTAGGCAACTACAAGCTAAGCTGATGTGAGCTGGCCCTTTCTACAGTGGGCTTCCATTTGGAAATGCCAGAATTTCACCATGTGCCATTATTGGAGCCAACACATCACACTCAGATTCCCGGATCCCTTTCTGATGTCTCTTACCTGAATCTAGATGACAATCCTTTTGGGACTGTAGGCTTAAGAGTGACTCATCCTGAACTGAGCAGGAGATAGCAAGAAAACTGATACGAACTTTCTATCAGTGGACCACAAAGCATGTGCCAGGCATATAGTGCTTTCAAAATAAATAAATAAAGCCCCTCAATCCAGTGAAATGCCTTTTCTATATCTGTTGAAAGAATTATATGAATCCTAGCAAAAAGTACCAAACTTTACTGATACTTTATGCCTTTACAGTCATCCTAACAAATTACTACTGTCCCCATAGAAACCCAATTAAATATTTGTGAAGTAAGATAGACTACCTTTCCTAGGGTAAGGGTGATAATGTCTCTATACTTAGTGGGAGGGAGAGAAGAAATCTGTAGCTGGGCCATCTATCTCTTAAATGACCTTCTTGTGGGCATATTGTGATATCCAGCTCCTATGTGGAAGAAAGCTAAATAAATAAGTCGTAAGAAATATCATTGGGAGGGTGGGAGGGGATGGGCATGACTTATGATGTACTGCTGAGAATCCATTCAAATTCACAGCTCTGTCTGATTTTTTCTCCTTCATTTTATTATCTACTTCTACTGTTATGTTCCTATTTAAAGAGATAAATTGTTCTGAGGATAATTTGGGTAATTTGATATTTTTTAGATTTTCCAGGATGGACTATTATTAGGATGCTGGAAGCTATGTAATCAGCTGTAATGGAAACAAAGTTTTAGTTAACATCCTCATTACTGCATTGTATAATTAACTCACAGCTTTTTTAATGGTAGAAGACCAACACCTGTTTGACAATAAAAACCTGTAGTGTATATCCTTTTGAGTGATTCTGTTTACATCACTGTATTCAGTTTAACTTTCAGCCCCAGCTTTACTTTCGTTTTCATGCTTCTTCCTTATGTTGTAGTGGTGAGCTACAGAGGAACCGCAGTTTGAGAAAGAAATTGTTTTCCTCACCTTACTTTTGGCAAATTAGTTTGTTCCTCGGCTTGGCTCTTAGATAAATAAGGAAAACACTGCAGTATAATGCCATGCCATGTTCCTTTCTAGAAGAATCATAGATATCCACTTTTTTCCCAGCTGTAAACGCAAAATATTTTGAGTATTAAAATATAGTCTGATGACCATAGCCTCTCTGTGGTTTACGGGAGAACTCCTGCCTAGTATCTTGCTCACTGTCCCTTTTAACTTTTAAATGGCTAAAAGTATCATTACATGGCTAAAAATGATGCGAAATTCTTATTTATAATTAGCTTATTTTAATTTTACTATTTAGCTTTTACCATATTAATTCAATCAGATTTTAAAAAAGTAAATTACATTTACATTGTGCACCTGAACTTCAGTGCATTTAAGTCTCCTCTTGTTTATTTCTTCCTTGGCTTTGTGACTACCAAGGAAACATTTTAACGACAAGTCATTCCAGATCAGATCATCAGCCTTAATTGAACTGTAATATTTTTTTGTATTTTCTAGCTTTTCCCATTGTTTTCTTTCATTCAAATTGGAACTTTTCATTTTACCTATTTGAAAGCCTATTTTGGAGAGAATTCTACATTTCTTTAAAGAAACAAAGAACAAGTTTAGAAAATAATGTTCGTAATAAGGAATGACATATCCACCTTCTAAATCATCAGCCCAACCCAGACCCCATTGCTTGTGTGCTAGAAGTTGAAGATATGTGCCCACCTAATGTTGAATTAGGATTTGACTCTAACATCGTTGTGAAGATGTTAAAAACCTCTCTGAGACGAACAGAAATAATTTCCATCTGCAGTGAATTGTCTTGGAAAAAACTGCTACTATAAAATACTCTGGTTGGAATGAGAGAGTAAACATGTTAGCAAATTATGTTGAATAGGTTCATCTCCACATCTGGTATTCATCCATACTGAAGAATAAGAATGGACTACAGTTAGGAGGTCTAGGGTTTTGATGACTTTGGTACTGATATTTAATACAATACTGTATGTTTTTTAATTTTCTGTCAAAATACTATTTTAGAAACTTCCAGAAAGTCTCCATACAGAAAAATTTTTACATATGACCTGTAAAGCCCTGTTCCCCTGAAATTGCTTGAACAGGGTTCATAATGGTGATTCTCTACTACAATATATAATAGCAGCTTCACTCGGAGTAGTTTTTGCAATGAATGTGCTTATTTTACAAACGGACCCTTGCATGCTGTGTTATGACAGGCAAGTGGTGAAACTCTCCTACTGAGGAGTGCCCCTAAGCCAGAAGGTCTCTAGGATATCTGATGAGTGATCTCCTGTTGCTTTATTTGGCTCTTGCTGGTACCCATTTCACTGCTGACTGGACAAATGCCATTCAACAATAAAATATCCTTGCCTGGAGGATTTGACACAGATGGGTCTGGTCAGATTGGTCTGTTGAGGGTAAGGAATCAAGCCCATGACCTTTTTTACTGATAATGGTATTGTATGCTATACTTTTCACAGAACATCTGCTCGCTGTTTGAGTTTACATTGTACTTCTATTTAATTTTTATTTCTTTGCTTTTTTACCTGACACTCCGTATCATCATAGATAAATAGAACATGATCTATCAGTGTATATAATACATTATTCTGCTATGTATAGTTAGAAAAATAAAATACTTTTTCCCCCTTTTTTTGGTCTAATATCACTTCAGTATGAAGATTATTATAGCCAATCCTTAAAAATGATTTTTTGGTGATTAGATATAAAATAATTACTAATCCTACCAGACTGTTACAAAATGTTCTACCATTACAATTAATAAATTGCCACACAATGAGATGGCAAAAACTGATACACCAAGTCAATTCTTCTCTCACAGCGGTATAAATCAAGAAATACTCCACTGAAGTCAGTAATCTGATTCAAGTGAAAGCAGAATAAATTCATAACTATGCTACCATAGACCTTATCTACGTAGTAATGTGGTAAATGAATAAACTCAGAAAGTTTCAGAAGTTCTTAGAAAGTAGTTGTTATTGATCTTATTTACCATTTCATTTTTCATTCCTCTAATCATCTTTTTTTCTTTATTTGAGTCATCTTTCTAAAACAACTTTTATCATCATATATAAATAAAACAAAATACATTCTTATCTCTGGCATCTAAAGACATATTTTTTAAAATCAGATAAGACAATAAATGTGACTCTTTAAGGCCTCTTTCACAGTGGAAATATCTCTTTAAAATAATTTATTGAATCTTAACATTAAAGAATACTATAGTTCATTGCCTTGCTTTTTAAGTTACATCCCTCTGTTTAGCAGCCAGAAATGGGTGAAATGAACCCGGGTTTAACCTTTTAACTGAATGCATCAGGACAGCCAAGCCATGGCTATTGGATGGTAAAAGTCTCCGTCACCACCCATCTTAGGACTGTGGTGGTCTGAATATCTGGCTGCAGAAGGCAGTGATCCAGCAACGGTAACTGAGGCAAATATCATCATGTTATTCCCTGGTCTCAACCACAAGCCTAGACTACTCTTATCCTAGAGTAGAATGGTATAATCACTGGGAATTTTTGGTGAATGCCTCTATGAATTGCTCCCAGAGTATCTGCAAGTGCCTGCAGTATGCAGTAAGGATCTTGTGTCTGTTGGCAAAACAGAATAATTAGGCTTTTGGGCGTGCAGCGCATAGGTCAGGAAAATAAGTCACCCTTATAAGTCACCAACATTTACCTCACAGAGCACCATACCAGAGTTTTGGTATGGCCATGTAGATTTACTTGTAAAGTAAGGAAAAATTTGATGTCTGGATAACAGGGTCTATTTGAAGAAATCTCAAACATGCATGTGTGTAGTTCACTAAAAAGACAGAGTTTTTCAAATTACTTGCTCATTATGAAATGTTTACCCAGCTCTGATGATTAGTCATTGGTTGGCAGAATTTAATCTTCAGAAATACTAGAAATATTTTCATAAAGAAGCAGTACAAATAACTGGAATGTAAGTTGCCTCACTTTAATATCTGTACATTCTCAGGTCTAAATTGTTACTATAAAGTTGTTTTGGATTAAAACTTGGAAGTTTAAATTGAAAACTGTCTTCTATGTTGTAATCAGTTTTTGAAAAATGTAATCGTAGCACAGGATTCCATTTAAATAGTTATTTCCCATGGTGTAATTACCAGTGAAGAAGAATAGAGTAGCTAAACTACAGTGAGATTGAATTTACAGCCGCTAATGCAGCTCTACTTCAGGGTACGCTGTTGGCTGAAAGGCAGACGTGGGATCTCCCAAGGTTACGGGCTTTAAGTCTCAAAGCCTCCAGCAGATTACTTCCTGCATAACCACACATTTCAAAGGGCTCAGAGGCTTGACTGTAAAACACAAATAAGTGTCCCTCAGAGAAGGCACCAGTACATGATATTCAAAAAATTTCAACATTAAAACTGTGAAATAAGAATTGACATCTATTAATAAAAAAATGTTCCTAACTTTTTTATACCCAAACATTTCCCATGTGAAAGGTATGTGAGTCTCCTGGTTCTAACGACTTTTAGTATAATTCCAAACCCAGATATATATAGAGGATGGAGATAAGACATCAGACATTTGTAGACATGATGAGAGTTATGTAGAGATGTCTATGCATCTCTGATTATCTCTATATCTTTAGACTTCTCTTATCTACTAGTAGTAGTATGTTTTAATGCTATTTCAACAGTTCATTATGACATAACAGCCTTATTGTTCCCTTCACTTAAGATCACATAGGCAATTTTTACAGTGAATTGTAAGATGAGGAAGGGAACACTGTCTGCATTATAGTACAGTTCTCTGCTCTGTTGGCCATGATCAGAGCAGCTTCAAGGAACTATCAAGCAGACAGATGTCCTTTCACCTGTGGCTACCTTTTGCTTATAAAGGAATGTACATACCTTTCTGAAAAAATGAGTTTCCATAAACTTAAGGGCGAATGCCTGTCAGATAAAAGTACTGCAGCTGCTGAACATGTTTTTATATATTAAAGCATTTTAAGATTGTGGGAGTATTGCAAGTAAATGATTTAACTACATTCAGCTGTCCTGTAAGTTGTAATTACTGATTTTTCTTTTCAGATGTGCATAATAAAGTTCTCAATGTAGCTCTTTTCAAGTACCGCAGCAATGCTGACTCTTCAGTACTTGATAGTTCAATCGCACAGGATATCTTCATATTCAAGTGAGGCAAAAAATAAAAAAGAAAGATAGAAGCAGCACAAGGTAATGCCTGGTATTATTAGTGGCTCAAATTTGTTTGCTTTGCAATGATAGCTCCAGTCTTTGAAAAATTTGGATATTTTTAATCATGTCTCTGGCAGTAGTCACAGCTTCAATATTTCGGTAAATCCATAAAATGTTTCTTTCATATGTTGATGAATTTTCCCACCTAGTCTAGAATAAATGCTTCTTTCTAGTAAAAAATTTTATCAAAATATCTTGTCCCAAACAAGCAAGATGCTTACAGTACATAAAAACAAAGCAAATTGTAAAAGTGTCAGAGGAAGTTTTCTCAGCACGTATGCTGATCTCCAGTAATTAACCATTTGTACCACAGCCTGTCACAGTGATATTCAAGCACTTGCTTTTTCCCAGAGAACAAATGTATGCATTTTCCCCAATAGGCATTTTTTTTTCTCTTGGTTTCCTATAGAATCAAAGCATATGCATTCAGGCCCTATATATATCTAGCTATTGATAACATAGCAAAACTTATAATAATCTGTGGAGCCCTCCAATTATAATTTGTAACTAACACTTCATTTTATGAGACGTGTAAGCAGATAGGCTAAAACCAAATAAATTGAGATTCTGCCAATATATTTGTCATGAAATCCAGATGTGGAAAATGCAGTGTTCTGAAATACCAAGAAATTTTAGAGACCAAAAGGTGGGAATTAGAGTGGGATTGAGGCCCACATAAGAAATTACAGCATTTCAGACCAAGCTGAGAAGAGATCATCAGGAAGAGTTCATCCTGAAGAGCATGTTTAGGTTTGAGGAATTATTTCACTTTTTCTTTTTTGAAACTTTCATTTAACTGAGGTTTTTGCCAGATGATTTGACTTTCAAAATGTCTGTTTCCATGTCTTTTTTTGAAGATGAGGGTCTTCTGATGGAACCACCTTATCACCACCTCTTTTCTCACTCCACTTCCACCTCCAGCTGTTCTACTTCTCAGATGTCAGTAGAAATGTTCCTTTTACATCGATTAGGAAACACAAACTTTCACACTGTTTGTAATGAAAATAAACTGCTTCAAAACTTGAATTAGAATTTTACTTTAATCACCCCAGGATTTGGGCAAGAAGTCAAGCCACTTTTCGATCTGCATTAATTTGATGCCAAAATATACACATAATCTGAATTACTAAGCATTTTTTGTGCTTATGAGAAGGGCCAGATACACAGACAAATGTCTTTCATTTACCTACAGACCATGCCGCATTAAATGAGTTTGAGGAGTTAATTTGATGAGGATAGGAACTAAAATTGAAAGTAAGGCTAATAAATGCTTTTAAAAGTTTTTTATTTTCACAGACTCTTCAAATGCTCTTCAAATACAAAGTAGCAATTATGCAGACTGTTTGTACTTAAAAGGCAAAGCTTTGGCTATCTTCTCCAAGCAGGTTTTGTGATCGGTTTTAGCATGACATAACCTATTCTTAAGAGAAGACTGTTTTTGCAACTCTCTAACTGTACAAAGAAGTTGAAACCCCACTGCAGTGAAGTATGAACAGATGAATACAGGTGTATTTGAACAGGTATCTTCCCTTCAGTGCTCTGTATGATTTAATCTGTAGGTAAATATATTTTAGAGAGATAAAACATAATGTCAAACTAGGGCAGGGGTCGATAAATTGAAGTCTAGTCATTCAAGTTCTTAGCCTGCAAGAGCGTACCCTTGAGATAGAGAGTATTGATGTTTATGTTCTCATTCAAAGTCTTTGTGTAATATCTGGCAAGCAGTGAGGGAGTTTCCTTTCTGTCTCAATCTCTCTGGCCAGAGTTGCTGCCTGAAAACTTGTTGTTAGGACAGATCACTGTGCTGTTTATGACTACTTCTGTTCAAGGACTGGTTTATATACTATACAATAACTATTTTTGTGGGGGATAAAACCGGACTGTGCATCCTCAACAGGCAAACTATGGTCATAAGCTACTGCTCATCAGAGAAGCAGAAGTCAGTTGAATCAAGCTAACCCTTGGAAACTGGCAGTGAGAGTAACCATCTGAAATGACTATTGACGCTAACTACATTGAAGCTTCAGTTCAGTATTGCCAGAACTTCATTCATATTCAGTGAACCAGTATAATCACAACATAGAAGATGGACCTAATCTAAGATGTGGCCTTAAACAATGCTAGTCACTTTAACTGCTCTTCTTTCTCATGGAAGACCTCCAGGTTCACACAATTGCATTAAAACATGGGGTTTGTCTCACTTAAATTAACTTGTTCTAAAGTTAAGCATCCAGGTGTTCTCTGTTGTGAGCAATGCCTCTGGAGAGCAACCATCCCATTCTAAGATAGGTATCTGAAATGGTTAGGCTACATCACACTTCTGAGATTCTTTTGTGTTTTGTTTTGTTAATGTCCAGAGACTGTTAAGAGCCAAAATATGGAGCCTCTACTGTGTATCAACCCTCTAAATGATTATGTTGACTGAAATGACACCTTTCTAAATCTATATGGTTTTCCTTTGTTTTCTAGTGTATAACTCTAGTCCTCTCTTCTTACTCATATCAGTCTTTTGATCTCATTGTGTTGTTCTCTTCATTCTCCTCGTGGTTCTAAGCTTTACAGCACTGATCTACCACAAAAATTTCTGTTAGTGTCCTAGTGGGACTGAATGAATACTGGAGTTCTCATTTAATTGTTTTTTTCTGATAAATCATGAAATAATTTTTTCTTTTAAAAAAACCCTTCCTTTTTCTGCTTTTTATTCCTGCCCAAAATACATTTTAATTGCCAACCTCACGTGCAATATTGAATTATATTAAAAATTATTCAACCTTTTTAAGTCCATTTTTATTTGTGGATGAAAATAACAACTTTCACTACAAAACAAAATATTAAACTGGTCAAGTTTTCAAAAAAGTTGTTAAAGTCCACACAAAATACATCAACATTTCTAGGAAGTGTGTCATATTGACAAGAGAGTAATCAATGGAACTCAAATTTGGTAATAGTTTCACTATGACTGCATTTAGTATTTGCTACACAGAGATCAGCATTCAAACCCGTGGTTGAGGTACCACATCCTGAAACATTACCATGAATTAGCTAAACTGCCATAACTCCACGTAAGCACTTGATCTGTGGCGAACTACACCAAGGTAATTAGAATGAGCTTAAACTTAGTCAAATAACCTCGAATGTGACAAGCCTGAACCTATTAACACTGTAACTTGGTATGGAATATAACCTAGTCCTCAGATTAATTACTCTTGTGACTTGTAATGTTAATTTTTTTTTTAAAGTTTGTTCCACTGCCTTTTCCTATTCCATTTTATTTAGAGGCGAGAAGGAAACTCTCAAAATGAAGGCTAATGTACAAGAATCATTTCTAAAAAAACAAGGAACAGCAGCTATTTAAAACAAATGAACATGTAACAAGCTTACAGCACTGTAACAGCAGGATACAGGAGAAAAAATACAAAAATAGCCACTTCAAAAAATTTTTTATTAAAGCCCTCATCTCCACAGCAGGAAATAAAAAGAAAAATACTGAAACAGCCACCTTAAAAATGATTTATTAAAAAATGCATCACCAGAGATGTACAGAAAGAAAACACTTTACCAACCATCTTAAAATAAATTTATTCAACTATGCCCCAGCAGGAAACACTATGAAAAATAAAATTTCCACTGCGTGAAAATAAATAAATAAAAATATTTTAAAACAAGGAAAAATAAAGAAGTCCTTTTAAAATAGTTTTGTATAGCTTGTATTGCATTAGTGAAGTATAAAGACAGCTCTATTCACCAATGGCTTCATTCTTCATCATGTCGCATTCCCTGGCCCTGTTCAACAAGTGTGTTTGATAAGCGTTTAAACAGAAGCATGGGAGAGGCCCTGGCTACCTCAAGTTTAAACATCAATGAGCTCGCTGTCTTTCATAGCTGATCACTTTAAATTATATTTTAAATTATATTATTTCTTGCAAGCCTCTTTTCAAGGGGGTGATAGAGGAACTGTTCTAAAAGTTTCTTTTCCAGCCCAGTCATGATTTTCCCTGGGAATCCATCATCTTGCGCAGTATGTGTTTCAGTTGTATTTGCGTTTGAGTATGGTACACAAAGTTGCATGGAAGGACAGTATCTTTAAAGAAGCCAAGGATTGCCTGATGACCAGGTAGGAGCATGCTGGGGCCTCATTCTACTATGACAATATTATGTCATTCCTCTGACCTCAGTGAGGTTGGTTCTGATACACAATGGTGGAAGTGACAACAGTCAGTCCTTTTGTTATCAACCTGGCTTTGCCGTTGACTGTGTGAGCGTGCATACATTTGTTCGCCCCATAGCTCATGGTTTACTTATTTTTACAAATAAGCAACAACCAACTACTTTGTTGCCGCACTAAGATGGAGCATTTGGGATCTTTGTTCCAGGCCATTGCTCATATGCAAGTAAAATGAACCTCATCCTTATGAATATTCAAGCTCTAAGTCTCTCACCAGGATTTTTGTCCCACCAATGTGAGCTAGGTTTGTCAACCCGGAGAACTCTTAGTATCTAGATTTCCCAAAGCCTCCCTTGTGTTTTGGAACCGACTTGGATCAGCAAGGATGCAATGATTCTGCTGTGTTCCAGCAGATCTAGATGGGTTACCCGCTTTTTCCATGCCAAGCCTTGGAAAGCAACCATGCCTACTGCTGCTGTACAAGTAGAAAAGCAAACTCCTTGATTCCTCCCAGAAGTACTCATTTCTATTCCAACATGTCAGCCTTTCTGTGGTAGTAAGAACAGGAAACCTTACTCTCGGACATCTACCTCTCGTATTTATTCTAAGTATCCCAGACTTTCCCCACTGGAGCCCAGAGCAGTCAGGCCCTGGACTCTCATTCTTGATGTGTGATGAACAATTTTGACAACACTGATAAAAAGCTCTGATCTGTTTGTGTGCAGAAAAAAAGACGGTGGAAAAAAATGACATGAAAAATATTTATGGTCTTAGCAATAATGATGAGCTGCGAATTGAGCCTTCTAAGTAGCATTGCTGTAAAATCAGGGAAGATAAACTCGCATTATACACAGTAAATACCTCCATGAATGTAAATAGATATATGTGTGTCTGTATATAATAGTGAGGAAAGGAACGAAGAGAAAGATGAATCTCAACTGAAGCCTACTGTGTGGTTATTATAGTATGTATGTCCATGAAATTTAAACTTTTCACTACTTTAGAGAAAGCTAAAATAAATACAGTGAACCTCTTGGGGGATGATTCTTCATAAAAAATTCAAGGAAAGTTCCTGTTTGCATGAGTAAAGACTTCAGGATCGGGCCTAACACTTATTTATGTCTTTCTCCAGCTGTATAATTCAGTAACTAGAACTGCAAGGTAAAAAATGTGTATAAAATGGAACCGATTGAGACTGTTTGCTTTGTCAAAAGAAGAAAATTGTGCAGTTAGGATATGTGAAATCAGACTTCACTATCTCAAAAAAAACATAGCACCAGAAGTAAAGTTCATCTGCAGTAAAGTTGGTGTTGCTGCTTCAGCAAATTACTTCTGCAAGTGGCAGTGATGATTACAGCCAAGGAAATAATTCCTAGCAAATTATTTATTCAATGAATTTCACCATTTCTTCTGTCCATGATTTGTCTGTGATCAGGCAACGATTCTCTCAGTGTTATTCTTCTTTCAGAATTGTTGAGAGATGTCATCGCTGAGTACATCTCGATCCAAAACATATTCACAAACAGCTATTCAAAGCCTACATCTGGCCTGAAGCCTGTGTTTGTCTCCAAGAGTTTGTCAGGTAGCAGATGTCTCAATAGAGCCTTTTGTCACCAGCTTCTCGCTAACCTTTGTAGAACATCTTGGAGAAAATGTATGTGGCCTCCTTTTAATAAAGGCTGCCTTGCTGAAAATGAGGTCCTTTATGCTAACTCTAGGAAACAGAGGCTTAAAACAAAGCCGTTCTCTTGACCAGTTTCTACTTGAAATCCAGTCACTTCGAGGCGGTGGAGAAGCAGATAGCTCCTCAGAAATACTGTATAGTACTTTCCCCTGGTATTTCCTAGTTCACCTGTAGGGTGGCAAGGGAGGAATGCAGGGATTGTGAGAGCATCACATGGTCTCAATTACCACGTGGTCTCGATTACCATGGAATCACTAGAAGAAAGAAACATTCTTTAAGGTGTAAATTGTCTTTAAAGTCCTCCTCCACCCCCACCCCCCTCCTTTTTTCTTAGTCAACCTACTGTGCACACAGGCTTCAATAAACAGCAATTCCAAGCTTGTGAACACCAGCTATGTCTGAAAACTGTTACTCACATTTTCTGTTTTCAAATACTTTGAACCTACATGAAAATGTCTGTAGTGACACAGAACACTATGACTTAAAATGTTAGCCATGTATCTTTTTTTCCCTGTAGGTTCATATTAATACCCATATTCAGGACAGTGATGTTTACTAAGGATACCAAGGGTAGGTGGATTGAGCCAAAAAACGCATCCTCACTTCTTCAGCAACTTCCTACTCACTAATCTAATATATATCTGACTATTGTACTATTGCAAGAGATAGCTAGCTGGCTAGTAAAGGAGAATTCTTATGGGTTTTCATCTGCATAAAGGAGTAGGATCTGAGCCCTCAACACAAGGAAGATTTCACAGTGTTTCAGATATTTAAACCTTCATTTAGAATACTTCATATGTCACTGAGAATACTGGGCATACCCTTTAGTTGTGTTGTGTATTTGCCCTACAGTGCACTACCAAATACTCTTTTTCCCATAGTGATTTTGGAAAAGGAAAATATAATGCTTCGTAATAGGTTTCTTATTATTTTTGAGGTTTTTAATAACAACATTCAGGAGATATTATTGTTCCCCATTTGTAGAAAATTCTTTTTCGGTTGTATTAAAAATCATTCATCTAAGGAGTTTAATAAAATTCCTATATAAAGAAGTTCTTATATTAATATGTGTATTTTATGCCACTTCAGCTGTAGTTCTATCTTTAATTTCATATAAGCTATTTGGAGTTGATTAACTAGCATATAATCTCTGCCAGCCAAATACATGAAAAGTTAGTGGTGTATTTTTAATCATCTATATTCAGAGCTGGAAATTAATTTTACTTTTATTTTTTTAAACATCTCCTGATTAAAACTTAAGCAGTCAAACATCTCAGGCATTTAACTTCAATGTTGTGTCCTCCTCTATCAGAACAAAATTGGGCATTTTCCTATACACAATAGAGGAAAAAAAGCAATTACTATCAATCAGTGACTAAGCAACAGATTGGAGTATTTAGAAAGACTCATTCATACACAGATTTGCAGCAGTGTTCAGCTCTTCTGATTAGATTCCATAGATTTTAAATTGTAGCTAATTAGGCTGTCATAGGTTCATTAATGGCTCTACTGATTCAGCACTCCCTCACCTGCATGCATATTAAAGCTCATTAGCTCCCTTGTCTAAAATACCACCTGCATTAATTGCTGCTGATGCACTAGGACTCTTCAGAAGGCTCTTCTGACAACTAGTCTACCTGCTTGTAATACCCATTGCCCCCAGAGCTCTTCATGAGAGCTAGCACATAAAGTTCATAGTGTTTCACACATTGTAATGCTGCAGCTGTTGTGAGGGCAGTCAAGCCTGTTTTCTGCTTAACAGCAGGAAATAAATAATTAGCAATGCCTATACTGTAATGCTTACCACAGGACCAGTTTATTTGCTCTGGAGTCTCACTACTGTAAGCTACCTAACAATATCATGTACTAACAAAGTGCTAGGGGAGATCCAAAAACATAAATAGTCTATTATGACCAAGAGGAATGGATGACCTCAAGTTAGAATAGGACTGATTTTCTGTGACCTCTTTAGATTAAACGTTTGGTGGGTTATCTAACGTAAGGACAGTGGGCCAAGCCTGTGACACAGTTAGTTCTACTAATGTTAGTCCTTTGTTTTATGTAGGTGTCCTCACAGATATCAGGGTGCTAGATTATGTACCACAGTGGTTACAGTTTACATCTTGAGTGATAAAACAAAGCTGTAACTGGCTGGAAGCTATGAGATTACTCTAAGAAGCAGTTCTTCCTGGCTCCTGGTTTCCAAGCGGTTACAATCAAAGATGGACCAGTAAGCTAACATGTGACATATAAACTCAAAATATGTCTGATAACATTACTGACAGCAACTTGCTTTGCTGAAAGGCTGTTAAACTGCAGGCAGTGTCTTGCCTTGTTGCAGAGAGCTTTGGGGTAAGCAGTGGTAACCTTTGTAGAAGGTTTCCCCAAGTGCAAGTTTATCTTCAAATAAATTGTGCTGAGGAAGTTTTATTGTTTTTTTCACAGCAATTAAATATATCTCATTTCAAAGCTATATTTCATATTCATATTTTCATACATACTTGTATTATCAATCTCCCAAAGTTTCTTTCTCACTTCTTGATATCAGACTAAGTTAATAACAATACTTTGAAATGAAATAATTTCATTTTAAAAATATTGAAATGGTAATAACGAATGTTTACATTTTCCTTCTTAGTTGATTTACACAGACATACATGGATCCATACACAAGCATCTACATCCCCTAAAATTTGTATGTATATTTCAGCAAACAGAGAATTCATAAAGTTTTGGTTGACTTTGGCTCACTGTAACCAAAGAGGGTAATGAACCATTCTTGTGTCTTCTTTCCCTTGGAAATAGTCAAAATATCTCCTGAAATTTGCTATCTTTCACAAAATTTTGAATAAGATATTTGGAAGAAGGAGTACTACAAGTGAAGAAAACTCTCTGTTTCGTACCCATAAATTTACCATACAAACTGACATTCCAGTTTTTACTTCTTCAATACTGAAAATGGTTGACAGAATGGAGGATCTCTGTGCAGTAAAAGCTAAATCCTGTTTCCATAGAAATCACTGTCAAAACATTGACTTAAGTGATGAGCGATGCCTCAAATAAATAGAAAAATACAGAAAGTATTAGAACTTTACAATTGCTGTTTGAAGCTCTTCCTCTGACAGAGTTCTTACCTATCCTTTTAAAAACACCAAAACCTGAATTATCAGTGAAAAAAGCTTATTTGAGTAAACCCTCACTTTGCACAACAACAGGCGCTGCAATAGTTGGAAGACACAGAACAGTTAGAGCTTCCACAGTTCTATTCCTCTGCATTTTACTGAAAACACTCAAGTGTTTGATGACACACATCACAATTCCTGTTGTGAATGTGTTAAGATCCTGTTACATTTTTTTCTTTAGTAGCGTAAAAGAAAGAAGGAACAAAATGTTGTTTAGTTCAACCTTCCTTAGTCCACCTCGTTCCAAGTCCTGAGTGAGAGTGAGTGTACAGACAAAAAAGAATCCATATTATTAGTATAATTTTGTTATGATTAAAGGCAGCATCTATAGTTATAATAGTGGTGTCACTATGGTGAAAAATGAATACTTCAAAAAATGTTCCAGCCCATGAGGGATTAGTGTAATGGGAATCTAGATAGGCAAGTTAAGGTTTAGGGATAATATTAAGCTTTCCACTGAATTCCAATCAATACTTTGATCTTGTAAATCTGAATGCCCCTCTGGCAAAAAAGAAACCACCATATCAACAGCAGGTGGCTTAAAAATACCTTGCATGTGCACTGAGGCACAGACAGATGGAACTAGCAGAGCAAACCCACCGATGATGTTTTAGAGCCATTTTGGCAAGGTCCAGGATATATTCCCTTCCTCCCACCTGTGTAACTGCTGACAGATGTCAGCAGGCCTGGGGTAAGAAAATGAGAGCTCACTTCCCCACCTTTTCCCACCTGATTCATCCTTTCTGGTTCTGCAGAGCTCTGGAGTATGACAAGAGGGGTTTAGACTAAAGGAGTGCATGTGAGCAGACTTTTATCCTCGTCAAGGCAGTGGTGAATGAGAAAATGACTCCTGATGCTGTATTTTCCTGTAAGTTTTACTCCTTCCTTTCCCTTTTCTTTTAATTAAATTCACTTGTGGACTGAAAACAAAAATATTGGCTCTTCATCTTTCAACTTTTCTTTAGTGCGTAGCTGTATTCCAGAGGTAATCAGATTTACTAATTTCTTTGGATGACATTCTTCACTTCAGCCTGGCACGGATATAGCTTTTATTTAAATGTGGTTATGATCATGAATCAGTTTCAGTGTATATGGACAAGTCACTGATTCCCAAGTATTTTTTCCATTTAGGTTATAACACATACAGAGTATCACAGAATCTTAGAATGGTTAAAGTTGGAAGCGACCTTAAAGATCATCTAGTTCCAACCCCCCTGCCATGGGCAAGGACATCTCCCACTAGACTAGGTTGCTCAAAGCCCCATCCAACCTGGCCTTTATACACTTCCAGGGATGCGCCATCCACAATTTCACTGGGCAGCCTGTTCCAGCGCCTCACCACCCTCAGAGTAAAGAATTTCTTCCTAATATCTAATCTAAATCTACCCTCTTTCAGTTTAAAACCATTACCTCTTGTCCTATTGCTACGTTCCCTGATAGAGTCCCTCCTCATCTTTCCTGTAGGCCCCCTTTAAGTACTGGAAGGCTGCTATAAAGTCTCCCAAGGGCCTTCTCTTCTGCAGGCTGAACAACCCCAACTCTCTCAGCCTGTCCTCATAAAAAAGGTGCTGCAGCCCTCTGATCACATTCATGGCCCTCCTCTGGACCCACTCCAACAGGTCCATGTCCTTCTTATGTTGAGGGACCCAGAGCTGGACACAGTATTCCAGGTGGGGTCTCATGAGAGCAGAGTAGAGGGGCAGAATCACCTCCCTTCACGTGCTGGCCACACTTCTTTTGATGCAGCCCAGGATGCGGTTGGCTTTCTGGGCTGCAAGCGCACATTGTTGGCTCATGTTTAGCTTCTCATCAACCAACACCCCCAAGTCCTACTCCTCAGGGCTGCCCTCAATCCATTCTCTGCCCAGCCTATATTTGTGCATGGGATTGCCCTGACCCACATGCAAGATCTTGCACTTGGCCTTGTTGAACTTCATGAGGTTTGCATGGGTCCACGTCTCAGGCCTGTCTCTGTGGATGGCATCCCTTCCCCCCAGCATCTTGACTGCCCCACACAGCTTGGTGTCATCAGCAAGAGTGCACTCAGTCCCACTGTCTGTGTCATTGACAAAAATGTTAGCTGTTACCAATGCTAGTACCAACCCCTGAGGAATGCCACTCATCACTGGACATGGAGCCGTTGACTGCAACTCTTTGAGTGTGAACATCCGGCCAGTTCCTTATCCACTGAGTGATCCATCCGACAAATCTATGTCTCTCCGATTTAAAGACAAGGATGTCAAGACAAGTAATAACAACTGGCAACAATTTGCACCTTTACTGGCAGTCTCAGCTGAATGACTACACCAGACAGACCAATCCACATTCTTATCTTTAGATGTGGGAGCTGGGACACAGCAATTAGCAACGTGAGGATGCCACACCCTTGCTGCTGCTTTTATACTAGTCAATGAAGGGAATTCTTTTGGCAATCTAGTGTTTTCACAATATATTTCACCAAGAGTTTAAGTGTAGAAACACTCAAATTCCTCTATTTCTTCTGGCTTTAGTGCTGTGTAGATTTTCTGATATTTTCCAGAAGTGCTGTCTGAAAAGATCTGTTGCATCACAATCGACTTCCCTTAAGGGAAACATGCAGGTGCTTCCAGCACTGCACAGAGAATAACAAAACATATATTTTGTAAGCATATACAGGATCAAATTGTCACCCAGTACTATACCAGGAAGGCAGGTTGTTGGAAAGAACATATTTCTTAGTCCATAAACAGATTACCATGCACTATCCTGTGCAAATACAAATCACAGAAGTATTTATCCATGCTGAACAACAGGATTATTTTCCTCCTCTCACATGCACGTACACACAAACTTCCTTGTGTTTTGGAAGAGAACAGAAGGACAGTTGAAAGGATCAAAATGTTTGTTTCTTCTCCAAACATCTGCTTTGAGCTCTCCAAAATAAGTGTTGGGTGAAAGAAAAATCAGAGGCTCTCCTGGAAGGGAGGATGTAGCTCTTCTTGACACTTTTTCCCACAGAGAGCATGCTAAAACCTCTCCCTAAACCTACGATTAGTTATTACCTTCTGCTGACCCGGGCACAGAGAAGAGCCGCTGGCTGCTAGCCAGCAAGCAATGTGGCTTCCTGCCAGCTGCCCTGCCACTGCTGGAGAGCCACTCTGCAGTGACGGCGTGTGGATACGCGTGATCTGCACCAATGGTTTTGACATGTCCCTGGTCATGCAACTTTTCTGTGGGCCCCAACTGTAGTCTTNATTTCACTGGGCAGCCTGTTCCAGCGCCTCACCACCCTCAGAGTAAAGAATTTCTTCCTAATATCTAATCTAAATCTACCCTCTTTCAGTTTAAAACCATTACCTCTTGTCCTATTGCTACGTTCCCTGATAGAGTCCCTCCTCATCTTTCCTGTAGGCCCCCTTTAAGTACTGGAAGGCTGCTATAAAGTCTCCCAAGGGCCTTCTCTTCTGCAGGCTGAACAACCCCAACTCTCTCAGCCTGTCCTCATAAAANCACGTGCTGGCCACACTTCTTTTGATGCAGCCCAGGATGCGGTTGGCTTTCTGGGCTGCAAGCGCACATTGTTGGCTCATGTTTAGCTTCTCATCAACCAACACCCCCAAGTCCTACTCCTCAGGGCTGCCCTCAATCCATTCTCTGCCCAGCCTATATTTGTGCATGGGATTGCCCTGACCCACATGCAAGATCTTGCACTTGGCCTTGTTGAACTTCATGAGGTTTGCATGGGTCCACGTCTCAGGCCTGTCTCTGTGGATGGCATCCCTTCCCCCCAGCATCTTGACTGCCCCACACAGCTTGGTGTCATCAGCAAGAGTGCACTCAGTCCCACTGTCTGTGTCATTGACAAAAATGTTAGCTGTTACCAATGCTAGTACCAACCCCTGAGGAATGCCACTCATCACTGGACATGGAGCCGTTGACTGCAACTCTTTGAGTGTGAACATCCGGCCAGTTCCTTATCCACTGAGTGATCCATCCGACAAATCTATGTCTCTCCGATTTAAAGACAAGGATGTCAAGACAAGTAATAACAACTGGCAACAATTTGCACCTTTACTGGCAGTCTCAGCTGAATGACTACACCAGACAGACCAATCCACATTCTTATCTTTAGATGTGGGAGCTGGGACACAGCAATTAGCAACGTGAGGATGCCACACCCTTGCTGCTGCTTTTATACTAGTCAATGAAGGGAATTCTTTTGGCAATCTAGTGTTTTCACAATATATTTCACCAAGAGTTTAAGTGTAGAAACACTCAAATTCCTCTATTTCTTCTGGCTTTAGTGCTGTGTAGATTTTCTGATATTTTCCAGAAGTGCTGTCTGAAAAGATCTGTTGCATCACAATCGACTTCCCTTAAGGGAAACATGCAGGTGCTTCCAGCACTGCACAGAGAATAACAAAACATATATTTTGTAAGCATATACAGGATCAAATTGTCACCCAGTACTATACCAGGAAGGCAGGTTGTTGGAAAGAACATATTTCTTAGTCCATAAACAGATTACCATGCACTATCCTGTGCAAATACAAATCACAGAAGTATTTATCCATGCTGAACAACAGGATTATTTTCCTCCTCTCACATGCACGTACACACAAACTTCCTTGTGTTTTGGAAGAGAACAGAAGGACAGTTGAAAGGATCAAAATGTTTGTTTCTTCTCCAAACATCTGCTTTGAGCTCTCCAAAATAAGTGTTGGGTGAAAGAAAAATCAGAGGCTCTCCTGGAAGGGAGGATGTAGCTCTTCTTGACACTTTTTCCCACAGAGAGCATGCTAAAACCTCTCCCTAAACCTACGATTAGTTATTACCTTCTGCTCACCGGGGCACAGAGAAGAGCCGCTGGCTGCTAGCCAGCAAGCAATGTGGCTTCCTGCCAGCTGCCCTGCCACTGCTGGAGAGCCACTCTGCAGTGACGGCGTGTGGATACGCGTGATCTGCACCAATGGTTTTGACATGTCCCTGGTCATGCAACTTTTCTGTGGGCCCCAACTGTAGTCTTATTTGCATCAGGCAGTTCTGTCCAAAATATTGGCATTAGGAAATACTGTCTTTGCTCATTAGTGTCAATGGGAACTGACTTTGGATTAGACCTGCAGATTTTGCACTCTATTGGAAATGTCTGGTTTTCACCATTGTTTTTCTTGACATAGGAAGAGAATATAAGGGCCCCTCATTTTTGTCTCTTTTTTTGGTAACCTTTTCAGCCGACATATCTAAAACAAAGCACAGTTTATAGAGTCAGGTATGAAGCACAAACTAGTTTTTATACACATTATACTTCTATATTTACATTAAATAACCTAGAAATGCCCCTACTTTTCTTTTCTTAAAATGTTTTGTCCGTTTATCTTTGAAACTGCAATGTTAGCAGGAAAAGATCCTCTCAAGTTGTTGCTGCAGTGTCTTTTATTATTCTTACACAAAAGGGAGTGCACAGTGCCTTTGAGACCTTAAAGAAACCCGACCAAAAGGACAGGCCTTTGAAGTCTAAAAAACATGTATAATCTACTTTTACTTAGTCTAACAGAAGAACCATATTTACCATGCTCATGTCATTATGGATTTTAGGTTTTGTTCTGAGTACAAGGTGTATGATAGTCTGGAGATTATCAATTTGGGATACATTTGAAAGTTGACTTTGATCTCCTTAAAGCTATCAATCTCAGCTTTGGAAGGAACAAAGAGATAAGAGAAACTAGAAACCTAATTTGCATCTGATACCTCTGGAAAAAAGCAGAGAAAACAGGGTACTAAATAACTAGAAAGCCAAAAGTCTTGCTCTATTCACCGCAGGGTCTTTGGAAAATTGCTTGTTTTATAGCTAGAGAGACATCCAACAGACTGTAGTGAGATAAAAAACAGTAACTCAATTATAGCCATGGGCAGCCTTATTCTTCGTATGGCTCGTAAAACTAGGATTTGTTTTTAATGATGAACTAGAACCTGTATCTTCTGCAAGATATAAGCCAGAAGCCACACAATAGGGGCATTTATTTTGACTTCAGAAAGAAGTCTGATAAAAACTGGATGTTAATTATAAAAGGGAATACAGGAATAATACTCTGTTAAGAGCTCTGTTTGAAAGTGTGTTTTGATGATTTTTCTTTTGAATCAATTTCATCCACTCTCTTATCACATCACACCACATCTTCACCAATGATTCAAGTCCTACCAACACACAAATACTGCATGGCTTTCTTCCCATTATCAATATGAATGAAGTGCCCTACTGGAACAGGTCAGAAAAGCCATTGCCCTTTCCTTGTGTAATTGTTTCCTGAAAAAAACACTTCTCTTGTGTTGTCTGCAAGGAAATGACCAGGTCAACACACACTTCTTCAACCTTGCCAACTCTAACATAAAAAAATAACAGTGTGTACATTGGAAAACAATGCCAAATGCCTAGTACAGCTGAATGCTTTACTGCACACAATTCTCCCCTGAAGAACAAGAACAAGGTATTTGAAGGAGACGCTACTAGTGTCATTTAATACAAAGAGGCGGGCAACTTTCCCTGTATGACACTCAAAGCCTTCAAATGGCTGTGTGACTACAAGACTCTTACCCCACACAGTTGAGAGGATAGAGAGCTCTGGGGATAGTTCGTGGGTGGATACACAGCATCAGTTCACCAGCCAGCTTACAAACCCACAGTGAGAGACAGCTGCAGCGGAGCTAAGTTCTGGGGTTATCTGGCATAGCCGGTCTTACCATCTGCTCCAGCCACTTCCTTCTGCACCTAGAGACCCGGACTACCCTGTAGTCCACACCTTGAAAATACACTGTCAAGCCCTCCAGACAAGCAGTAAGAGTCTTCATTTCACCGTGTATGAAAATACCTGTGGCCAGGAGCAATAGCTGGCTGTGTCTGTATTACTGCCAAGTGGTCTTACACTCTGATGATTTCAGCCTGAGAACCAATGAATAGAACAGAATAGACTCTCACTGGCCTCATTTAATTATCTCATAAGGGAATTGCTCATGTGGATGAGAAGACATGAATTGAGGGGCATACAGACACCGACTGAAATCCTGGTTTTTCACTTGCTACTAACTGCAAAACTCTCACTGATAGAAATTGGGGCAAAATTTCATACATTTAAACTAAAAGTGGAAATGCCTGTAGGAAAGTGAAAAAGGGTTACCTAGGGTTGCAGGAAAGACATTTGACAGTCAAGGTAAACCAAATAACGTGTAATGTATGAAATGATCCATTCACTTAGCTGAGGCAATGTAACTCACTTCATTCCTAGACAACTGCTGTGAGTGGGGGGTCTGCAGTTTTGGGGGTTCTGTGGGGGTTGATCTGGGAGGGGGGCTTGCTCTTTTTTTTTTAATCCTGGATTGTAGGTTATTTAAGTCAGATAAGGGACTTTCACTTCTTTTTAATAATATTTGGACCCTGAAATTCTGATTGGAGCCCACTGTAACTTTAATGACATTGGGGCGGCATCAGATGATACAATTAACATGCTATTCTGAGTGTTCATTCTTTTGTTTTGTGTTTCAACCATTCTTTATTTATCCTCCTATCTCCTGGCAGAAGATGTTCTCCTCTCTTTCTTCTCCATTCTGTGAAATATTTAGTGAATAAAGTTCTTGTTATTTCCAACCATTCTACAGCAGCAAGACCTAAATACTCACTGGTGTATTTGAAAACTGTGTAAGATAATGTCTGAAACAGGGATATCTGAAATGTAATTTACTGAAGTATGAGACCTCTCTGTGGATGTGAAATTCTGTTTCTTTATTTTTATACGTGTTTTCTAAATTTAAAATTAATTCCATCTGACAGTCTTCCATTAAACTTTTGTGTATTGTCTGAAGATCTCCATCTATGGAAATGATCACTAAGAACATTTTTCTTCTTTTCCAATAATATAAACCAAGAGCAATTCTGAAAAAGTCTGCAACAGCTTTACACCTCAGGGACTCAACTGCTTTTTAACTTATCTTGTCACTTATGGTGCCATTCAAAGCTGAGTGCAAAATAGCACCATATTTCCAAAATTTTTTTAGGCTAGTATGAATAACAACGAGATCAACTATAAGAAATTTAGGCCTAGTGTGGTTGCAGCAATGTAAGTGACCTGAGAATAGAAATTATGACCAGTTTCTTGGGGTCAGTTTGTAACAACTGAGGATCATGTTCTTACGTGTCTGAATAATGCTGAGAATCATTTCAGCAATATATTTAACTTGTTGATATAAGCTATGATGTTTTAATTCTTTGCTACAAATCTCCTCATTTTTGGTGTGAAGAACTTCAACAGATCCTTGCTCTAGTTTCACCCTAGTAGAATTTCCTTGCTGAATTGTTTCTAATAAAACATACAGAACCAGTTCAGTAAAAATGTTGCTGTTAGTAAAACAAATCCATAGGCCAGCTTGACTGCAACGCAACATTTCTGTCAACTCTATATTCAAATTCCAGCATTGGATTTCTGTGGACCAGCAAGCACGCTGATGAAATATAATGAGAAGATTATTTTAAAGAAAATAGGGACAGAAGATGGGAGAGAGTAGAGGAAAAGAACTGAGAAAACATTTTCTTAAGAAAGAAGTCATTCATCAGGGGCCTGATTCAAAGCCTGTAAAAGCCAATGGAAAGCCCTGCAGTAACACATAGACTGCCTTCAGGTTAATATTTGGGTTTGTGTCAAAAATGCAAGAGTTGGAGCCCGGTGAATGTCCCTCTTTTTCTCTTTCACAGACAAAATGTTGATCTCTTGGTATTGAAGATTTATCTGAGATCTACAGTATTATAGGTTATAAGATAATAAGACCTGATAACTGTGGACTGACAAAAACAGTGAGTTGCTGATTTCCTTCCTAAGTAGAATAAATAAAGGCTTGCTTCCTTTGGTGACTAAAGTACTTGGTTCTGATTAGTTTATTCATCTTTGCTGACCTTTTTGTATCCTTATGTCTTGTTTTCCGGCACACTTCTCTCCTCAAGCTTCAGTACACCAGAGCTGAACTAGCCCAGCAGGCAGCGTTTTAGTTTCAACAGACACAGAAAAAAGAAGGATGCACTGCAGCAGAAAATTAGGTGAGCTTTATTCACACCCCCTGTAATAAAATAGATTACCCACCATGGGGACTAAAATGTGTGGACCAGACCTCCCAGAATTAAAACACATGCATCTCCCATAGGAACTAAATATTGTCTTCCAGGGAAACTCCCTCTCTCCCAGTTCTTGTGTCAAGGATGATAAAATATATCACACAGATTTATTGAGACTAGCTCTACGTTTGTGTGTAAGGAAGGGAAAAGGACACAAAAAGTCATGCCTCTCTTCACTTGCCTTGCAGCAGCATTACCATACTTACAGTTGTAAGATTGTAAAGACTGCTGGGAGCTAATGCTGGCATTAATTAGCCTCATCAAACCGGGTCAGGAAAAGAAGAGGGTTATGACCACTTAGCCTGGCATCTTCTGGTAAGAGATGTAGAGCCAAAACAAGCCTTTTGTAATCTTTGCAGTTGCCTGGAAGTCAGTGAAATATGGTTTAATTCTTACTAAAGATTTAACAAGAGCCTGACATGGCTTGCTATAATGATACTACTTGTCTAGAAGTACTGTATAGATTCAATAAGAGAAAGCCCTGGAAACTTAGTAAGTGCAGTGACGCTTCTGAAATAGTGTCAATGGTTTGGTTCAGTTTAATTTTCTGTTTCTATACAGCAGGCATTTCAAGAAGTTATGCACGCATAAGGAGCTATTTTGGAAACCTGAAATAGTATTTCAAATAACACACATTGAAAATGGATCCTAAAAAATGATTTTCCATTGTGCTGTGGTATTGTACTCTTACAAGACTAATTCTCAACTTTCCCCAAAGTTAATTGAAATTAAACATTTACAGTTACCTTTAATGAACAAAATACCTTCATGCTTCATACCTTTTTTGAAAATGCTGGCCAACAAATTTCTCTCCCCAAACATAGAGATTATATAATAGGAGGACCTTTGTTATAAATCAGGTTAAGAAATATTTTTCTCATGGACCCACAGTCTTAGAAACTCTCTAGTTCCATATGGAAGTACAATATAAAAGTAAGAGTAGTGATGATGGTGAAGAAGAGAAGGAAGAAAAGGTGAAGTGCAATCTCAAAAGCTAGGTAGATTGCAGTGGAAGTTTAGCAATGCCATTTGAAATCATTTTTCCTCCTTTGAAGTCAGCAGTTTTGAGATGTTATCATCTGCTGATTGTGAAATCTTATGTGATCATATTCTGATTAGTTCTTCCATTCCCGTGAATCATTGCTCACATAACATTGTAACCTTTTATGGGTTGATTCAGGAAACTATATATAGAATTAAATGCTAAAGAAGAATGATTTGTACTCTCTATCTTTCATGATAATCTTTGTGGGACTGATGAATCTTATGAAAAATGTCGCTTTTGTTTTAGGTGAAGTGGTTTTGTAGTTAAACAGAGGAATTCAATCCATAGAGTATCTGTATAGCAGCTTTTACCGGTGCTGAAAAGTGTCACTGTTTCTTTGAAAAGACAAGGAAAAAAGTGCAATATTATATTATTTTATCTCTATACATTCTCCCTCTGTCCTGAGATGGCATGTCCGTGTCTCCTCTAGCGCTTATGGTCTGAGCACTGCAATGTTAAAAGAAGCCATATTAAGATATTAGGAGAAACATTCATTTTTGTGTTCTTAAAAAAACCCACTATTATATTCATTATTAATTCTTAAGTTGTAAAAGTAACTAAAGACTACAGTGATGATGAGTCCGTTATGCTGGATGCTGCATGAACATCTAGTAAAGTTCACAAAATTTCCACCATCTTCCGAATTTCAGTGCAGTCAGCATAGGAGATAAAACTTCCATCACCAGACATTTCAGACAACTTGTAAGAGACAAGTTGCATCACAAAGTTTGGGCACTATGAGACTGTGGAGCAATGCAAAGTGGCAGCTGTTTCTTCTGAAGTTTTCAGCTCATTTTCAAAAGAAGCTGTAGGAATATATTGCTGATGAAGATGCAGCATTTGAATGAGTATGCAAGCTGAACCATTACATCTTTGCAGTTCATCCATCACCACATGACATCTGACACCTTGATAAATCATCATTTATTTCTAACTTAGTTTATGCATGATTTTTCTGCAATGTAGCTGATTATACTTTGTTACGGATGCTAATTTTCAAAGGTTTGCAAAAAGTGGACCATTTTCTGGAGGCCAAGTCAGGGAAGATAGTATGTGACATTTGTAACATTTCACCTCAAAGCTAGCAATTCAACCTAGGTTCAAATCAGAAGAAACTGAATTTATGGCTATCCAAAGTTTTTTGATTATCTACACAGAGTGAATTTATTGTCTCCGTTCAGTTCCCAGTGTCTCAGGCAACAAAGAAACATATGCAACTTTCTCACCCAATTGCTGGCATAATTGCAGGGAAAGGGTATTCCTTTCATAGGCATAAAGGTTTCTGCAAGTCAGAACAAGTGTAACAGAGAAAAACTGAAGGCATTTTATTTTCCCCAATATTCACAGAGAACATATTCTATACATTTAGTTTATATTGCAGTCCACACTTTATTTGTGGGTATGTTCATAATCATAGCCATGACTGTATATAAAACCCTAGGTATGTATGATCCCTGATCTCAAACAGCTGTAATATTTAGGTTTTTTTATATAAGAGTGAAGTAATTAAAAACAAGACCTCAGTGATGGAAAGCCTGCATCAATAAAATTCATGTAGAAACCATGTGTGGCTGGGTTCAAAACATTATTGCATAAGAATAAGTTCTAAGGCATCATAAACCCCTACATGCTGCTTGATTCAGCCGATGCTATTTGGTTGATTTTCTGGTGGGAATCAGAAAAGAAATAAAACCTGAAGACAAGAACCTAGGAGTATCCCTTTGGTCAGGGAAAGCATGCCATGATTATCTGTGCAAAGGAAAATTCCACCAGCATAAAACTAGGCAGACAGGAGTTATGCTGCATCTTGAAACTAAAAGTGGGTGAAATACGTTACGTGCTCAAGGCTACAGAGAAAAAACTGATCTGAGCAGTTAGGTTTTGTGCATGGCAGTAAAATGTGTTTCAAGGAACACAAAGAAGAGAATGCAATAATGAAAGCAGGAACGGATTAGTAAGAGATAGTGCTGGTGGGTTGGATCGACATTTTTCATGATGCCACAAAAGAAAAAGTAACACAAAAGTAGAAAAAGTACAGGTATTAACTAAAAATAATTGAGGGCCTGTCATTCTGTCACTCTTCAAGTATTTACACATGCGAAAACAACTTAAATACAAAGTATGCTATGCTGGAATTTCCAAGCATATGCCTTACAATGTTTTCATAAGACTGGTCTGGTTTACCAGTGTGGAGAAGCTAACAGAAAGAGGTTGCGATGCCCACAGAGAGTAAGGTTTGTTTCACAATGAAGAGTCTACCCAAACAACAGTAAATATGTTTTTAGTCATTTGGATGCACTTTAAAATATACTGAAGAGTTCCCACACATACTGTGGCATGTTTTTAAACATTGCTATCATAAAAATCAATACATTTCAGGAACTGCCTGTAGGTTCACACCAGCTGAGTAACAGCATATGTTTTCATTACACCAGTCTAACATAATCACTGCTATAATACCTATTCCCAAAATAATTCTCCTTCCCCATCTCCCTTTTCCCTACCTACAGAGAAGGAAGTGTTTCAAAGGATGATGTGTCTCTTAGGCAGACGGAAAAGAATAAAGAGGAAGCTGCAAGTGAGCTGACAGAATCAAGTGAGTACATGACGCTTGATCAATGCTTGCCATTGTCAGAGACATTCTTTAGGGAAATTTTCCATTGCAGATGTCATATACTAAATGAAGTGGAACGAAATTAATACAGAACCTGCAAGACTAACAATGAAATTTTCGGGGCTGCAGTTCTTTGCTGCTCTTCCCCTTCTACAACTGCTCTTTAAATTGACTACATTAAGGGATGAATTAATATACCCTAGCTTTAAGCCTTTGATATTTAAACTGCTTATGATCTCAAACACACATCACAACATTGATTTGGTTTTAATCAAGAAGCAACTTGCAACGTATTCATATAGAACATTGATATCAATGTATAATAAAAAATGTTGAAATATTTTTGAAACCAGCCAATATGGCAGCAAGACAAACTTGTTTTACTTATTCTCTGTAGTCTTTTTTTGACCCAATACAGGTGGGGGAGGTGGGAGATGTAGAAACACTACAAATTTTGTGTGAAGGAAAGGGAGTTGTGTAGGTTTTTTTTACAGCTACCCCCCTGGCCAAGAAGAGAAATAAGAAATCCCTCAGATAAAATGCCACAGAAATTTAACAGCTCAATCAATATCAGCAGAGGATCTGTAACAAGGGATAATTCCATCAGCTGTACATGTAAGTAATAAAGGTGATAGCATTTTCTTGCATTAGAGTTTTGTGTTAAAAGTATCATCTTGATCATGATCCCTTGCTGTTGTTGTTGCCTCCCTTGTTGCACGTGATGGCAAAAGAGATTATGATAAAATACCGGCGAACAAAAGGTTGTTCGTTATATACTCCTTCACACAAGGAGATGGGCATTGTCTTTTGTGTGTGGAATTAAAATACTTGGCAATCATTTCCTCACTCGTGCTGCACTAAGCCCTTTTTTTTCTTTTTTTTTTTTTTTTCCTTCCCTTTTTAAACAGGATATTTTATTCATTTCTTGTTCCGCTTAGGGCCCACTTTAGTAATACTTTCTGCCTTAGATTAATTACCCTGATCTAATTCATTTAGTGGAGGACAGCTGTGGTACGTGGGTTGCCCACTGATGTATTGTGTTAAATGACGCCCATCTGTCATTGCAGCATATCAGCATGGATTCAGTGTCATCCACTTCATTGGCTCTGCTGAGATGTGAAGTACAGCTACAATGTTTACCACTGTTGTTAATTTAATATCTACACCTTTAATAACCTGACTGCTGTCATTCGCTGAACAATGATACATGATGGCCAGTGAACAGCCAGATAGAAGGCATTAACTTGATAGGGTAGTAGACCATTTGGTGTTGTTAATTAGAACACTTCTGGGCAAACTTACTGTTGAGGGTCTTGTAGGGCATTCCCATGCAAAAATGCCTTACTGAAAATAAAGGTAGAAAAAATCCCTGTTAACAGTGATTCTGACAAGTATGATCATTAACCCATTCCGTTGACTCAGAAGTGGTAATTTGTCATAACAGCCATTTTCTCTTACTTACTACTGATCTGTCTCCTCCTGCTTCCTGTCTCCCCTCCTTTCTTTTCCCCCTTCTGCCTCTGAAAAAGAAAAAAGGTTGGAGGTAGCACACCCAAACACACACTGTCATTTTAGCCCAGCGGTTCATAGGCATGTGTTCAAAACCAGTGTGGGTTTCTCATTGGACAAATGCCAGGTCCAGTCACTGACCCTTTAATGAATGTGAAGTAACTCATTCAAATGGTTCTATCTGTTGTTTTCTTCCTGAATGGAAAAGGCAATAACAAGAAAAAATTGGCAAATTCTTATCACAAAAGTTCTCTTACATGGTAGACAAAAATATGGAAAATGATGTTCATATATTCTGTAGTGATTTTTTTTTTTAAAAAAAAGACATAATATTTTATCTGTAGGCTTACAGGAAAACTTCACTGAACAGCAAAACAAATACATATGGGAAGAAGTACTGTGCGCTCTTAACCCACTTCCACATATCTCTGCAGACAGAAATAGATACACACACCCCACCACACTGTGGTTATCATTTTCAGGGAGCTGGGGAAACCCGTATGATTGCCTGCAGCTGGTAGTGTGTGATTAGTGTTTTAAGACTCTTGGCTGTGTGCCTCAAGCAGATATTCAGCTTTGGAGCAAGACTACCACCTGTTACACAAGCTTGAAAAACCTCAAGACTCACACAAAATAATTTAGAATATTATTCTGAGAAGAACCTTGCCGAGGCCTTTGCTTTGCTTCTTTCTTTTAGGAGGGCCTAAATGGGAAGGGTACCTTAGTGGTCACAGGATGGAAGACATAGTTCTTCCACAGATTTTCTATTAAATATTAGATAGCTCAAGAGTAGAAGGATTTGCTAGGGTTTTTAGGGGTCTAAATGCAATTGAGGATCTGGGACTTTGTGTTTGTTTGCCTCAGTTTTCTAGTTGTAAAATGGGGACTTTCCTATCTGAACTAGCATGCCAATAAATGCCTTCAAGACCTTCATGTACGACATTGATGGACAACACACTGATTTAGGCCTGTCAGCTGGTTGCTAAAAGTCCATATTAGATGAGATGATACCCCTGCCCCCAGGCTGGCTTGCTTAAGATAAGCCTGGAAGTTTCTGTAGACAGATATTAAGAGTAATTCGTTGTAGTCAGCACTGCAGAAGAAGCAATATGATTACAATAAAATTTTGCTGCTTTTGAATACTTAGGCTGAATGACCCATTTACAGCTGGATTAGGGTGGTCTTAGGAATGAATCAGAAACAAAGATAAAAATCACACCTGCAGTATGAAGACCTGCAGTGAGAAGCCTGAGGGTATAGCAACAATGGAGGCTTAGAAAGCTCTGTAAAGAATAGCTTCATACCATTCACGAAAGAAAGATACAGTTCCCTCTTTCCCCATACTTAAATAAAGTAAGCTCAATATTTTCCCGTGGAGATTGCTTTCCCAGAACTTACAAGAGTTTCTGTAACATGTTTCTGAAAAATAGTGATGTAATATTAGCAAAGGTCTAAGATTTGCGATACTGACAACAGGACTTTTTACGGAACACCTCACACCACAGATTTAGCTTCAGAGCTAAGGGTTAATTAACAGCAAAACTCTCATTTTGATTACCCAAAATGCCATCTGTCTTTCTACTCTTCTATTGGGAGGTATTCTTTAAGAAATAAACTTCAACAAGAATTTTAGTATGCCAATTTAAAAAAAAAAAAATTTAATTAAAAATCTCTGATTAACAGAAACATTATAGAGAATGAGTTCCAACTGATAATACCCCAGTATTATTTTAAGACATTGTGTACCTTTTTCCATCATACAAAGAAATATTGTATGATGCAAAGGTCTGCAAAGAAACTGAATGTGAAGCCATGTAGGTGCTCCACTTATAAATACCTTTGCTGACTGCTGTGAAATACACGCACGTAGTCAGCTCTGAACACAGATAAACAGCTCCTTGGGTACAATACAGTTAGAACAAAGCTGCTGAATCTCATTCTACTCGCAAACCATTTACACATTGACAATGACAAATTTGCATGGTTTTGAGAAGGAACATGGGCTCAAATATTTCAGTTTTTAAAGCCCTATAAAATGGCTCTCATCCTTACGTCAGCAAGCAGGTAACTTCACAAAATTTTTTCTTTTTTGTGTGTGTGTGTGCGTCCTTCTACCTTTCCCTGAAAGAATAAACTGAGACAAAGAATAGCTTGCTTGAAAGGACTGGATGTTCATTAGGTTCGAGTGAAAACAAGCTTTTTCTTTAAAGCATTCTTCCTGAGATCACACAAACACACACACACGCGCGCTCGCACTTGGAGATGGCCAAATAGGACCTGGAGAGAGACAGAGAGACAACTGTATTTTAATATGCTCAGTTTTTAACTTTTTTCTTTTACCTTTACAGTAAGAAAATGTCTTGCTTGACAAAAATACAAGCCAGCTGAGTCAAACTAAAACAGACAGGTCTCGGGGAACCAGACGTGGAAAATGGGATTTGACTAAATCCAGACATGTAGTCATTCTTGACTCCCTTTAAAGATGATAGAGATCTAGTCAAGATAGTTAAAGGCATCTTGGGTAGGATTAATCTAATTTTAGAAAAATATGCTTAAAACAGGCCAAATGAATGATTCTGTAAAGAAAACTTAGCACAAGAGAAATTCTACCCCATGGTTCCTATGGAGAAGAACACTTTCCACTTGGATAGTGATTTCTCCATTTAGTAGGTAGAAGGTTTCTACAATCTAAGGCCAAGACGTCTCTGTGGGGCACTGTGGAATTTGTCTTAAGAATACGTTTGCATCTGTACTACTGTCCATGCAGGACATTGCTTCTGCCATTCTTCCCACTTAGAGTTATTTGTCTTTTGCTTAGAAATGTTATCCTTTTTTCACCTTCTTAATCTCATCCAGGTAGAGCTTGGGGAAGACATTTATGTGACTGTTTGCTTTTCTGTTTTGATTACCTGATGAAATTAGGAACTGACAGGAATAACTGTCTGTCAGCTTGATCTTTTTGGAGTCATTTGGGGCTGTGACACAAGGTTCAGTTGCACAATAATGCAGGCAGAGAGATTATAACATTAATGGCAATGGCTCCAGGTAAGAAGCAGAAAGCAGGAAACTCAGCGCCATGCAATGCAAAAGCAGACCTTTTCCTAACTAGCCCGCAGAAGGACTAGTAGGAAAACATGTAGGAACAACACATGCATGCGTGCGTTGGGCTGCACCAGGGAAGATACATAAATAGCAAGTAACAGCTATTTCCCAAAGGGACAGTGATATGTTAAAGTCATCATACAATGTGACCCTGGCAAAAACACAGGTCCAATCACCTTTCTTCAAAGTGGTTCATTCAAGCTGCAACTAGTACAGAAACAGTCCACCAAAGTAATCAATGGAACAAAGCACTTGTGTTGCAAACCGAGGCAAGAAGACTCTGAGACAGAAGAGAAGGGAGAGAAAATAAACGAGCGACTTATGGGTTGAAAAGAAAACAAAAACTAATTTAATGGAATATTAATAATAAAAAGAAAAGATAATAATATCAAAAAAAGAAAATAATGAAATATATACAATATATACAAAACTGTATCAAGCTCCCAGGATGACGATCACATCACCGGCAGGCACTGGGAAAGTCCCAGGCTGGACTCAGCGATGGACAGGAACTGGATTCCAGATCTGGATTCAGGAACGCATGGATTGGGTTCAAAGGCAGACGAATAGATAGAGTCTTTCTCAGACTCCAGCCACTGAAGAAAGACCCCTTTGATCCCTCAGCTTTTATACTGAGCATGAGGCAGATGGGATGGAATACCCTGTTGGTCAGTTTTGGGTCACCTGTGCTGTCCGCTCCTCCCCGCAGGTGCGACCCCTCTACGCTTTTCCACTTCCGACCCTCCAACGGGGCAAGTAACAAAATTGGGTGCCCTTGGTTGTTATATCAATAAGTATAAGCAAGAGCCTTACCATTCCTTGGTATTCACTATAAACAGCAAACCTTATCACTCTGGGAGCACACACTGTCTGAAAAATATGCCATTAATTTCAGAAAATGCAGTTAGTTAGAAGAGACTTAACTGAAAAGTAAAATTACGAAGAAGAAAATTTATTGTTTTACCTCAAACCAGGACATCTATTTAGTTAGAAGTTAACATTGGTGCATGAGTGAATGTGCATAAATCGGTACAAATAAATTAGGGCCAGAAATTATAAAATGGCTCCTAACCATTAGGGGCTCTGCCACTGCATTCCAAGAGGAGTGGCTAGAGTTAATAATCTACTTGATTTTAGGATGGAATTTGATAAATTTATGGCTAGGATGGTTGAAGAAGAGACCTATCTGTCTAGCCTGTTGAATGGGTTAAGAGAACCCTGAACAAAGCTAGAAAAAAATTATATGACCTAGAAATGCTAGCTCAGATTCCCTAAAACACAGTCATAACGCTGTAACCCTACGCTTGAGCTATCAAACTGCCTCTTTGCAGGGTGAAATGAATATTCACTGTGACGATGACTGAAATCGAGGAGCCTCATCTCTAACTGATTAGCCAATCAGTGAAGTAAAGGATTGTTCTGAGCTTCCCCTTCTTGCTCAGTCTCTAAATATTAAACTATTTTCTACAAGAAAGAATTTCTTGTGCAGGGTGGAGTGAGGTATCTCTTCATGGCCACAATGCAGAACATTCGATGAAGCCTCTACCGAAGACTGAGAGCTCTTTGTTCAGGGCCTTGACAAAAAGAGAGTACTGCCATTGCACTGCTCATATTTTTTGAACATTTTTGTTTAAAAAAATTTATTGCGTTCCTTTGAAATGCAGTGTTTGAAGTGGGTTTTAGCAATGAAATGGTTAAATGCAATTATGCACATGGACTCAGTGGAAAATGGCTCTGGAGCCTGTTTTACCAAGCAAGATAATTGCACACCTCTTGTATGTAATTCGAATATTTCGTGGTGTCAATGAACTGCAAAACTTTGGAATTAGAGTAATATTGCTATTCTTTTCAGTTCAAAGATAAAGAAAATGTGTAAGGAAAGAACTATATGGAAAAGACTTTTCATGACTTCAGTAAATTTTAGCTTTTGGCAGTTTTTGAAAAATGCTTCCCCTCCAAAAAAAAGTCACCCTTGCTCATACATCTTGGCTACTTTCAATTTAACACTGTATATCATAAAAGCAAGGACAATCTAAGGTTAAGAAAAGAAAGTTCTTTCTTTTCAGAAAGAGATCTGTGAACAGGGCAATATCCCTCGAAAGGGCCAACTTCCTAATCAGAAACAGTTGCATCAGAACTATTGAGGGAGGGGGGGAAACAACTTGGAAAATCAATGAAACCCTTTAGATACTCTGTATGGTGAAAAGTCCCTTCCAGACTCAGCTGATCAGACAAGTTTAAGGTCAAGTTTGCAGAAAACTTGCTGGCTTTTAGAATTTAACATTTTCTAAACATTTTTCAGCCATTCACTCAATCCTTAGGAATTCCTACTTGTATTTGCTACAAAACAAAACGGGGGGCGGGGGGCGGGAGGGGGAAGACAACATCAAAACTGCAAGCATTACTATGCTATAGATGTCTAGCCAAACTTACTACTGGCCATGGGCATGACTTGACGTGCAGTCAGTTCCTCGATCACTACACTAAGTCCCAGAGAATAAACGCATGCAGGTACATAGAGTAGAACCTTCTTTGGTTCTTAGGACAACACAGGGCGTCAAAACTGCTTTTGCAGCACAGCAGGAGCAGCTAAGTATCTAAGGGACAGCAAAGCAAGCCATAACCTTCAGCCTTTCTCCAGGCAGGAGACTGGAAATGGGTTCTTGGTCAGCATTGTGGCTGGATCTGTGCCAGAGGCCTTGCGCATCTCTTGCTGCCAGGTTTGCAGGCATTCACTCTGTGCCTCCCTCCAGGCTTCACTACAGTTTTCCGAGTCCCACTGCTGGACTGAGTTAAGAAAACAGCGGAAGGTACTGGTGATATCAGTCTCAGCGCTGTAATAAATCTAGTTATCTGCCCATGGAAATAAGCTGAGCACTGCAAAGAAAGCCATATGTGTCCAATACCAAATTCTTCGCTTTCTCTTTTAGGCACTGGCCAGTGGCAGCAGGTGTTGTGTGCTACCTAAAATGATCCTTCAAGATAGTTCCCATACTCTGGCAAAGGAAAACAAAATAAAAACTATACAGACAAGGGAAAGTTCTGCATAGAGTTGTTTCCATAAAAGTTTTGTAAATTAGTACCACTACTATTGAAATTATTAAAATTATTTTATTTGTGAGACTATTAATTTGTCCATCTTACTTGGTTGGAATATCCTAGTTCAAAGGCATCTTTGACTCAATGAAAGTTTATTTTTACAAGGAAGAAGACAGGGAAATGAAGTATTTCTTTCTTTCACTTTCTTCTTCTAAAACAAAACAGAAACCCTCCAAAAAAAGAGCAAAAAAATCTCTTTCTTCAGCCAAAACTATTTAAACTGCATTTAAATAAATACATCCTTACTCTCTCATCTGTGTCTCATGAACAAGAAACATACCCACCCTGAAGTTAAATACTAACTTTAAAGCGCAATTCAGACAATAATGCAGCATAAAATAAAGAAAAAGGCAAGCAAGTGAATATTACAGGCTCCTTAATAATTTTGGTGGATTTTACATAAAATATTCTCCTGTGCAGCCAGCAGTTGTAACCACAGTTAATCTAATTCTGAACAATCACAAAAGCAAGAACATTTCATAAAATCTTATTCTCTGTGTCAATCCATCCTTAGTATAAAAACTCGATCCTTTTAAAGACAAGAAATCTCCTGTTGCCTTCTGTGGCCCCACTATCTATGAGTCAAGTCAAAAAGCAACTAAAAATTAATTTCCCTTCACCCCTGCTCATCTACATGTGATAGATAAAGTCCTTGGCTGGTTCAGCTGGGCATAATTCAATTCATATCAATGAAACTACAGAGATGCTGTCTTAAAAATTTTAGCTTTTTTATTAGCTGTAAGTCAGGCTTTTCTTTTACTTGTACTTTGTGGTATGTGACAGACACAAATGTTGTGTCCTAGGGAAGTATTCTGCCCAGTGCCATGCTGGCAATTTAGATCTCATATTTACAAAACCAATAGGTACGTACTACATTAAGCAAGTGAAGTAATAATGAATATTTTTAAAGGTTGTTTAATAGATGTACTGTAAAATAAAATATATTTAACGTGATGTGAGCTGTATTATATCCTTTTCCCTAGAATATACTTCAGATGCATAGTGCCTTTTGGCTCTTTGGGATTAAGTATATTGAAAACAGGAAAATTATTAAAGGTTAAGTACTGTATTTTTCATTATAAATTTCCACTGCACAGTAATGAAAACTGAATAAGCAGATTAAAAACTGATTTAAAAATTAATCCTCAAATCTCTTCTTCAGGAGATTTTGGTCTTCAATTAGTAACTCAAGATTTAAAAAATTCACATTGTGGAGACCAAGATTTATGTTATTGTCATCACTGTTGTTACAAATAACCTGGGTATAGCCGACATGAAATGAAAATATTTCCTCAATCTTATTTTAATATCGGACTTAATGAGTGAAGGAAAAAGAAAATACATACTAATTTGCATATACTAATATTGATTGGAAAGAAATTGTAGTCACATTAGCTTACCTCAAAAAATGATACAACCAAAAATTTTTTCTAGAAAAAATAAAGTTCTGGCAGCTTTCAGATCAGAGAAAATTCAGAAGTAGATATTTATTGACTGAATTTAAAATACTGAGTAAAATCCTGATCCCACAGAAGACCATGGCTAAACATTCAATCATTGTAGTAGTATCTTTTCACCTGTTTTGAAGCAAAGATTATTATGTTTATTGCTTTTGATAATCTAACATTTTTTCTTACTCTTTGGTGTGAAAAATGCGGGGGAGTACCAGAGCCTTTTGCTGGTAACGGATGGCAGTAGAGAGAACAGCTATGTGAGGTGTGACCAGGTGGACAATGTGCTCAGTCTGGTGGCAGAGCTATGAGAGGAAGTAGAAAGGTTAAGGAGCATCAGGGAGTTTGAGAAAGAGATAGACTGGTGGAACCATACTCTGTCCTTCCTGAGACAGAAACAGGAACAACCACCAGGAAAAACCCAAGATCAAGGGGATCCTGTATCCTCCCTCTGCCAGGCTGAAGGCAATAGCTTAAAGGAGAGGAGTGAATGGAGGCAAGTCCATGCTCAGGGTGGCAGGCAAACCCCATTCTTGCCCACCTCGCTCTCCTGGCTGCATCTGTACAACAGGTATGAGGCTTTGGATGTGGAATGCTGGTCAATGGATGATGTGGATGACAGTCCATCTTCACCAGAGGTGTTGCCAAGGTCAGAAAAGCCTACCCCTCCAACACGTGACCACCTCCATGAGGAAGAAAAGACAGGTTACAGCTGTAGGCAACTTCCTTCTGAAGGGAACAGAGGGTCCAATATGCCAGACAGACATTTTCTTTGGTAAATCTAAAACAAAGTACTCCCCCAAAACTTTGGCTACTGGTGTGGTTTGGGCCAGATTGGCCCAATCAGGCAGAATGACAGATGCTCTCCCTCCTGCCTCTCTTCGAAGGGAGGCAGGAGAGACACAAAGAGAGAGACTTATGAGTTTAGAAGGAACTAAACTACTTTAATGAAATATTAATAATAAAATAAAAATAAAATAATGAAATATATACAAAACTGTATCAAGCTCCCAGGATGATGGTCACGTCACTGGCAAGACACTGGGAAAGTCCCAGGCTGGACTCAGTGATGGACAGGAACTGGATTCAGGAACACATGGATTGGGATCAAAGGCAGACGAATAGACAGAGTCTTTCTCAGACTCCAGCCACTGAAGAAAGACCCCTTTGATCCCTCAGCTTTTATACTGAGCATGAGGCAGATGGGATGGAATACCCTGTTGGTCAGTTTTGGGTTGCCTGTCCTGTCCGCTCCTCCCCACAGGTGCGACCCCTCTACGCTTTTCCGCTTCTGACCCTCCAACGGGGCAAATAACAAAATTGGGTGCCCTTGGTTGGTATAGTAATAAGTACAAGCAAGAGCCTCTCTGCACATCGTTCCTTGGCATCAACTATAAACATGGGGCTTAGCACTCTGAGAGCAAACAGTTTCTGCACAGTATGCTGTTAATGTCAGTAGTTAGAAGAGGCCACGCTAAAAAGTAAAATTACTGAACAAAACTGGTCCTGTTTTACCTCAAACCAGGACAGCTGCTTTGGTGAGTCAAATTAAAACTAATTTGGTGAAAATTTTGTAACCCCAGAAAATTTAGAATCAAAGCTCGTTATTACTTTTTAAAAAGTGAATGTGAACCTCTATGTCTTAGCAAGCTGATTGCTATGTAGCTTTTTGGCTCACAGTTCAGTTTTCACAATAGCAGACATTTTTTTAAGGAGAGTTTTAGTTTTAGTTTATTTTTCTTTCCTTATTTATATTTAGATCTAATCTCAGAAAAAAAACACAACCTAAAACCAGAAAAGCAACAAATATTCTTACTTTAGGGTTGTTATCAAATCAGTAGACACTGAATATTATAGGTTTTTCTAGAGAACAGTCATTTGGTTTGTTGAAAGCTATGTAAATGTGTTTTAGGTTTATTAAAGCACAACTACCTCAAAGTACATGAGATTTCCTTCCATTTTCGTACCCGCTTCTAGCAGTGTTTTACAATATACAGAATATGCCTGCTCATGCATTTTACTCAATGATAGAGAAAATAATTAAAGTGTACTGTACAGATAATCTTCTCCTTCTTAATCAGAAACAGCCATTTAATTTTCACACTGACAAACTTCACTGGAATATAACAAATATTCTTTATTCCTCTCAGGCCCCTTTGTTCATCCAGCTACAGACCTGGTCCGTTTAGAAATCACAGCAAAGCAATACAAAGTTGCAGGTTACAACTAAGTGTCATTAGGTCAATGGGACTTATTCCTACCCTACTGGGGGATAAGAGAGGCTAGGCTCATCGTTTCCAATCATGATGTCAAGAATGCATCACATGCTTCCTCTGAAATAATTTCTACAGAAAAAAGAGGGACTAACTTGGCCCGAGGGACTAACTTGACCCAAAGGACTATCTCTGAAGCTGTGCAAACTACAGCTGTGATATTGGGGATAAGGGCAGTAAGAGTCCAGTTGGCCCAGTGATATTTGAAAGGTACTATGAATGATTGAAAGGAATCTGTGGGGCTCAATTGGCTCTATCACAAAGACATAAGAGCTGGCTGTATAAATCAGCACAGTGTTAGGGACAGAAAAACACTGACCAAATGCAGAGAAGAGAACATTGCCCCAGTTGCCAAGGAATTATGAAGCATACAACTTCTTGCAAAGTATTGATTGTTTTAAGGCTTTTTTCTCCATTCTCTTCATATTGTCAGGAAAAGCAACTATCTTGAAATTATAACCTTGAAGTGATTGTGAAAACAAAGCATATAACCTTTTGGTTTTGACATGGAAGGAGGTCAGTTAGTTCCATGAAACTATTTTGACCCTTTAATGTCTTCTCCTCAAGACACTAGTCCAATTGCAATGCTATATGTTTTCATGCCTGAACTCTAAGTCTGATTTTAGAGGAGAGAAGTTGAATGGCAAAAAGCACAATGTGTTTGTGCATTTGCTGATAGTGCACATAATAGCCTAATGAAAAATATTTCTGCAAATGTATTAGTGTGCCTGTGCATCTCCCAGAACCTGAACATTTCCAAAATACAACAAGCAACACAGTACAATTGTAGGAAAGAGGTGGCTAGTCTAAATTTTGGGTGTAGAAAATGGATCCACAAACATGTAGCTGAGCTACGTGGGGAAGAATTTCTCTTGAGGTCACTTTGTCTTCCACATACTACACTCAGTGCCTGGATGATTAATTCAGACTAATTACTTAAATTCTGGATATCTCATTTTGATGACTCTTGCCTTGAGTGGCTGAATTTACGGTTTAATTCTCTAACCTTTTTGTTAGATCCATCAATGTTCTAATTACCTTTAACATCATTTGATGCAGATAAGTGTTTCACCATGTGCCACGGATTTCAGGTGGCTGACCACAGCTCTGAATTAGGCACCATTACAGTATCTGATGGTCTGAACCTAAACCAATTGGATCTGGGAGTGCTTAGCTCGACGCAAGAGGAATACATTGCCTTTTTAAATAAGTTCCTTGAGCTCAATTTCACATGCAGCATAGCAGTTAAATAAATACACGGATTTTGTTTATATCTAAACTTTAATTTAACAGGCGTGTCATTTCATATTGTTTACCCTCTATGAATCTGCACCTGTTTTTCTGTTTGTTGGGGCTATTTTCTTCCAAATATATTAGTGTTACTGGAGTTGAATCAAAATTGAATTTATGTCTTTGTTTTTTCCATTAATGGCAGAAGTGATCCTTTCTTTTCCCAATCCTCTAAAATATTTTTTTTTTCTTGTGGACCTTCCATGCTCTACCAATCCACTCCACAAATCTTACACACCCTAGCTGTCTGTGCTAGTTATCATATTTAATCTTGCTACTGTAAAAATGTCTGGACAGTCTTTATTGTCATTATCCCTCTCTCTTAGCTCAAAGAAGGGTTATGAGAGTGATTTTTTCCTTCCACAAAGACAATTCAAACACTAAAGGACAACTGGAAATAAAAGGATGGAAGTCAGTGATGACACAGCCATGATTTATGCTGCCAAAAGCCTTTAAGGAGTTCTAAGTAATACCATTTTTAAAGACCACTAAAGCATTTTGTCTTTCCTTGTAAATTCAAAGAGCATAAGCTTTTCTGTTCCCTTGACCTAGCACTTGCGCATTTCATCTTACCCAGGATTTCTAGTAGATCAAGAACACTGATTGAAGTTCTGTAGCCTGTTGCTGGTTCAGTAGCTCATTCTACATTCTGTCAGGAAAAAAAAAAAACACCTCATTTTCTTTTGTGCAGTTTCCGTGTGCACAAATGATAAAGGAAATTAAGATTTGTAAATGTTATTTATTCTATGAACTTGGGAAGACGCAATAGAAACGAATACAAATAAGACACCTCTCAGCAAGATCTGCACTGTGAGTGTGGAAAACACGGGGTACCTCATTATCACAGAAATAGACAGCAATATCTGCCTAAGGTGGTAATGGCTCTTCCTAAGCTCTCTTGAAATTCAAACACAAATGTCAAATTGCAGTGTCTTTCAAGAAAACTGTGTCTTACTTAAATTTATTCATATAAGTTTTAAGAAATATCCCTCAGGGAAACAGAGCCTCAATTTTTCATTGCTACAGATAAAACAGAAAGCTATCTATGGGGCTAGAAACATAAGACACAAGAAAATGAAAAGAAGGCCTTGCAAATGGCACTGAGTCCAGAAGCAGACACTTTTAAAAGGGGTAATTCACTCAGTTCTGGCTGTTTTAACCTTCTAATTTTCTCTTATTCACCAATCTGAAATCCAGCCTCTGCTTTTCAGATCAGGCACTGAAGGTTTTATGTTTTATAGTAATAATACTCAAAAAGCAATTCAGATATGAGTGAACACAGTAGCTTATGTTTTCTGAATAATTTGTGGCAATCCTTTAAAAGTAATTCACATAACCTGCATATTTGTGCAGATTGCTTACCATCAGAAAAAGTGGTAAAACCCCACAGTGCATAACCCCAAACCAAAATGACAATAACTATAAGACAGTAATAGCTCATTTTATCTGGTATAAATGGGCAGGGACTGTAGAGGATTATGTATTGTGAAAGTTGCCCAATTGTTTTCAAACTGAATTGCATTTTGAACATATCCTCTCTGCTGCTTATAGGGAGCTGGTTTCCAGAAAGCGTTACTGACCAACATTTCTTAACGGCAGAAACATAGCTTTTAGACATGTTAGGGGTGAAACCTTCAAAATGCCTACTCTTCTGCAGTGTCCTTCTACACACATAGATGGAATTAAGGCAAGCAGCATGTGCATTTTCTAAATGAAGAGAAAGTGGAAGAAATAGAATTAATTAAAAAAATTGTTTTAAAAGGAAGACAAAACCTGTAAGTAAGTACTGTTTAGCATATTTTAATCAATGCTCAAGAAAGTTTTAGTCACTTTAAGGAGGGAAGACTCTAGTCCAGTGTGGAGTTAATACTGTAGCATGGCAATTATTTTTAAACATTAGGTCCAATTGAATCAAGTACAGTTGTTTAAATTAAGAGGCTTAATGACAGAATTTTCATTAACCACAAGTCTCAAAGGCAAATGAATTTTAAATTATTTCAGGGGTTTATTTTATCTGTAAAACCTCATAACCTGCTTTTATGTTACTCACTCTTTCTGAAAAGCTATCGAATGAGTTCTAAAAAAACAGAAAAACAGTTAATGCTCTAAACAAATGGAAATTGATCAACAATTTGCATGCAATCATATGAAGAAACGGTGCAATGCTTCTTATAATCCCTTTGAATTATAGTTAATTTTTGATCTTCTTACTACCATACCTTGAAACCAATAATCATCACTTGCTTTCATCAAATATTTTTTGGCATAGGCTAGTGTCATTCTTAATTAAAGTGTTAGGAACATATATTCATTAAGATGCAAAAAAGTAATAACGGGAAAGTTCATTGTGCAATACTTAGAAGTTACTGACTCTACACAGAGAAAATTACCCTTGTTTAACAACCCTCTTCACAGGTGAATGCTTGATTATGTAAACATCAGCTTATGAGTACATCAGAGTAATTTTAAGTCTGTAAACGGGGCTACAGGAGAAAATTACAAAGACATGTAATTTATCTAGTTAGAGCCTAGAAGCTGGCCAGAACATAGTAATAAATCAAGTGGAAAAGAATATGTTAGATACCTTGCAGTACTACAATCAAGTCTCATATCTTGACTTTAAGATGAATCTTACTTTATCTATCTAAAATTTAGGGTCCCAGTTACAGCTAGTCATCAAGGCTCCTATTATAGTCATAGAAAGAGGTGGGCATCTCAAAAGGTTATTCATAGTACCTTCATGTAGATGTATAACATGGTTATACCTTAGTTTCAGACAAGGTAAGATGAATCCCTGGCCACATCCGTATAACATGCAATGAGAAAGGCGATAAATAAATAAATAATTATATATATAATTATATATATATGTATACCAAGAAGACAGAAAACTTTTAGAAGTAAAGAAGCAATTTTGAAATATAATCATGTTACAGACTGCTCAGCAAATGACATTTGCATTCTGTCATCATAGAATGCCTAGTTAAATTACCACTATCGCCACCATTTCAGAACTAAAGACAAGGCAATGTAAACTCAAACTCCCTTTTGCTATAACACAGACTGGTGTGATTACTTCCCCAAAAGGCCTGAAGAATCACACTTATATAAACATTTCCCAGTAACATTCCTTACCTTTTTATCACCACTAGGAAAAAAAAGAGGAGCTTACTGCTTGCAATTTACCACTAAAATACACTTATCTGAGTGATGGACTGTACCGGTTGAAGCCAACTCAGTACAAACTGTACTAAGTAGTACCTTCTACCTCTTTTTTGGAGCTTGGTGACTGATCCTTTGAAAAAGGCATTAGTGGGGAGTTAAAAATGTTAAAATAATGATATGTCAATCTCTGACTCCTTGGATATCTTTGAATCACAGGAATAAGGATTACAAAATTTTAGAGAAGGTTAAGACTGGTAAGAAAAGTACTCTTTGATTTGCATGGGATTACAAAACTTGAAGTCAATTAATTTCTTTCTGAATTTACCAGCTGGGAATTCCCTCAGGTATTTAATACCT
>VYXH01007838.1:0-55002 GCA_013397275.1 Burhinus bistriatus
GAAGGGCAGCACCCTGGTCACCTTTGCTTTCCCTATGAACTGTGAAGGTTGAGGCACATGTGAAAGCAGAGGTTGGAGAGTTATTATTGCAGGCATTAATTCTGTAGCTGAAAACGTGGAGGAAATGCTCGTCTGCCTGGAGGTCTGCTTCTGTACGGCTTGCTCCGTAGCTCTGGGCGTTGTAGAGCAGCAACAGGCGGGTAAAGACCAGGCTCTGAGAGGTACCGGCTCCCTTTGAAAGGGTCTGATTTTGGCCATTGTGATGGAAAACAGCTAGAGTGCCTTATTTAAAGAGAGCTTTATTTTCTCTGCGCTGAGTCACATTTTCTTTGTTTCCTGTTAATCAAATGCATCTTTTGACTGCTTAACTGTTTATACTGAAGATAACTGTCCTACTTTGCTTTTTTCATCACCAATTGTGATAATGTAGTCTTCCTGGCACTGGTAAGTTTGCCTCTTTACAGGCCTTCAGATTGTAGATGGAGCCATGTGAAATAGGTCTGTGCTGGGCTTTGGAAAGCTTCATATTGAAGCAATACAACAATTTACAAAAAAGTATAAAAAAGTACTAGCTAAAAGGATTCTCCTAATTTTCTTGATTAAGAATAGCCGTTTTGAACCAAAGGTTTGGAAATACTGGAGAATATGCATGCCAGAGCCATGGTACTGACATTATTAACCATAAATCTCAGAGACAGGAAAGTATTTGCAACTTGCCAAAAGTGCTCACGGATGAAGCTTTCTGACTCCTCTGGAGTGTTTTGCAGTAGCTCCCACATTCCATTAGTATAAATGACTTGGAATTACATAACATTTTATTACAAAATCCTGGGTAAAATGTAAGACTGAGACACTAGCTATTTTAGTATGCCAGTTGTCCTAACAGTCCAAGGGAAAGATTTTTATTTTTTTTTTTTTTTACTTTATTCGGTGGAAAGATCTACCTGTCTAATGCATTTTGTTGCTTTGGCTGTTCAGTTCTTAGTTGGAATTCTTTTATTGCTACATATGAAAAAAACCCACCAGAGCATGATTTGTACTGCACACAGCTTTTGCAAACTGCATTTGCCTGAAAGCTGAAGCAGGATTGAAGGTTTTCTCAAATCTGATATATGTGCTGTGTTATACCTCAGAGCTAATGTAATTTTAACAGCTGCTTATTTCGAGTTGTGTGCTGTCTTCTTACTAAAAGGTATGACTTTCTAGGCTTGCTCAAGGGATTATGAATTTGGGTGGAAATATGAGGTTTGGCACAAACTTTAAAGTAGGCAGGCTTACCTCAGTGTGTGTATCAAGGTATCCAACAAAAAATCCTGCTTTGACAGTTGCAGGATTCCTATTTCTGGGATTTTCCTCATGCAGAAATGAACAGAGTCTGATGTAAAAATGTCCTTGGTCCCCAGTGGTATTTGGAGGAGAGTTATGGTGTTCAAGGTGCTGAGGTGTACAATACACCGTGGACCTCTGAGGAGGCTGATGAGAGATTTACTGTGGTGGAGCAGGTTATCCCATATCCTTTATCTTTAAAACTTTCTTTCATTCCTCAGAAACTAAGCTGAAGATCTAAAAAACTTGAGTCTTATTTAGCCTGCGTTTTTTACCTTCTAATTGCTTGGGGAATGTTTTCAAAAATGCTCCTGAAGTCCTGAATGCAGAGAGAGGTGGTTCCGATAGAGGCGGTTCTGATCGAGGCCTTCAGGCAAACTATGAAATTATAATAATAGATTCAGGGCTCACTGTTTTTCTTTGAAATAGTTCTAAAAATGATTAAAAATGATAAAGGACACTGAATCAGAAGAGATTTGGATTCTGAAACATGGAATGTTAATTTCAATGGTGGAAGCAAGCCATTAAAATATTAAGCAACCTACTTTCTGAGATCAAAGGAGTAATGCAAAAACAATAATCACAGCCCTGGAAGTCACCAGCGCTAGAGCCCTCTACTGACCCTTTTGCCTCAGTGCCTGGTTGAATTTAGGGACTACTTAAATCCAGTTAGCACCCTGTGCATGTGCTGCTCGTAGGACACGTTCCAGCTGCTGCACTATACACAGTCCTTGTCACAGTGCTGGCTCTTGAAGCACGCTTCTGGCCACAAGAAGCCCCTTCAAAGTGAACATGTAAGCCGCTGGGGAAGGGGCTTGTGTTACAGGTGGTTCTCGGTTCTCATGAAGTGATGTTCTAGCTTGCTGCAATGTTCTCCTTAGGGTACTCCTGCAAACTTGCTGGGTGAACTGCTGAAGGGAAACCAGGTTTCCTCTGGCTGTGTGGAGACAGCTGGAGACATGACTCCCTGCAGATGACATGCTCAGAGGATCTGAAGCAAATCTCCCATTTCTCATGGTCATGAAAGAGAAGAAAATCCAATATTCCGCCATTCAGAAATAATCCTGTTACACTACGCAGCCTTGGTATGCATGTGACAGAACAAAAGCTTGAATGATACCAGGTATGCTTGCTAGGTTACAATAGCATCCTTCATCTCTGTGCGTACACTTACATGTCTTTTTTTCACTTCCAAGAGTTCTCACACAGCTTAGGTAGCGATAGAGAAGGCCTCTTGTGCTGTGACCATCAGACCTCAGGCTAGCAGAGTTATGTTCCAAGAGTGATGCGAAGGCACCCTAGAGGACTGCGGTTTGAATTGGGCAAACTCCTTGCCAAGTAAAACAGAAGTTGTCACGCTGTTGTCGGTGCAGTGCTCCAACTTTGGAGGAAACTAAGGTTTGCCAGCTCTCTTGAGAATTGTTGCTTGACGTGCAGCAAACTTAAAAGGACAAAAATAGCATTACACGCACAAACACCTAACTCGAAATTCTGAGGTGACTGACAGCAGGTCCACTGAGGGAATTGTATTCACGTGAATTAAAACTGGATTAATCCATTTCTCTTGTACTTTGGAAAAAAAAAAAAAGGCAGAGAGGGCTGCCACTCAAGCTGTACACTGTTTAGAGTACAATTCTATGCTATTTAGGTTATATGCAGGATCTAGTCATACAGTGTGCTGAGCATCTCGGAGTGGAGGTCAAACCAAGATGAACCTAGTATTGTGGAAGGTAAGGCCGGTTTATCTTGGGACAATTGCTGAGAGCGCTGGTCCTAGTTGGTACTTTCTTCTGTGTTACTGTAGTGCTGAGGGTTTTCATGGGTTGAGGGTCCCATAGACTGAATGGCAGCAAAACCTATAGCAGAAGATGGTGCCAAAGAATTTACAGCCTGGATGCGACATAAGATATATGGCCTTCATTAAGAAGGAGGAATGAGGAAGCAGTGAGATGTTGATAAGCATAAAGCAAACATCTGTTTTTGCTGACATTGTTATTCTAAAAATATCATCCATGTGACTAATTAATGAAGATTATGACCCAACTGACATGGTATCTAGTGCTGTAGTATGTAAACACCCCACACAAACACAATTGGAACATTAGGTAGAGGCAGCACCCAGATTAATGTATATGCAGGTAGGGAGGGAGGAATAACAATGAGTAAGTCTTCTCAGTAATCTTTTGCTGTATGCTCTGTATGTTGAAGGTGTTATTTCCTATACTTTTGCCTGTTTTGTGCAAATAGTAGGCATTTCAAAGCCATGTGCAGAAAACACGCAAGGAACTGTGCATGTGTGAAAGAAAACTTGGCTCCAGAAGATCCTTGGCAAAATGAAGCAAGTAATCCAAGCTGTTTCCTGTGATCCCTGCATTATTCAGCCAGACAGCTGATCTATTTTAAACCAGTTGTATTGAAGTGTAACTCCTGCTCTAGAGAGGCTAATAGTTGTTTCTTTGAATCTAGCTTTAGGAGCTGTAGTTAGCATGACTTAAGTGGGACTAAGTCCAGATTTACACTCAGAGTGTAGAAGAATATAGGGGCCATAGTGGGATGGAAAGCAGACAGCCATGGTGCATCACCAGGCAGGACCTACGTGAACCGCTTCTGGTAGTGGTGACTCTTTCCCTGGGAAACGTGAGCCCTCCAACAGAGCTAACCACAGGATGCGTACAGAACTGAATAATATTCTAGTTGCTCTAGTCTGAAGAAATACAAGTAGTGGTAAGATTGAGTGTCTGCAGAAATAGATTCAGCATAATTTCTGATCTTTGTTGATTCCTTGATTGTTTTCCTGGAGTCACAGGCCTGAATCCAGAGCAATATATGCATTTTGTTTGGCTCACAGGGGGTTGCAAGTATATGGAAGCATAGTTTTTATTTCTTTTAGCATGAGGGTTGAGGGATGCTGGCAGGGTAGCCTGGAGGAATTTGCACGTTCTTGTGTCTTTTTGCTTGTTGCATAAGGAATGTAATTCACTCCTAAGCCTGCTGTAGGCATGCAGTTGCAGTGAGCTAAGTTAGTGTGTGAAATCCTTGCCCATCAAGACCTGTGTACATGTTTTTAGCCAGTGGTGAATCTAGATTAACTATTCCTTGGTAAAAGGGTTGGGTGGGAGCTGCCTTACATCCTGGATTAAGTGCATGCCTGCAGCACTCAGCGCTTTATTTTTTGCGTATCACCTGCCCATCAGGAATGTTCTTGGACTGGGATTGGTCTTAGAGGCTTATCCTGCTCTGAACTGGACCTCTATAGACCCTGTAACCTCAAATGTTTGACAGTATCTCTGGTGAGCTGCCTTGTGTGAAATGTGGCATAAGATAGTAGTGTTTCCTCAAAGAATTGCATCACCTCTGTAACATCTTTGTGTTACGTAGTGCTTTCAAGATTGCTCCTGAAGTATTTGGAAAGAGAAAGGAGACTTTATGGCTTATTTGTGTTATTTTTTTAAAGAGCTCACTAAAATGATGCTGCAAAACGTCTTGGGTCAATGCCACCTCTGACAGCTAGTTAGTCCAAAACTGTGGAAGTTTAAGGAGAACTTGGATCAACATCAGTCTCTGCATCAGGTGTCTCTGACTTCTGTCAGCTGCAGTGCACGTAACTGGTGTGAAGTCTTTGTATAAGAGCTTGTGGGCTTGATTCTATTTTCTTCTAGTCTGTGAACTAAATAAAGCCATGGGTATTCTGAGAAGGTGCAACGACAGAAATGGAAATAAGGAGTCTGAAAAGCACAAGAAAGTCAAACTGTAAGGAGGTTTGAGTTGCTGCAGCTTTGGGTTGCAGTGCATCTTGTCACAGTGAGCAGGAGAAAAGCACCTGCTGGAGGGCAGGGTTTAGCCAGAGTATGGCTCTCTGTATGTGGAACCATGGAGCCATGTGGAGTGTCTCCCTCACCGTTGGATTTAGTTTAGATGTACAAAATTCTAGCACAGTTGACCACAGAATGTATCAGTCTCTTGTTAAAGCCATAATGGTTTACTTAGTCTTAATTTCAATTGTTTGGGCTTTTCTCCAACAAGAGAATTTGGCATCCTCACAATGAGCCTTTTCTTAAATTGCAAGTTTATAGCATCAGCCATTCAGCTGCAAAGTGTTGGCTTGCTGATCATCTTGTTTCTCCTTGGGAACATGAAAAGGTAATGATTTTAAATTGGCTTTCTTTGTCTTACAGTTAGGCTTTAGAAATACTTGTCTGACTCGGAGTTCTTGGCCTGCCTTATGAGAGGCTTTAAAAGTGACAAGTGTCTTTTACTGTGGGGCTTCCAAATAACAGCCAAAAGCTGTGGAGGTGAACACTATAAGCTAATGCTGGTTTTGTAAACCTTCTATTGACTGTAAAAAGGTTAGTTTTACTGGTTTTTTTCCATTTTATGCCAAGTGAAGACTGTTAGAAGTCTGAAGTGTGTTTCAGAAGATCATAGAATCATAGAATGGTTGGAGTTGGAAGGGACCTTCAAGATCATCTAGTTCCAACCTCCCTGCCATGGGCAGGGATACCTTCCACTAGACCAGGTTGCTCCAAGACCCATCCAACCTGGCCTTGAACACCTCCAGGGATTGGGCAGCCACAGCTTCTCTGTGCAGCCTGGGCCAGGGTCTCACCACCCTCGCAATCAAGAATTTCTTCCTAATCTCTAATCTAAATCACCACTCTTTCAGTTTAAAATTGTTATTCCTTGTCTTATCGCTTCACTCCCTGATAAAGAGTCCCTCTCCATCTTTCCTGTAGGCCCCCTTTAGGGACTGGAAGGGGCTCTAAGGTCTCCCCGAAGCCTTCTCTTCTCCAGGCTGGACAACCCCAACTCTCTCAGCCTGGCCTCATAGCAGAGCTCCTCCAGCCCTCTGATCATCTTCGTGCCCCTCCTCTGNGCTGGTTGCCTCTTGGACATCGAGCTGTTGACTGCAACTCTTGAGTGTGCCAATCCTGCCAACTCCTTATCCACCGAGCGGTCCATCCACCAAATCCATGTCTCTCCAATTTAGAGACAAGGATGTTGTGTGGGACAGCATCAAATGCCTGCATGAGTCCAGGTAGATGATGTCAGTTGCTCTTCCGTTATCCACCAACACCGTAACTCTGTCATAGAAGGCCATCAAATTTGTCAGGCATGAAGTGTTTTATGTATTAGAGGAGTACTTTTTTCTAAATGCAGACCTGGGCATTTATAGCCACTGACACCTGGGCTTGACTAGGTGGAGAAATTAACTTCAAGTAGACTGCAGGCTGTCTAGCTACAGATGGAAAATTTGCTGTGCTAGAAGGGATAATGTATGGTTAGCAGAAGAGTGAGCCTTCATTTTGGGACCCTTTTATAGCTTGCTCTGGTAGAGATGAAGAATGAATGGGTTGTAGACTACTCCAGTTGCCCCAGTTCAGTGCCTTTGGAACTGAAAGCAGAAACTGTCCTTCTTTTGTGGGATAGAGTGGGCTTGTTTTTATGATTATAGCAAAGGTAAGAAGTTTCCTTAAAATAGATGTTTAACATTCTGTTGCTCTTTAACTTCAGGTTGTTCCCTTTTTGTGTTAATAGATGTGTGGGAAGGTTTCATGGAAAAAGAGCTGTAATTTTAGACGCTTGGAGTTTTGTTGCAGAGGGCATAAAGATGGGACTGTTGGTGGGAGAACAGAGCAAGGATGATGAAGGGGAGGAGGTGCAGCAGGAGCTGAAGCCATGTTTGTGTGAAGAATTAAAAAGCACTGCTTACCTGAAAAAAACTGCCCAAAAAATTTAAGACCAGCAGAATAACAGTTGCAAAGGCGAACACTTAAGCAGGATGTGCTGTTGATGGGTACGTCGTTGAATTGAGCTATTGGTTTTTCAGCTTTATTCTAGCAAATGCATTTTCAAAAAATGCGTGACTTCTCCGAGCCATGGAAAATGACAGGAGTTTCAGATGATGACCTACATACCTTACGGGCTCTGTGGCTGGATCTCATTCCCAGCTGCCTTGCTGCAACAGTAATTTTAAGTGATGATCAACATTTGTTCAGAGGGGAAGAAATTGCAGTACTTTTAAAGGCTAATGTAGCTTCTAGGGCAGTGTCCTTTTGCAAGTGGGGTCTAGCTAGAGCTTCTGTGTTGGCAGAGGCTGAGAGCTGAGTTTTCCCTTAACATGAATCATGGAATTTTTCGAGTTGGAAGGGACCTCTAGAGATCATCTAGTCCAACTCCCCTGCTGACGCAGGAATGCCTAGAGCACATTACTCAGGACTGCATCCAGGCGGGTCTTGAAAATCTCCAGCGAAGGGGACTCCACAACCTCCCTGGGCAGCCTGTTCCAGTGCTCTGTCACTTTCACCGTAAAGAAGTTTTTTCTTATGTTTGTTTCCTATGTTCCAGCTCGTGCCCGTTGCCCCTCGTCCTGTCACTGGGAACCGCTGAAAAGAGTGTAGTATGAAGTGTAGTATGGTCATCTTATCTGAAGGCTAGGAGAAGGTTGGTTAGGGTATATTTCTGAAATTATACCTAGCTTCACACGTCTGCTACCAGATGGTTCAGAAGACATGTGAAACTTTAATGAGGTGCACTTTTTTTGAAAGGTGAATATATGGTCTAAAGCAACATACCTTTCACTGGAGGAGGCAGTAATTGTTTTATGGCTAACAAAGCCTTGGCTTCATGTGTCTTCTGGAGAATGATGTAACCATTGCTATAAAGTCAAGTGTTTCTTTTATACCTCACCATATAAAGACAACAAATGCTTACTTTGCAGGCCAGTTCTCGGAAATGATTTGGACTGTTTGGCTTTGATGGGACTGGAGTGCCTGTCATATTCAAGGTCTCAGAGTTATTCCATACACCTGAGAGCAATTTGCACCTGGGGCTGAGCTTTGCGTGTCTCTGTTCTATCAGTTGGCAGTTCGGATGCAGCAGGGGTTAAGTTTCTCATTTGAGAGCAAGTCCTGATGTACGTGGACCTTCATCTGTTATAAGACACTAATATTCCCCACTGTCGGTGTGGTTTAATTAGTTTGTCAAGACCCTTGCTATTGGTGTTTTCTTGGTCCTCTCTGATACACATTTGCATGGAGAACAAGTAATGATTTCAAGTCCTGGTCTGATGAAAGGAAAGAGAGCTAAGAAGTAATCTAGCACTATTAGCATGTGCTTATGACCAAGTCTCCTCTGCAATCTGTCCCTTACACTCCTGGACAAAACGGGGGTGCCTGTAAGGTTTTCTTTAAAGGAGGTGCATTTGGTATCAGGTCCTTTGCGCAACGACAGCCGGAGAGTTCACTGTTTTTCCAGATGGTCCATATGCTCTTGTACCTGTGCAAGGGTCCTCATTTCATGTCATCTAAGGTTGCTTTTGGACATACTGAGTCCATACAGAGAAAGAATGGCTTAAGGTATCACGGAGCAAGTGGGTAAGGCCAAGGTTTTTACTGAATGGCTGTAAATGAAAACCAGGTGTGGGGAGAATAGGGAAGGAAATTTCTGTGACCTGCACAATATGGTCTGCATGCTTGCTGTGCTGCTAGGAAGTGAAGTAATGCTCTTTGCAGCCTGGCTGTACCAGGTGTGCAGTACTCGGCTGAATCTATTCATGGCAATTGATTTGCATTCTCAGATCTAAGGTAGAATAGAGTCAGGTCAGATGCCTTTTCTTTCTGTGAAGTGAAAAAACATCTCAAATGTTTGTCTTTCCTTCCTCAGGCTGCAGTGAAATTTTTATTAAAGCTGGAATGGTTATTTGCCCTATAAATATTTTTAATTGTAGTCAATGAATTAAATAAATGACACATTTATTTTCCAACTCTAGGACTGAATTTTTTTGTAATATTAATATTCCAGTGTTCATTGAAGTGTTTATGCCAGAGGGGGCATTTAGTGCTGAAAGATTTAGATTAACCTAATTTTTTCCTAGTTCTTACAGCATCAAGAAGAATAATTCAGTCCCATTTTAGTCCGTGTTGTTGGGTATTTTGTGACGAGCGAAATTAGTTTGTTTTGCCTTTAATTGAGGAGTGAAGAAATTAGCCAGAACAGTCAAGATGGTAGACCTAAGGTGTTTTACTTCTCGTAGTCTCTAGCACAGTGGCAATGCTAGAGAAGTTTAATAGTCTGTTCCTCCAACTGCATTTTGTTTTCAAAATACACTTGAGCTGAAAGTTCTGCATAATGGTATGGCAAGTGAGTTGGTGAAATTAATCTAAAATCCACTGTGCAGAGAAACAAGTCTTCACTCTCACAGAGTTTATGTGTTTAAGGCTGTGCTAAAGGTCTAGTGTAACTGCCCTACATTATTGCCAAGTGTAGCCTCAAACACGTGCCTGGAGTGTAAATTATTCTTGCTGTTCAAAGTAAAGTAGGAAATGGCATTTACAGTTTAATATCTCTTTAACGGAGGAATATGGACAGTGAGCATTATACAAAATAAAAAGAAATTACTAGCTGAGCAATGTGTAACAAAGCATTAGGCTGGGAAAACCACCACAGCAGCAATTAAACTAGTGTCTCCTGTAATAATTGTTTCCCTAGATCAGGAAGCGTCCTGCACCATTGGAATGAAATATATCATTTTGTGGAACATTTGGCCCGCAAGTTCATAAGGTAAGAAGTACTGCCTTGCAGATAACCAAATGAGAAGGGGTGTGTGTGCCAGCGTCTAGGAGACGTGCTCTGTCACAGTCAAGTAGCACGTGCTGCTTTCTACCAGGGGACCCGGTGGAGAGAGAGTTCTTAACGCTTTTTTCAGATCATCCAGTTGACTGCTTTTCCCCAAATTTCTGTCGTGCAGGAAAGAGGGGTAGAAAAGCTAATTGTTCCCTTTTCTCCTGCTTGACTTCCATGGAGCAAATTGTATTTTTGTGGGGAAGAAATCCTCTTGTTTCTGAGATGGCTGGCTACTGCCTGAGGTACAGAAGTTTGGCTCTGCAGGGAGAAGCCTGAGGCTGTAGCTTTCAGGCACTGAGTATCTTGAGACTAGATGAAAAATCCCCCAGGCCAGTAGGTGGAATGTGTTATGATAAACATAATTAGCCTTCCTTCATCTCCATGGTGATACCAGGATGCACTTAAGCCTTTCTTGCAATCCTAAGGTCATGATGCAAATGCTATTGTCGTATTTTAGGATTCCTCATGGTTTGCCTTGACTAGGAAGGCCCAGGGCAAAACACCTTTTGCTCTTCAGTCCTGTCTTTCATCCTGTTGAGTTATAATCTGGATAGCAATCAGAACACCCTGTGTGTGTGGTTACGCATAAGTAAGCTCTGGTCTGGACCACCAAAATAACTTACTTTTTTTTCCTCCTTCTCCAGCCCGCAGCTGAGGATGTCCTTCATTGTTTTTTCAACTAGAGGGACAATTCTAATGAGGTTAACAGAAGACAGGTAAGAAGAGGTTTAAAGGTGCACAGTAGCTTTTGTGTCCTTGTAGCTTCCTTCACCTTTCTTGCTCAATGATTTCCAGTCCACTGTGAGCAGTTGTGACACCTTTGTGCTTCTCAATTTGTTTGAATCACCTGCCCGTTTTCAGCTATGACAGTCATTCTGCTAGAATGCATTAAGGCCTCTTGAGGCAGAGATTGCCTCCTCACTATTAACCTAAATGTCAGCAATTAGGGTTTTAACTCAAACTGCTTTCTTTGAGGGAGTCTGCTTTCTACAGATTTTCAGGCTTTTGTCAGAGAACAGGAGCCTTGTTACCTTTGAAATATCCTTAGGGAGTTTCTTCTGCAAACAAATAGGTGAAACTCCCCATAAAAACAAACTTGAAAGCTGTAGGTGATACCCATACTCTTGAGGTAGAGGTGAACATCATTTCTTTGGAGGTCTGAAGGTATGTTACAGGCAAACAGTATTTAGGATGTATTGCAACGGTGTATATTTTTTGGCAATGACAGTTTGATTGCCATGTTTCTGAAGCATGTTCCTGTCATCCCCTTGTAGATTCCCAAGTTAATCTCAGTAAAATCTATGGGATGGAATTTTTTTTTTTTTTTACTCTAATTTCAAGGAGAGCTGGATGAGGTCCTTTAATCGCTCTTGCTTCCTCTGTTAACTTCATTGCCACGTGGAGCAAAAATATATGTAACACATGGGAAGGCTGTATAAGTCAGCATGTGTTTTACATATTGGATGTCTATGATATTGCATACCAGAGCAGCTACTATAGAGGAATGAATAGGAAACTGGCCGCTTTCCTGAAGAGCGGTCTACTTACATACCAGCCTTGATAAATGGCATTAAACCCAGCCAGCCTAAGCATCTCTTGCCACTTACTGCAGCAGTAAGTATAAAGAGAATTAGCCATAGCTAACTTGGTGCCAGAGGAAAACTTGTTCCCTTCCTCTTTCTGTCTCCCACCCTGTAAGCACACCCTGTTGCAAAGATCTCTAGTCTGTTAAGGCTCTAAGCCATGAGACTTAAGTCTGAGGACTGACAAACAAGGTGTGGACTTCATGCCAGTCTTTTAGTTAACACTGGCCTTTCTTAATAGGGAAGCTGGAGTAGGGGCAAAACCACTTCTACCTTGCCCACGCAATGTGGAGTATCAGCATCTGAACGTGAAGATTGAGGGTGTTTAGCATCCCTTTGGGGAAAATTCCGTGCATCTAATGGGACTGGATTGACAAACTTTCAAGACCTTTGCTGTGTATTTTAAAATTTCAGTGTTTGCATTTGAAAAATAGTTCTGATCACAGGAAATGCTCTTGATTTTATGTTCAGCTTTGGCTTGGTATGTGCATGGATAGCTGAATGAAAGAAATATCTATCCCTAGCCCACCTATGATACAGCTCAGTGCCTAACTAGCTTGAGATAGCATAGGTACAGAGTAAGTTCTTGAATGTTTGATAATTCAACCTATTGCAAAAGCAGATAATCTCTTCTCCCTGTGGGAGTTACTGCTCTGTGGATTGGCTAATGTTAATGCACCGCTGCAATCAGCCTCACAAATGTGAGATAGAGTGTGACGATGACACAAACTAGATTTTCTGAAGCACTTAAAAAATGCAGGGACAAAACTGACTTCTGGCATTCAGTCTTGCAATGTCAGTGTGGTCCTGCCTGCAGTGACTGAATCTGTTTCCCATGAAGATTGTATAGTTTGCTCAGAGATAACACTCCACACATTGCAGGGTTTTATCTTGGTATTAAAGACTTCTGGCCTCTACTTGGCTTCCTGAGTTTGGTGTCTGCAACTGAGTGGAAGACCAAACGGGTGCCCACCCCATTTAGCCTGCAACTGATCTGTGCCTGGGATTTGTAAAAAAACATTAAAAAAAAAAAAAAAAAAAAAAAAAAGAGTAGTTGCCTAAAAGCAGCTAATACTGCATGCTTACTCACAGATTTAAGGAATAGGGCAAGACTTCAGCAGTACTTTTTTCAGTCCCAGTTTCCAACTATTAACAGCTAAAGTTCTTGAACCAAAAGTGGTACCTTAGTATTTAACAAACATCTACAGATTTATTTTTTTTTCCTTCACATATTTGTTTTCTGAATCCTTTTAAGCCTTTGGTCTCCAAAACTTCTTGTAGATATAAAACTACATTTAAGGATGCACTTCATTTAAACCTGCTAGTGGAAGTGTAACCTCTTGTGGTTTGGACTCGGCTGGCCACTAAAACGAACGACAGTTCAAGAATACAAAATGAATGACTTCTCTGCTCACCTCCCCCNTCCCCCACGGAACCACGTTCAGGAAGGCTGGAAAGCTCTCTAGAGTGCTGCATGGGTGCTGTGGTAGGCTTGTTAGAGTTGGGTGGGGGCACAGGCCACGGCTCTAACCTCTTCTCACTGGTGGGCAAATAATGCTGTGCGGAAGTTACTGCCTGCGCTGATCTTCTCCTCCTGTCTATTTTTTTTTACAAGCTCAGGAGTTTCTCTAAACCTGAACCCCCAAACTTCCTCCCACTTCTGTACTACACTTGCATTTGGGAGGATTGTGGAACTGTCTGCCTACTGAAAATGCATGTGAACACACATCAAAAAGTCAGGTGACCTGACAGCGATGGTGGCTCTTAACTAGGAGTCCAGAACCAAATCCCAGAGTTTGGTGACTTCCAAAACTTTGCAGGAGAAGTCCAAACAGCCAAATTTAAATTCTGAGCAGAAATGAAATTCACAAGCCAAACCTCTTCAGGGTGGCCTGCTCTTTAATTTTGAATTGATGCACACTGAAGCATTTGCCCTTCTACCTTGATCTATGCACAAGCATATTCTGCAAGTGGGTGACAGAAGCCTAACAATATCGCTCTGCAGTTGTTTTAGTTGCACTTAGAGCAGTTGATCTAGAGGTGATGGGAATATTTAGCAACGGACCTAGGATGTTTCTCAAGGAGGAAGGTGAAGGTGATTTTCAGACAGCAGAATAGTGGGAGACTTCATTATTGTTGGCCAATGGCCTGAGGGTTGATTTGACTGAGTTATGCTTTATGTAAGACCTTAAAGTAATGCAATCAAAACCATAAGCAAAAAATTTGTTCTGTGAAACAGGTATCTCTGAACGCAGAGGTTATGTGGAGACTACAAGCACGACATCCTCACTGCCATCTTCTCTTTCATTCTGGTGCATGTGTATATGCCCACAAAGTGTTATTATTCATTTATTGCTAATAATCTTCTGATTTAATTTCAGGCAAGTGAACAGATTTACTATGAAAATGTTCACGGTGAGAGACTTTCTTGATCTATTGAAATTTTTTTTTTTCTCTTACTTTTTGACTGATAACTTTGATAGATTGGCAATGCAGCTTCACTGCGGGAAAGGTGGGAGGTGGCTCCCATCCTTACAGGAATGCAATGCCCTTCAGGGTAGTTGCTTCTGAAAAGGAAAAAGAACAGGTGGAGCTTTAAGGATCCAGAGCTGGAATGAATGTGTTAGGGCCAAAAGTGAGAAGCCAGGCTGACTGAAGGTGCCTACTCTTTCCAAAACTGTCTGGTACCTTATTTTGTTCTTTTTCCTTGAGGACTCAGGTAACCATTTCGTCTTCCTTCTGAAAACATGAGTATGTGGAGATTCTGTTGGGTAATTATTTTTTTCAATAAGCAATTAGTAAATCCAGTAGTAAGAGCAGACAATTTCAAAAATGGTTGTCCTTTCCTTCCTTGTATTTAATGTAAAAACTTTCTGCACTGCAAAGCCTGAAGTAGAAATAGAAACATTGCTTCTTGGAATCCAAAAGATAGGCAATCGGATGTTTGAGTACAAAGCCAGTCTTAATGGTTTTGCAGGGCTACTCATGAATAAAATGAAGTAGTGACTAAGTCCACACAGCTTTGGGACTCACCTGCAAAATACAACTGCAGCAGACTGCAATAGATAGCTAGAACAATTAGATGTGGTATTGGTAATGTTTTTACATGCTAGTATACATATTTGATGTAAACAGGTTGCCACCATATGCAAGAAGCAGTGGACAACTGGGTCCTCAAGTCTGAATGTTGGCCTGTGTATTTTGTCTTTATTAGTTCTCTGTGTGTTTGTCCTTGCTGCACCAAATGGACTGTTTATACCACCTGCAGTAGGTCCAAAGGCTCCTGTCAACGGAGGGAGAAAGGCATCTCTGGAGGTCACTTGGGCTCCTAAGTTTGTGCAAGAAGTGCTCGCTTTTCTCTGTTTCCTACAGAAAGAGCCTAGGCACTTGAGTGAGGCGTCTGCAACGTGAATGACCCTGCACGTTGCTTATTGTTTGTCAAGCACTCGACTTTCTTGTTGCATCATTACCACATTATTCAAAATTGGGGATTTCTAAGTGGCACCAAGAAAATTAGGTATCAGATCTCTGTTCTGCAGTAATTGAAGCAGTTGCTTGTTTGGATTTTTGTCTCTTCAGCAACAGCTTGTTAAAGGCACAGCTACTCATAATGGCAGGAAAATGCCCCAGATGGTTGAAGAAATTTAAAGGTTGATAATTTACATGCCTTTAATTTTCCATAACAGTGCTTGTGCAAGATGTACCTACAGAGCTTCTTCAGATCCGTAGCAAGTCTGTAGTCAGAAATATGATTTAATTCTATTTGGCCATGCCTGAAAACTAACACAAACTTGTAAAACCCAAGCTATAATCAGTACAAGGGGAAGACTGCAAGGTTTAACTATATTGCTGCAATATGTTACACAGGAAGATTGAAGATTTTAGGCCATCTTCCTACCATATCTCTTTAAATCCCAATTGAGCTTTTTATCACAAGCTAAAAAAAAATCTCTGGATTTCTTGAATTGACAGCATTAATAAAATCAGGAAAAAACTAGGAACACTTTGCATTGCTTTTTTGATGGCTGCAGTCTAATCTGGCATGAAATACTGAAATAGTTATGAGGGGCTGTCAATTAAAAAAATCATTGGCACATCAAAAGAGTGTGGTTTAAAACTGATATTGAATGCATGTGCCTGAGTGGAAAAAGTGTGCAGAAATTCATGTCTTCTGAAAACTGGCTGGCTGAAGGGGAGATAAGGACATGGGCTTGATGTCCACCGTTTCTGGTCCTTTCACTGTGCTAACAGGTCACTAGCAGGATGTTTTCTAGGCTAGTTTAACAAATACAACTCAAAAACAAGGGACTAAAGAAGTTTGTATATTTAGGTTACAGAACTGCAAGTGTCATCATTGCACTGACAGATGGAGAACTCCACGAAGACCTATTTTTCTACTCTGAGAGGGAGGTAAGTGTCTTACACATTTTTAGTCAGGGAGAGAGTGAAATGTCTGAGCTCGCTGCTTTGAAGGCAAACGATAGGGAAAACCCTTTTTCCTAGTAACAAAACTGCCCTTCGGTGCTCTTTAGACGTCAGTCTTAAGGATAAACATTAACAGCAGCAATGCTTCTGACTCATCAAAACTGAGACTGTTCATAGGAAAGGAGGGAGGTTTAAACTTCCAGATTAAAAACAAACCAACCAAACAAAAAAAACCAACCAAACCAAACCAACCAACCAAAAACAACAAAATAATCCAACTGAAAAGTTTCAGTATTTACTGGATTGTTCTGGGAAATAGCTGGATCTTCTCACTTTGACTTTTCTTCTTCCACAAAAAGTAAAGACTGCAGAAAGAGGGATGACTGCTGTTCCTATAACCTTCTGTCACATCAGAAAGCCTTTTAGATGATCAAATCCAAAATTTCCACAAATGTTTCCGGGATTCAAGCATGTATTCTCAACACCCTCATTAAATTAGTGTATTATGCAAAATGTTAGGTAAACAGAAGGTTGAGCACTTGAAAGCTTTGCTGTATAGTGTTCCTACTGGTGTCCTTTTGGTAGTCATCTCTGAAGGGATGAAGCAATTTTCACTTGTCAGTCAAACAAATTAAGATGATCTAAACTTGGAAGTGGTATTGTTACATGAACTTGCTATGGACAGAATTTTTCTTCTTGATCTGTCCAAAGTGCAGCTTTAAATCCAATAACAACAAAAAGAATGGTTTTGTGGAGTAAAACCAATATTGTTACAGACAAACAAATGTCATGAATCTAGAGTACCCCTCCTTACTGTTCATCTCCTTTTCTTCCCTTCTGAAATCAAAAATCCACAAGAAAAACAGGTTTGTTTTTAGAGGTGAATGAACAAGTTGAGAGGTCAGAAGTGTTATATTTGGTTTGGTTTGGGGAGGAACAGTTAGTGAGCTAGTAGAACGGAGATCCTGAGCTCAGCTCTTACACTGTAAGTTGCTGCAGTTGTTCAGGTTTAAGTTTCTTGGCGTAAAACTGGAATCATGCTTTTCTTGTAAAGCACCTTGCTGTCTAACAATTTGAACTACTACAGCCTTCTGATATAATCTGACTTGCCACTATCTTTTCTGGGAATGGGTTTTCAATCAGGTGTTCCTGTTCTAATAAAATGTGATTAAATGACTTAATTCATAGTTACGCAGGCAAGAGCATTTAAAACAGTTGCTTTTTGAATGGTAAATGCAACTTCATCTGCATGTCAATGAAATAGCCCCGAAAAATCAAACCTATGGATTGTTCTCCCTTTATTAGTTTGAGATGCTGTGTAAATAGTGGGAGTGCTACAGTTCTGTAGCAGAAGGATGAAATGTCTCTTCATCTATGGATATCATCAGTCCAGGGACATGTCTGAAACAGAAAATGCCAGAACACTTTAGGTTACTCTTATACTGGGATGTATCCTAAATGATGAAAAGAAAATGGTTTTAGTCTGTCTTACATCTGTTGGACAGACAAATGTTAGGAAGTTGGAGTAGCTAGGAAGGTGAGCTAAATACATTTAAAAAAACCCACCAAGTACCTTGGGTTTTACTTTACTAAACAAATAGCTACTCTAGTAGCAGATAAAACCTGTTTTTGCAGAATCGGGTAGGAAAGCTTTTAAAGCTCTCTTTGGACAAAATCCCCCATTGCTAATTTTACAGAGAAAGACTAAATTTATGATTAAGACCTTTCAGAAATCTGCATCCCATCACATTTGCATCCATGTCACCCTGCCTTTCCTTGTTCCAGGCTAATCGGTCACGTGACCTGGGAGCAACAGTATATTGTGTTGGTGTGAAAGACTTCAATGAGACCCAGGTAAATGAGACACTCGTCGTGTTTACTGGGGTACTTGGCAAAGGTGTATGTTGAACACGAGGACACACTCCTGAATCACTTTCTCAAGACTTCTCAAGTCATCTTACTCTCCTCTGTTCACTGTTTGACAGTCTAAAGTGACTGCCTGAAGTGTCTTGGTCTGGGTGTTGGGTTTAAGCCCTTTTCTGTCTAAATCTCCATATGTGGAGAACTGTCCCTCTGTCTGCATTCCACAATGGCTCTTGCTAATGGTGAAGAAAAGCAGATGACAACACACATGAAGAACAGCAAATCAGGCTGGTTTAAGCTTTAGGCAGAAGGTGGTTGTGGGAACTTCCCCCCCCTCTATGAAATTGAGGTATTGCCATATAACACTTCAGTGTCTTTCACGGGAAAACTATGTTTTAAAAAGCAAACAGCTTCAGCAGTGACACTAATATTTTACAGTGTTTTCCCATTTGATAGTCTGATTTCTAAATGTATCACCGGAATGTTAGTATGTCCGTGAATTACATTTCGCACCAAACGTAACAGTTGACACTATATTTTTCTAACATGAATGAAACACTTGTACAGCCCCTAAGTGGAGCGCTGAAATACTTATTGAATAGAGCTTTTCCAGGTTTTCAGCTTTCTAACAAAGCTTCAAACACTGATTCAAAAAGGAGTCAAAACAAACTTGGCTTAGAACAATCTCCTGTGAATCAAAACCAGAGATTAGTGTAACCCAGGGTAAATCATAGAAAAAGCAAGGAGGGAATAAAAATGGCAGAGACGAGATCTAAAGTAGCAGACCTCAAAGGCAGCTGCTACTTGAAGTCATTTAGATGCCAAAGAAATTAACTGGAATGAGATGACTGTGTCTGAAGTCCCAGAATGCACTAAGAGGACGACTATGGGGAATGAGTTGAGGAAACTGTAAACATCCTGGTTTGCAGAAGCTGCTATATCTCGGCCAACAAGCAGTAAGCAGCTTCACTACCCTTCTCAGGGCACGCAGGGGAAAGTTGCCTGGAGTGTTTCTCTGGATGCAAATCAGGAGGTTGGCAGTCTGGTGTTTTGCTTGAGAAGTGGGAGTTCCGAGTGACATGAGTCGTAAAGGTGGAGCCAGTGGGGTTTAGGGAGGAATGTGTGGCCAGTCTGCTGCCTCCAGTTTGCAATGCTACAGGAAACACCAAAGAGGCCTGCTGGGTTGATGTTACATCTGCCATGGGAGAGAGTTACTATAACAAACGTTGGCCTTGCAGCAGTAAAACTTGATTCTGCTCTGGCAGATGCATGGAGAGCTCATTACTTCTGAATTAGGCTTGTATATTTGCCTTAACCCTTAGCATGCTATTGACAAGTGAACCCGCATGTAGCTCTTTACAGGTGATGTCTTGGTTCCCCTTATCTTACCACTACCTCATGAATGGCCCTCTTCCTTGTCATGTAGGCTTCCACATGGTCTTCTGCTCCCTTTTTCCCCCCACTTGGAAAATACCTCTTGTTATAGCGCCCTGAGAGGGTACAGCAGAGGGCTACAAAGATGACTAGGGGACTGGAACATCTTTCTTATGAGGAAAGGCTGAGGGACTTGGATCTTTTTAGGCTGGAGAAGAGAAGGCTGAGGGGGGAATCTCATCAATGCTTATAAATACTTAAAGGGAAGGTGCCGGGAGGATGGCACCAGTCTTTTTTCAGTGGTGCCCAGTGACAGGACAAGAGGTAATGGGCACAAACTTGACCATGGGAAGTTCCACCTAAACATGAGGAGGAACTTCTTTCCTTTGAGGGTGGCAGAGCACTGGAATAGGCTGCCCAGAGAGGTGGTGGAGTCTCCGACTCCGGAGACATTCCAAACCTGCCTGGACGCCGTCCTGTGCAACCTGCTGTGGGTGACCCTGCTCTGGCAGGGGGGTTGGACTAGATGATCTCCAGAGGTCCCTGCCAACCCCCGGGATTATGTAATGGTTGAGCCAAGGACAAATAGTCAAATCTCTGTCCTGAGGGGAAAGGTTAATCAGGCCTGTATCTCCAGATGGGGTATAATTTGCATTGCTCTTCTCTATATGTGAAAATACTGAATAATTTTGATTAGTTTCCTGGTTTAAATGATGTATATGCTGAAGTGTTTTGCTGCGTTAGTGGCCTGTCATGTTGATGCTGTGGCCTATTTGGGTTGGGGAGTTACTGGTACTGGGTTATTTACAGTCATGTGGGAGATGGTTTTTGCAATAAAGATCATTAGGCTCTGGGCTGGTGAAGGCTACGTTCTGTCTTGCCTTCAAAGTTAAGGGAAGCCTTTTCTGATTCCTGATATAGAGCTTTCTAAAATCAATCAGGCTAAAGACATAAATTTTCAATGCTTGACAAACTATAATGCACTAGCAATCCGTACAGAGAATTTGGAGTATTTGTTTTTTTTTTACTTGGAAGTGGATGAGTCTGGAGATGTCTTAATTTGCTGCCTGCTGGCTAATTTGTCTCATTCTTTGCATTTCTGTTTTATTTACTTTTACCGCTCTGTCAGCTGGCCAGAATTGCCGACAGCAAAGATCATGTCTTTCCAGTGAATGATGGTTTTGAAGCCCTTCAGGGGATCATTGACTCTGTGAGTATTTTTAATCATGAGTTTGCATGCGTGCATGTTAGTTTCTGTTAGCTTGTGCAGTTGAAGGTTTAGTTTTCCTGTGTTCACAGAGACCTGCTGACTGCTAATAAATCACTTAAAGGTTTGATCCAAAGAAACTGACCTTTGTTTGTACTAATATTGTTACTTTAAGGTAGAGTTTATCAACAGGTCACCATACAGGAAGCTTTGAGCCCAAGTGTTATCTTTGTATGTCTCTCTCCTTGATGGGAAGTAACTGACTGAATGGACTAGGTACTTGGTGACAGTTTATAAAATGTCTGCCACAGACTGGGACAGCAGAGGTGTGTTAGAGCACATTCTATGTGAAGGATTAGGGCACTCTTTGATCTCTGTCTTTCTGTTTGATTAGCATCCTTTCTGTCCTGATGGATGTGCTTCACTGCTCACCTCTTTAGAATGGGGGAAGGGATCCTGCTATGTATGCCAGAATCCCCAAAATTCTGCTTTCTACATTCAGCCTGCTGACAAATGGGCTATTTTTATTCCCCTCCAGACCTAGGTTTCCCGATTCAGGTGGATCAATTCCTCACCTTTCCACTAAGGGCTGAGTGCAGCATATAAGAGCTGGCCCATTCCTGAGTGGCTGGGATAAGAGCTATCAGTTCAGCTGACAGAGGGATGGGCATAGATTGATTCCTTTCCCAGGGCTTGCGTACAAGTCATGCAAATGGCTCCATGGTCTTTACTGGCAAATAAGGCTGCCTGATGAGATGTTCCTATGTCTAGCTGTATAACTACTGTCTCACCTAGGACCAATGCTTCCCTTGACTGAGCAGGAAAGGCAATATATGAGAGGATGTGTGCACCATTTTCATTATAAGTGTAAAATGTGCTGAGTGTTCACTAGGAAATGTTTTCAAGTAGCTTCCAGTATTTTTCTGTTCCTTTTGCTCAGTCGTATCCTATTACTGTTCTAATTAGATTGCTTCCCATGGCTACAGAGAAGGATGTGAAACCCCTTTAAGGGCACGTGTTTTGTTCATTTTGGTATAGGCTTTTTAGTTGATAAAACACAGATGAAATATACAACTTGAACCTAGGGAGGGTAGGTTTACCAGGGGGGTCTCAGATTTCTGTGTTTACAGTGCTTACACGCTATTCTGACCATGTAGTACCAAGCAAAACTTCCCTCAGCGCAGGCTCAATTTTCCCTAGTGCTCTCGCATGTAGGTAGAATACAGTCCCTGGCTTATTGGTTTTCCTGGCACTGTCCAAGTGTGGGGCTACTGCCTCAATTCTCTTGAACAATCAGGTATTGCGTGTCATTTAAGAAAGCAACAAAACAACAAAAACTCCTAGTTTGCTTCCCAGCCCTGCATTCCCTTTGCAGCTGTTTTTAATGAATTCCAGCAGCAGTTCTGACTCCCTTTCCAGTTACGTGTAACGGAATGGGAAGACTTCAGTCCCCAGGAACCTAGTCAAGAACTGCTTCAGTTGACTGGTGCAAGATTTACCAGCCTTGGAAAGGAGGGTCACCAGGAAGTGTAATTGTACAGTAATGAATCTGTGACCTGATCACTTGCATTTGAGTGGAGTGATTGCAATAGGTTGGGTAGAAAGGAGATATGCAAAAGGAATGGCAAGAAGGACATTAATCGCTCTGTAGGATAACAAATCTCTAGATTCCTGTTCTAGCTGGAAAATAAGCTCCCTCATTCCTTCTTTTCTTGTCCTTGCAAAGCACCTCTGTCTTAGAGCATGGTTGTTCACAGGAAAGATTTTAATGTTGAAAGGGCCATGAAATTTGGAAGCTTCTTTCAATTCGTGTATAAGATTTGGTATAGCAAGGATGCTCAGCCATGTGTAGAGGGGATTGGTTAGACTACTAGCTGCTGGTTGATATAACGGAGGAAGGAAGGAGAAAATGATGAACCTGGGGGAGATTAGTGCTTGAAATCGCTCTAAAGATGTGAAGACCTGGGTTTGTTCTGATCTGCAGTGATTTGCTGTGAACCGCCCTGTATTCCTGCTGAGGCGGCCTGACTCTTCCCTCCTTCCCTTGTCCTGAGGAGTATATCTTTTTTTCACCCTCTGTGTGCATAGAGGCGGTGGACTTGAGTCCCTCTGGAATGAGAAAGAGGGCGGGAGCTGGGAGTGGTGGAGCTTGAGGCTGGCCTCTGCTGGGGCTCTACATCTGCTGTTCAGGGTGGTGGGTCTGCAAATGTTTCAGTGCACCTGCCCTTCCTTTTCTATGGGAGCCAGCAAGTTTTTAAGTTAGCAGCTGCAGGGAGATCTGCTCAGTGCTTTTCAAGGCGGACTGTCTCCCACGAAGCACCACCAAGCTATTCAGGCTGTGCCCTGGAGGCTGTGCTGAAAATATAGTGCCATGCTGAAGTCATGCTTAAAAACATGATTCTCTGTAAGCTGAAGGTATTCAGTGCATTGTAGGTTTTGGTCCTTGGAACCTTTTGGTTCCAATGTGACTTTTTAGTAAGAAAACCAATTGCTTTTTCTCCCTCAGTAAAAAAGCCACTGCTAAAACTTCAGCTTCCCCCACATTTAATGGGGATTTTGATTTTGTTAGGAGGGAAGAATCTGGTAGAGAAACAGACATCCGATTGCTATAAGCTGGGAAATGGAAGGAACTGAAGTAACTTGTTAAATTTTTCTTTGCTGTGAAAAATTTCTGCAGATCATAACCTGTCAATTTAAAGCAAATGGAGCAAGTCTTAGAAGGAAAACCTGAAACTCAACTTCATCTACTGCACAGTATGTCTTTGGTAGCAGTGCTGGAGGCGATGGAACATGAAGCAACATGCGAGTCAGAATAGGATCCTGTCATTGCTTTGCTTTGAGCCTTCAACAGAAACTGACTGAAAGAGCCGTTGCTTGGACAGAGAATACTCCCTGTTCCTTGCCACATCTTAAACAGTGGTACTAGCTTGGAGCTCATCTCAAATAGAGATGGAAACGTGGTCCGTTAGAAACGATTCTCGGACTGAGCTGCAGGAAGCCTTATGAAGCAGTTGTGATGACTAAGAAATGTAGTAGTATGAAGTAGTTTGTGGTACTGTCTCCTATCTGTATAAATTGTGCAAATGATTCATCCTTTTAAGTTTAATTTCCTTTGTACCCCTTTCGGATCATCTTGCAGTGGTGTCCACCTACCTTCAGTATTTTTCAGGTCTTGCCTCAGCTCTTAGAAGTGATATTGCAGTTCAATGTACTGCTTTACCTCAGGAAATTTTAGCTTGGAAACATACTGTCTCTGAATACTTCTGTTACGCAAACCGCAGTGCTGTGTATATGTAGAGTGGTAACTTTTGTAAGAACTTGATGTGAGCACCTGGTAGACAAAGTATGAGAAATGTGGTGATGCTTTTATGTACTCATCCTGAGCTAGCTGTTCAAATTTCACTTGCAAATAGATAAACTGTATATTCCCTGGTGCAGGGAGAGGGGCTGAGACTCCATGAATGGGGGAGAGAGAGAGATGAGAGACAACTACTTCCTTTTGCAAGACACATCCTGTATGTGCAAAATCTGTAATGTACACAAAATGTCTAGGTCAGCTGTCTGCCTTGCTGCTTACGTGTAGCCTGAGCTTTATGAGTACGCTGCCTGGATCAGTTAAGTTGGGCGCTCTAAACTTCTGCAGCCAGTAAGGAAGGATGCGATCTCCAGAGGGCAATTCAGAGCAGGAGCATCACGTAGATATTCTGAATCTGTCTTCTGTCAGAGCCAGGCTTTCTACATAGGCCAAAGAGAAAGTCAACAACTTGAGCCTCTTGGCTTGGGTAACTAGCTTACCTGTCTAAAGTAGAGGATGTGAACCTCCAGTCTCAACTGTATAGTGTTTCTCGTTACTTTTAGTGGTATGTGATGACGCTTTTTACTTCTTTCTTCCCCCAAATGCATCTTTAAAAAGGACTTAAATATATTTATTTTACTTACCTCATGCAGCTATTATTGGACAGGAAACACTTCATAACTAGATTACTGTTTTGTAATTGGCAACAGCCTTTGTTATTTAGTAATTCAGCAGAGCTTGATAATGAGTACCTAGCCTGAGACTGTAGGTCATTCGCACCAACACTGATTAGGCAGTAACCCTCTATTAAACTTCAGCATCTTGTTTGCTAATTAGGATTCCCAAATTTGGTGGAAAAAAAATTTATAAGAAATATGCAGCTGCTGTGGTGAAATAATCTGTCTGCATGCTTGTGGACCAGAATAGCAACTGAAAGCTTCCAGCAGTGGCAGAATTTCACTCCCCTTCTTCCTTTTGTTTCTAAAAGGGCCCAGGTGACCCGTGGGGCCTTCTCCTGGCTCTTGACCTGGCAGAAAGCTAAATTAGTCACAGGTAGTGCAAAATTCAGTTCTGTCCTGATAGAGGTTACTGTGACAAATAAAGCTATGTTTCCACAAGGATGTGTTGCATTTTTTATTTGGCATGTCAACAAATATTAACAAGAGATCCTCCCAGGAGCCTGTGTGAAGCTGGAGCATAATTGGAGCCCCATAGAGTACAACAGGAGACTGATTTGGGAATCTGAGCTTGGTCATTAAGTGTGTGCTGCTAAAGACAATGGGATGCTTCCTCACCAAGAGCGAGCACGTGCTTCAAATACTTTTCTGCATGGATGCCAAGGCAAGCTGCCTTGAGGCCTGCAGTGAGTTACCAAGTAAACCAGAACTGTTGTAATTCTCCCCATGAAAATGAGGATATGGAGTCAGTTCTCCCATGTATGCTGTTGGAGCTGTTTATAGGCACTCAGCTGGAAGATTGCATCACCGTTCTTGCATGTTATTTTGCTTTCCTGGGGAGCCAGCCCGTAGTGAGTGAAGAGCACCTACAGCTCACACAAGGTCCTCGAGAAATGAAAGAACGGAAGATTTGATGAAATTTTCTATGATTAATATGTTGAAGTCCTTTTTGAATTTACTTTTATGATGAGGAAGAGACATAAAGGAATTCTTTTGCAATAGTTACTGCTGCCTGATTTTCACTTTAAGTTAGGGTGGGTGCTTGGAGCATTGGAAACTTCTTATTATTCTAAATAAAAATAGATATTGCAGTTGGCACTGTAAAAAGCTATTAAGGCCAGCTTTTTATAGTCACGTAAATGGATTGAATTGGACTGGAAGGGAGCTCTGCGTCATCTAATTGAGACACCTGCTATTCCACCCCCCCATCCAAGCTGGCTTACGGAGTGAACTTTTGGAAATGACTGCATACCAGTAACGAATTTCAAACTTAATCATGTGATGTTTTACTTGATTATTTTTTTTTTTTTAAATTGGAAGTATTGATTGTGTTTTTCATGCATTTGTTCTCCAACTCATGTGCCTACTTCTCTTTCACTTCATTGCTGCAAGGTAATAAGGAGAAGAAATATGTATTAAAACATTTGGGGATGCTGAGGGAGAGGAGAGCAAATCTAAGGGGAAATTTGAAAAAACGTGAAAAGATTTTTTTCTTAAAGGACACATTTTTCAGTGGAGAGGAAAAACACTTGGAAAAGCAGCAACTCTTAGTTGTGCTCATTAGCCCCGGCAGTCACTTTGGGAGAAAAATGCTATATCTTCAGAGAAGCAGAACCTGGAATGAGTAAGGGGCGGGTAGTAGAGGACTGACAGGAGATGGATGGATGGATAGCTACACACAGATTCTTTGGAAGAGTGTTCTTACAGTCCTCTTTATTTTTTGTGCATTTTCCTTATTCTGTCTTTCAAATTCTTCTAGTGCTTTTGTGTTCAGTTCTCAGCTGTTGACTGTCTCTTTTTTTCCTCTTGACAGTTCCTGTATAACCTTGTTCCTGCAAATCTTTCTCCTCACTTGTCAGGCTGCCAGCAGCTCAGACGGTCCTGGTTCCTTCAGCCCCTTGGTACTCTTTCAGTCTCTACCAGCCCTGCTTCTGAGTAACTCAAACTCTTGTTTAAAAGTTTTAAAAAATAAATCATGGCTCTATCTGTACCTTTTGCAATTAGGTATTTGAGGCAGAGAGCCATGTTTGTGGAGAAAAAGTAGATTATCTTTTTCCTACAAAATGTATTGTATTGGTTGCTGTCCTTACAGATGTTTCAATTTAAAGTTGGGAAAATAATTTTCATGTTGGATTTGAGTCATGCTGCTTGGCTGACATTTACTTGCCTCTTGGAGCTGACCTAAATTTTGATCAGTATTACCTCGTCTAGGGGCTGCTCAGCCCAGTGCTGAACACCCACAGCTCTCGGTCTTTGCTTCCGTTCTCACAGGGGTTTACAGACACTGTCACAAGTTTGCTGACTATGTGCAGTGAAGAATTTGAGTTGGTCTTCAGAGCAGGGCAAAGGCTGCTGCATGCAAATAACAGCTTGACCAATTTTAGCACTGTATGGGAATAAACAGTATCCAACTCTAGCATGCTCCTCGTGGCTTGCGAGCAGTCTGCCAAGCCTGATGCTGAAGTACTTGTGTACATCACTGTCTACATGTAAAGTGGTTAAAGGCAGTGCCAACCCTTACAAAGACATACTGCTTATTTTAAGTTTGGTTTAAGTAAAAAAACAATTGTCTATACATCTTGATTTGAAATCACGGTGCACCTTTGAGGATGCACTCGGATATGATCTCATAGATCAGATTAAAATCTTAAGAAGTTTGAACCCCTATGCTGACTCTTGAGACGTGGCTATGTAGATATTCCTAGGATGTTTTAATGCAAAGATAAACAGCTTAGCTTAAACTTCTGACGTTTTACTTAGAGTTTTGTGCTTCAGAATAATGTTGGGGAGGGAGGTAGGACTGCAAAGGGAGGCCAATGACATTGCCTCGTTAACCCTTCAGAGTGTACCTTAGTTGTTATGGATCATAGTTTGCATAATAACTTGTACCACAGACGAAGGCAAGCTTGTGCTGACATACTGGAGAGCGTTGGCATCCGTTGCCTTCCTCCATAGCAATAGCTTGCTGTGGAAGAGCAACGGCACCTGCTTGGTTGATTTAAAGTGAAAAGCTAAGATGGCATAATGGTGACACGAATGCAAAGTGCAATGCTGAGTTAAGCATTTACGTGAGAACGAGTGCACTCTCACGCTTTCAGATTTGTGTTTCTATAGATACAAGTCTGAGATACTTCATGACATTTTTTTCTGTCTTTTAGATTTTGAAGAAATCCTGTATAGAAATTCTGGCGGCAGAGCCTTCCAGTATATGTGCCGGGGGTAAGTATAAATTGAGGCCCTAGTTGTTCATGTTGCCTAAAATACATCTTTCTTTCCATCTCTAATTGTTGGAAAGTGCAAAAGGAACTAATTAACTGGAGCAAAATCTTTTGCTTTTTTGTTGAATTTCTTTTTCATCTTACAGTAGCCTGCACATTTCCCATTCCTGCCATATGATGTCAAATGGGATTGTCTTACAGAAAAGGCTTGAATTTGACAGTTTTGCCTAACTATTTTTCAGTCAGACCAGTCTGTCTTACTTGGACTGTGCTAAGCTTAAAGTAGATAGGCTGCAAAATTACAAACCAAGTCAGAAAATAAGACTTTGTGATTAGGTTTAGAGTTTTGCAATTTCATCATCTCGGAGGATTACTGAGGGAAGTGCTTCTTAAGAAACTAGCAAGAAAGTCAAATGAACACACTGATGTAAAAGTTTCTAATATTCTTTGAATATTTTTCAAGCATTTAGGGTTGATAGAGTGACCGAGGACTAGAATTTAAACATCGTTCAGCTGACTTGTGTGAATCGTACTGCCCCCTCTTTGTGTGCTTGTTGTAATATGACTGTGCTACGTACGCTGTGGCTTTAAAGTCCTCGCAAGCATTTCTGCATTCAGCAGAACTCAGCCTTTTTCGAGGAAAGCTTGAGAATCATTTTAGCCTCTTCCCTCTGCTTCCTGTGAATTCTTCACATTTTAGGAAGCGTATCCTAACTGTTTGTTGAATGTGTAGTAACTCATTAATTAGAGAGGTTGGGAGCAGAGCTGAGGTTTGTAGAGAAGGATGAGTCCCTGACAAGTTCTGCATCTTCCTTTGTCTTAAATTGGTAGTCCAAATAAGAAAGCCGCTTATCATTACTTCCTTGTTTTCACTTCCAAAGCAGCTGCTTTAATCACCCGTCCTTCATCTCCTGTTCCTGAAGCAACTGCCTGTATACCTATATGTAAACGTATATAGGTAGTCATGTTTTCCTAGCACATGCAAGACACCAGGCTAAATACCCAATAAGTGCCAGGCATCAGTTTTGCGTTCCGTACGTGCCAATACAGTAGTTTTGTTTTTTGAAGCCAGGATGGCATAATTGACATGAATTATAGTACTTAGTCATCTATTTCTCATTTTGGCTGGCCATTTAAATAGTTCCTGTGTTAAAAAAGGTTCCAAAACAGGGCTTTGCCTACCTTAGCATGGTAGATGATTGTTGTCATGACATTCTCTGATGTAGTGCAGTGATGTTCCATAAATGCTTGGGAAAGGAAATGAAACATTCAGATCCGCTTTACACAGTTACAGATTTCTTTTTTTAAATAGACTTACATACTTATACAAGTGATAAACAATGATGCTAATGTAATGTCATAAGCCAGAAGATGACTTATAACCATCCACTAGAACCGTATTTAACCCTCTGTAATATGCTTGTCAGTTGCTTATACATCTTATCACTCCCATTCATTGTGTCTTAATGAAAATGTGGGGGTAGTGTGCAGCTGTATCCAGCAGAGCCAGCTGAGAAGGAATGTAGAGAGGTTCTATATAAACCATTCACATTGGAATTTGGCCAGTACTTCGCAAGAGGTGCAATATTAACCTTGAAAAATGCCAACAGTTATTTAGATGCTCAATTCAAGTCCTCGTGTCCGAATTTGGGCAAATACTCCATTGGTCTCAAACTGCAGCTAATGTAATCAATTAGGACTTTGAGACTAATGAAAGTGCTGTTGAATATGAAATTAACTTTTGCAGGTGTAGCTCTGATACCTCGTGTTTTCTTGTTTCTGTGTGCATCCTTGAAGACTGGTGTGGTTTTTCCTTTTTTTGTTTGTCTGTGGTTTTTTTTTGTTTAGAAGGAGACAGCATGAGAGCTCTGTGTTACCTGAGGCCACCTTTGCACTGCAGACTGGCCCCAGACACTTGAGTCACGAATTTCAGCAGCAACACATCATTCTGAAATGCCACTTCCTTGATTATTTGGTTTTGCATCAGTATAGACATGCAGGCTTGCCTGCTGTATCGGTTCATTTCAGTCTTAAGCAGAGACAGGATCCCCGAGGTTAATCTGACATCATTGATAGGCTGTTCTTTGACTGTACTTGAACTCTCATTCCCCAGCAGTTGAGACTTCTGTGATTTCTCTTAAATATTCATCAGCCCCCGCACTCCAGAACAGAGCTCTTCTCCCTCGTTCTTCCCAAATGGTCTTGGACAACACATAATGGGCCTGTGAGGCAGCTTCCCTGGCTAGATGTGGTGGGATGATTTGCAACTTGGCTGTAAATGAGTGGGACCTGGAAGAGAGCCCAGATTCCAGAGCAAATCTGGTTTTTTTGACAAGTACAGTGTATGAGTCCTTAAGGGAGATGAAAGAAGATGGGGACTGTAAAGTGCAAGGGGAAAACTTTGAATCTGCAAAAACTAGGTTCCTTGTTGCTCCTGGGAATTTTAAAAGCGGGGTGGTGTTTCTGGTGCACTGTGATTACTCCTGCATTGTCTTAGACGGTGAAACATTTTGTGTTCAAACCGCATTCAACAGTGAAACATCAGTGGGGATTATCTGAGTGCCTCTCCTGGATAGTAACAGGAATTGGGGGGGCTGTTTCCTTTGCCATGGGGAACTGCAGAGTTTGAGTCCCTATGCCTGCTGCCAGAACTTCTCTGGGACTATGGCCCTGTTTCAAAATCTGAAAGTCTGAAAATGGTGCTTTTCTTGCAAGGCAGTCTTAAGGCTGGTGGCTGCAGGAAGATCGTAAGCCTTTCCCAGTACTAGATTCAAGTAGTTGGAATGACAAGGGACAGTAGAGAGTGGTCTGAGAGACTTGTGAGGATGTGGTGTCATTGCTCAGCCCTGCTTGTTCCAAAAAGGACCACTCAGTTCAGTGCTCAGGTGTAGGTGACTGTCCTTGATGCTTTCTGCTTGCTTCTGGTGACCTTGTAGAGCTGATCTGGAAGAATAGCAAAGAGGAAGATGTGAGGAAATGCCCACAGACTCTGAGATCGTAGCCTTTGTCCAGAGACTAGAAGGCTGATCGTTTGATGAAATCCCCTGTCATTGTATGGAAAGGAGCCCAGTCAAGGACTTGTGGTCACTGTACAGACTAGCAGGGCAGGATGTAACAAAGCTCATGGCAACAGATACAATTTTGCAGTTAACTAGGAAAGTAGCGCTTGAACTTCTCCAAGATATCTGTTGCTGCAAGGTTTTTTTTCTTTCCATGGGAAGATACTTTTGATTTTCTTCACCCAAAGCTTTGTGCCATTTAAAATGGCAGTCTGGGGAGGGGAAAGCTCGGTGTCTCTGAATGTTAATGTTTTCACTGCAGACCAGTAAAAATGTTTCTGTTGTGTATTATTTCCTGTTTCTAAAAAATCAAGTTGAAATTGGGTAGGGAGAGAGTGGAAGTTCAATTTGTAACAATTTTTAAACTTAACAGTTGTTAAACTGAAAATTTTAGCTCAAGAGTTCTCAAGTGAAAAGTTTCAACATATGTGGCTTGTCTAAATGACCATTCTTTGCCTTGCTTTGTATCAATAATCCTCTGTCTCTTTTGCTACAGAGTCGTTTCAGGTTGTTGTGAGAGGAAATGGATTTCGTCATGCCCGTAATGTTGACAGAGTGCTCTGCAGTTTCAGGATCAACGACACGGTTACTCTCAGTAAGCTGTTTTGATTTTTTTTTTTTTTAATTTATTTTTTTCTGACTCTACACTGGCAGGCATTTGCTTGCAAAACATTTTGGATCTTCAAATATGTTGACTATGAAGGTAACAATTATGGGATGAGGAGCTATTAAACTTGTAGAATGCAGAAGAGATTTTTTTTTGTTTTAGAGGAAAATTGCTGGTGGTATTGTATGCTGTGACTCTGGCAGCAAGTATGTGAATAGATAAGCTTGAGCAATGGAGGGTATAAATACAGAAGATGAGAAACTTGCCTGTGATGTCTTGCTGGGTTAAGTGCGTAGTGAGATGAGGTGTTTCTCTCCTTACCTATATTTTGTGGTACTTGGCAGGCCTGGTCACGTAGCTTAAATAAACGCTATTTGTTGGAAGCTGTATTGGAGCAGTGGCTAAGGCATTGTTGTACTTCTGTGGATGCAGCCTGGAAAGATGTCTCCTCTACAGAGTTCAGCAAGCAGAAGAACTGAAGTAAGAGAAGCAAATTAGACCCTGAGTGTCTGGTCTTTTTGTGAAGTATACTGAGAGCCATTTAGCTGAAAGAACTAATGATCCTATTATTCTCACCTGGCATGTCTGCAATCCCACATAGGAAACCAGATAGCATAACTCATAGCTAATACCACCAGTGACAGTAAAATTAATCTTTTCTAACGTGGCGTCTATTCAGAAGGTGTCTGATCATTCTGGAGGCATGAATTAGTTTTACATGTGGAAGTCTAATGGCTCAATGTTGGACTTGCTTGTGCTTTGAGCATCTGTGTAATTTACTCTTTGGAGCAGGGGAACAGTTTGCTAAGGCCGTTTGCCCTGTGAGGAATGCCACTGAGCATTCAGGCAGGTACAGGACAGTGAGTGTACGTAATTTGTCCTGAATGGCTTTTGTACTGTTTATGCTGGCCTTCTCTGTAGTAGGCAGGTTCTGGAATTGCCAACTCTTGTGTCACTAAGCAGAAAGCTTGTCTGGCTGTGGTTCATGGTGCTTAATTCAGTTGTGGTGAGTCTTGAGGACATGAGGAGCAGAAGCGGGAGGTCTAAGTGTCCAGGGAGGAGCAGGTGGCATTGGAGCGGGGAGTAGGGAAGGAGAGGGATCTGAGTAAAAGCACTGGGGTGGCCAGGATATGGTGAATTGACTGCTTTGGAGGCAGCTCCGTGCAACCCAGAGATAAGTGCTGGAGATATCACAGAATCATATGTGAGAGGTGGCTTTCAAAAAAGAACAGCAGAGGCAGCTACAAATTCGTGCTTTTCCTTTTAAGCTCCAGAAAGTTGGACCCAAACCTGACATGTGGCCAGAACTCCTTAAATCTGGATCACGGCTGCATTTAGGTGTTGAACTATGTTTCGTTTCTCCCCAGCATTCAGATCCAAAGTTTTGTTTGGATCATACGTGTTATAAAGTCTCCTAGTTCTCTAGAGCTGGGCAGGAAACCTTCCCTTCTCTTTCCACCTGGAAGGTTCCAATGGAAATGAAATGGCGGTTCAAATATTTAGAAGTTTTCTTTTCATCAACGGTCTGAAGCTATGTGGTGCAAACCCAAAAGCCTTTGGGTTTGGTTGCTGGAAGCTGACAGTGTCTATCATTCTTAGTTTGCATGTCTGCTGTCTTGTTTCAATTAAAATGTGAATATCTCATCTAAAACATATAATTTGGGTGAAAATTTTCACTTTGTGAAGGAGCTACTTTCAGTTCAAGAGAAATGTTAGGGGAGGATTTTTCAAGCAGTTGTATTTCATGCTAAGAAGTACACAGACATGTATAATGGAAGTTACAGGAGTTAAAGACCACTGCTCAGCATGACAGAAGCCCCTAAAGTTGCAAGATTTAGGAATGCCCACATCACCCTGCTGTAGCTTGGCCTGGCCTTGTTTTAAGTCCTGAACATTCCTTAGACCAGAGATCCCTTTGAGAGGCTTGTGCTCTTGATGATCTCTAAAGCAAGACTGATTGGGTCAATGTGTGCAGCATTTCAGTTTTAGGACCACCAGGGGCCAGATTTGCAGCCTGTGTGGGAGGGGATAAGAGCTAGGGGTAGTCCTTCCTTAGCGGAAGAACATCATTACTCTATTCCCCAAATTGCTTTCCATTGATTCTATAAATTGCTTGCAAGAGCTGCAGCACAAAGGTCTTTGAGTGTTAGTTCTGAAGGCTTGAAAAACTTGGATCTTGGGCTTAATTTGAACTTTTTATTAAGTGCTTTAAAATAAATCTATTATCTTGAAGAGAAAAAGCATTGTAAGCTGTATGTGAAATGAGTAAACTCTGCTACCCCTGGTTTAGAGATGGGGGAACTGAAGTATGGTACTGAAGGTATCTACTCCAAGTTAGCTCATCGCAGGCAAGAGTGCAGATGTCCTGATGCCCGGCCTAGTACTCCTCCTACTGGTTTATGTGGCCTCTTCAGAAGCTGGAGATTTGGTGCAGGTCTGTTTTTTCGATTGCCTGTTCTTCATTCATTTCTGTCTCCGCATCTATTCAACAATTGTACTTCTCATGTCCCCCTTTGCATTGTGAGTCCAGGACAGGACTATCAGCTTGAATGGAAAGTAATAGTAGTGTCCTGGTTTGAGTGACACAGGACTAATTTCTCGTTCAGTAATTTTACTTTTCAGTAAAGTCTTTGGGAAAACGACACTTTTAGAAGACTCTAGTGTTCGAATTTGTGAAAATATTTACTTTATAGCCAGCTATGGTGTGTGGGTTTCAAGGTCTCAGTGTTTTGGACTCACCATGTGCAGGAACGAGGAGAAGTGAGACCCAGGCACTTGACCCAAGCTGGCCAACAGGATTATTTCATACCATAAATGGCACATTCAATATAAACTAGAAAGCTTGCTCTGAAGCTCTGTCTCCTATGATGGCAGTGGTCCAGAGAACTTCTTGGCCTGGTGCTGGACCCCTGAGCCCTTCCAATCCTCCCGAAGCTGTAGCGCTCGCAGCGTCTGACATTTGCTGTCCCGTGCTGAGAGTGCACAGCTTCCTACAGATAGAATGGGCTGAGTGTAGTCCTTGTGTATTTTATATTGGTATCGGGATCAATACGGGTTCTTTCGTCTTATTAATGTTAATTATTTAGTTTTATCCTATTAAATCTGTTTATATTTAAACCCTTGGGTTTCCTTTTTTTCCCCGATTCCCCTTTCCAGGTGGGGAAGGGTCATTGGGCGAGAGGGTAATTCTCTAAACAGCAATAAATAGTTGTGGGTTCCTCAAACTGTAACAAGTAGCTACTGTTCCTGCCAGCTTTGTCAGGTAGGGAAGTGATATTAATGCTATCCTTCTTCTCTCCTACGTGAAGTCTTTTCAGCACTCGATTTCCTGTTCCACTTTTTCCTCCAGAGAAGACTACTTGCTCCCTTCTTGTCATTAGCTTGAAAGCTACCTCTGTTACCTGAGGCTGTGCTGGCTGTGACCTGCAGTTGCATCCCAATTGCTTCTCAGCTTGGCTGGAGCAAGGCATTCGTTCCTGGAAACATCCTAAAGTCTTCACAGAGCTAAGAATGTCATCCATCAGCTTTCCACTCTTCAGTGTGTCCTGTCTATGGAGACAGAAAAACATCCAGTGTTGCCAATGGGAGGAACTGTTTGTGAGAGTTACCTCACTCCCGAATGCCGTGACCTGGTGTTGGTGGGGGTGAGGAGGAAGACTCCTTCCTCTCTTTTGTGAGCTAACCGCTTGCCTAGCTGAGTAATTTATTATGGTTTCTGTCATCATAATTTCATAGTGGCTTTCAGGAAAGATCAGCTTATCTTAGTGCAACCCGTGAGCTTTTTTTGTTTGAAGCAGTCTTTCTGTGTCCATAAAAATGACTGTGGAAAATGAGGATAAGGGCCAAATATGTTCCCTGCCTTCTGACCTGATGCATTTGTTGTGTCCTGAATCGACGCATAGGTGAAAAGTGAGCTCATTCTCCTTGGCACTGCACCAGGTTTTCTCAGTTCATTTTGCACAGTGCTAGATTGTTTGATGCAGTGACCCGGAAGCAAGAGGCCACAAACTCAGTTTCTGAGTTCAAAATGTTCCCTGATTGAGGGAACTCACCAGCTGCTCATCAATGTTCTCAACTCCAAGTCTCTCCTGGTGGGAACTGGCACAGCTCTTTTAAGTTTAAGTTGCTCTGTGTGAGAATGTATCTCGGTGTTTTGCGTTATTGGAGCCTGCAGCTCCAGCCTGTGTTCTCAATGTGCCTTTGTGGCACTTAGCTGCAAACTGCTTAACGTAAGAGTTAACCAAATGAGAATTTTATGGAAACCTTATGGAGATTGAATAGCTCAGCTGTTTTTGTTTTCTTGAAACCTCTCAGTCTCTGATTATATCAGGGAGGGAGGTATTTTTAAAGATAACACTAAGCCAACAGTTCCTGAAACCTTAAATTATCCCAGATGAGATGTAGACCAGCACAGCTAGGACTTGCTGAGGTTAAGGGCATGAGCTAATGGATTTTTATTGGGATTATTGGCAGAGAAAAGTGGCAGGTGAAGAGAGCATCGGCTCTAATGTTCATAGCTATGGGATAAAAAAAAAAAAGGAACATCTGTAGAAACCATCAAGAATATTTGGCTGAGCAGAACTGTAATTAGATGCATGTTCAACAGCAGGGTGTTTTCTGCCAGCAGCAGGACCTAGGAGAATTGGTTTCAGACTGCACAGAGTTAAAAGTAATTATCCAGTGCAGTGACTTATGACTGCTTTGTGGTGCTAAAATGTCTTTGTCTGCCCAGATTGTGGAGGATCCAGTGAAGATAGTTCTGGGCATAGGGGCTAGCTCTGTCCTAGACAATTTAAAACTGTATAGAGAGATGAAAGATCGGTGAGGAAACAGCATGCCCCACAGCAGAGGTGGGGCTAGATCTTTTGCATTCTAGTGAATGCTCTGGATGCTTGACCAAAACTGATCCTTTGCACAAACTAGCCCGTTTGGGTGTTTTTCCAGCACCAAGTACCAGAAGCGAGGGACAATGGGGCAAAGACAGTGGGAGCAGGACTTTGCCAGGTATCAGCGGAGAGTGAGCTGTATAGGCAACTGTATCCCAAAACTGCCCTGCAAATGCCTTCTAAAAATTGTCTTCTGTTTTTAAAGCCAAGCAGGTTTCTCCATTTTCCTCGTCTTTTCTTCTGCCTGGTAGTGAGGTACTTCTTTTGTGATAGTTTCTTTACTTTCTCACAGCCTGGTCACTCTTAGCACAGGAACATTTTACTTTGCATTTTGACTCTCTGATTTCCCCACTTGATCATGTCACTTTCACCCACCACTGAATCTTTTCCCTTCATTTTGTTATAGTAGCTTTTCCCTGTTTCCACTGTGGTACTAGACATGTCCATCGCTGTGGACAAACTCCATCAGGTGTTTCTGGGAGTGTGACCGTTATGAAGGACAAAACATATGCCTCTAATATTTCCTAGGTGAAAACATACACCAAGGTGAGCTTGGCATCCTATTTTGAGGGATGGCCCACGTGATTGCTTGACAAACAGTCACACTTCCTCAAATGCTCTCCAAGCCACCAACAAATTGCAGTGTAGGAACTCTTAAAACAGGATTCCTGTGCATTTACCTCCAGAAGACTTCTCTGCAACTGTCCAGGCCAAGTGTGGAGGAACAAGCAGAGAGCAGTCAAGAAAACGGGCTGAGCGAGGAGGAGAATCTCTGTGCAACGTGGAGTGCTTTACCAAGCTCACTTATTTATACTGCATGCTGCTGGGGGACTAAGATGGTCTCTCACTGCGACCTTACTATATCTGTGCAGATAAGCATGACGGAGCTTAAGGTAGCAGCTCTGAGATTGGAGTGGAGCTGTTGCAGTGCTGGACCAAGACCCCTGCCTGGGCGTGACCCTGTTGTGCTGCCACATGTGCTGCTCTCCTGAGCTGCCAGTTGTGAGCATGAGTAAATTAATAGCATGGTGCTTTGCCAAGTTCTATTAGTAGTCTTGAAGCTATGTGGGCTTGTTGAACAGAATTGTATGTACAGCAGAGGAACCCATCAGAGAAAAAACGATTCCTTCTAGATCCCTTCTGTCCATCTAGAGACTGTTATGACTGTGATATCGTGGTTCTGTGCTTATCTGTCTCTTCCCCCCATCCCCTAACTCTGCTCTGAATGGCTTTGGCATCCAAAGCTTATGTGTCCCTACGCAAAGCAGAGCGATTATAGCATGATCTCAGTGTGGTATTACAGCATTAACAAAACATTTCTTATTTATGTATCTTTCTTGTTGGCAGTTTCTCTAGCTCAGAGAGCGTTGCAGTGTCTTTCTACATTCCCATCTCTCCACAAAATAGGTTTGAAATAAAAAATTTGCTGCAGGGTTGTCACAAGGAGTGGCATAAGAGCAGTTGTCAGCCAGGATGAACAGAGATTGTGCTTTGGTAGGCGGTGCAGAGAATTTTGGAGGTATTTTGCCTCATCTGAGGTGGCAAAGGGACAATGGAAGTGCTCAGGCTCACGATGGCTCAGGGCTACCCATCTCCAGCGGGCTGAGGTACAGAGGAGAACAGCCGCCTTAGCACAGATGTTCCTGAGGGAGTCTTAGGTGAGAGCAGCCAGAGTCCTAATTTGGCTGTACTAGTCTAATATACCAGAGTCTTCTCTCCTGTAGTAACAGAAGACTAGGTCAAAGTGTTTTCTGAGAGGTACTTTAGTCGAACACATATCGCAAATACAGGGATAACAGAAGGAAGTTGTTAGTCTGTGATATATGGGAAGCTTGGCAAACAGCTTTTGCAGCCTTTTCTGGACTAAAATATTGCTGATATTGCGAGTCCAACAATCAGCACTTGTGATATGGTGGTGACAGTTTAAAAATGTTGTGCTTTCTTAAACCCTTTTGTAAAGGATCTTTGCAGTCAGTTTTCAGTATGCCAGTTGGTTCGTGGATGAACCGTTAACCAAAGAAAAGGCTGCTAATTTTAGCTTGGTTATAGGACTAAAAGAAAGTACTACGATCTGTCTTGGTCACCTTCTTTGAGTTTTTGTACCTCTCTTTTATTGAGGTTCGCTCTTCTGTGTTAAAACATCATGCATATATGGAGGCTTTTATTATTATGGTTGGGAAGTACTCCAAGTCCTGGCTTGCCAAAAGGTTACACCCTGCTAATGGCAAAAGAAACTATTCCCTGTTGCTGGGAATAATAGATTTTACAGGCTACAGATAGTTGTTAAAAGGTGTAGGAATGCTGGGTAGCAAATTGCAGGAATTTGAGCAGTAGAAAGTACCGTGTTGAAAGGGCATCCACAGAAAACAGATGTGTTTTTGTGAGATGTTTGACTCTTCTCCGTTTCTGCACACTGCTCTGAATGGCTTCTGCCTCAGGACTGACTAGTTTTAGCTGCCCATGGGCGCAGTGTCCTGTGGGGTTTTTTATACAGCGAGAACCTTATTTTGCTTGATGGAGTGACTAGAGGTGCATAAGTAAGGAGTAAATTGTGCCCGTTACTGTGGGTGAACTTTCTCAAAAGTGAGGCCTTGCAACGTTTCCTGAAGATGTCCAAGCTCTGCCCTTGATTGGTGTGTGAGATGTGATCAAGGCCTGGGCATCCTTTCTGTAAGATTGGGAAAGGAGGCAAAGTGATTCCTTCAGGGTTGCACAGCCAGCTAGCGGCTCAGCTGAGAACAGGAATCACTTCCTGTGGAGCAAAGTCAGTGACATCGAGTCGAGCACTCCACCCCTTGCCTTCCACAGCTCTTCCACTAGTATTGTCAGCTAAGAGGAGTCCAAACCACAAAATTCAGATTTTGGCACGAGATCTAGAGTTTGGGAGCATTCGGGCCCATCTCTTCCTGCAGAGGAATACAGCAAGCTTTTTCTGTAGCAGATGAGAAAAGCGGCGTTCTTTCAAATGCATCCTGCAGATACAGATGCAATAGCAGATGAGAAGTGTTGTTTTGTTTGGTTTCCCTATGTAAGTTTTCCAGGAAGGAGTCAGATGGCCAGAGTTATGCAAACCAAATGGATCTTCTTTTGTTTAGAGCAAAGGAAAATAGTCAGTCATTTTTGTGGTGAAACACAAACATTCTCCAAACAAAATAATCTCTCCTTGTAGCCAGCCTGGCCAGCCATGAGCTCCCTCTTGGGACTCTGAGTCTGATAAACTTTCAAGAGAGGCATGGGCTTTAATGCAAGTTAGGGGTGGGAAGGGAGAGAAAGAGAAACAAAAAGCTAATGAGATCTAAGTAAAAGGCCTTGCAAAATTAAGCCAGCTTTTTAGTGAATGCTGGCGTGGAGAATTCTTTGGCCTTTGCTGCCAGTGTTAGCAAAGGAGAAAACAAGACATTGGTCTTCATTCTCTTGGCATGTGTGCGCTGAGACAATGCCATAAATTTATGGGAGTTAATGATATCTTCATAAATCAGGGTGAGAACAGAACTGTTGGGCCAGATTCACCACCACTGTGCGGCTGCCTTGCTTGTGCAAAGTGGGGAGCGCCCCTGTGTTGGTTTGGTAACTCCATTGCAAAGCTGAGTGCCTGTATATGATGCAAGCTCACCATGAATCCAGTGCCTGTGCTGTAGGCGATAGAAGTGAGGGATGTGCATTGTATCACTGCATTGCACACTTGAAATGTCTGTTGTCTGTCCAGCTCTCTTTTAACGAGGAAGTAATCTTCTAGATAGTATGGGGCTAGCAAAGGAATACCCTGTGCTGAACACACCTGCTCCTCCTGATGTTTAGCGTAGTGGAAATGTTCTTGCACTGAGGCTGTGGGAAAACACTGATAATACGGTACTTCCCAGGCCAACAGCAGGAGCAGGGGTCTAGAGGGATGACAGAAGCTTGAAAACTGCTCTCAGTAGGTGAGCCATGATGCAGAAGCAAAGCTTGTCTGTGAAAACCCTATGTCTGGCTAAAATGTTTCACTTTCACCTGTTTGCCTGTGTCAAACAGTCCTGAACAAAGTAACTGCTGTGGGTGACCCAAAAATTCAAGTGTGTATTTATAGGCATGGGATTTGCTGGAAGCTGGAAACGTAAGGAGAACTTCAGGGAAGGCTACAACTTTTCATTACCATTTAATTTTTTTTTAATGGAGTGTAAAAAAAAATAAACATTTCCTAACCTGCCCGAGGAAATAATCTTTTATATTGCTGCCAAAGCAAAGAAATACACTGGTATGAAATAGGGATTGTAATGTGTGATAGGAATTACTAGAGCAATATTACTGCTTTCTAAAATTTTGTGTTCGGTGGAAACCTCTCTTTTAGGAATGTCTGGGAAAGAATGCTTGACTTGGTGAGTCCTGCTTTTGCATGAGGGGACAAACTCTTGCAGTCTGTCTCTCTTATGCCTTATCCACTGCAGTAAAATGTGCTGTGTGACCCTGTTTCTGAGTTAACCCCTGAGAATGGGGCCAAGATCAATAGTGCTCTACTGCTGTTGCCCTAATCATTATTAGACATTGTCCATTTTAATAAATTTATCTCAGCAGCCAAGTGAAGAATGAACGAGGCGCACTGCTGATGCAGAAATTACTTTAGAGAAGGTTGCCACATTCTCTTTGGCTTGTGTCTCTTCATGGCTCTTCCTCTTTCCACTGGCACCTTAAATGGAATTGTAATTTGCACAAGTTTCCTCAAAAACAAAAGACCAGACAGTCAGAATAGCTCAGCTCTTCATTAGATTGCTAAACTATTTGGTTAAACTTTTATCCTTGCTCCTTTCCATTGCCTGTTGCTGTCAGTGATGCACTGAACACTGTAACCTTGCTTCCATGTTGCCAGTGTTAGGTGCACTCTGGGGAGGTAATTAAGTGGACTATGGAGTTGTGAAGAGACTTGAGATGGTTAGAGACCTCAGGTTTGCAGTCTGTATTTCAAATAGCAAAGCAAGGTGGTGATGAATTGTACTCCTGTTTCAGCATGGCCCCATAGAATGAAGGTCTCTTCCACCGTGCAGTATATAGAGATGAGATTCAAGATTTGGATTGATTTGAAACCTACAGCTTTGAGAGGCAAAGGGGAAGGAATCTGTCAGGAGACGAGGGGCTTTCAAACGAAATTAAAATTTTAACTGGAAAATTTTAGGAAGCTGGTAATATTTGGTAACAGCTCATTGCAGGTCTATAAGCATCTCTATAGAAGGCCCTAGAGATGGTTATAAGTACAGCTGGTAGAAAGCTTTCTGATGCAGTGATGTGCTTCTGGAAAATGCTGATTCAGCAGAACCAACCCTTTCTGTGGGAATGTGTGGTTTCCAGTCCAAAAACCAAAACCCACCCAGCCTGTGTGCCTGGTTTCCTGCCAATCTGTCTGATCTCTAGTCAGCTGGGAAATGGGCTGGAAGTTCCTTGGGATCCCCATCTGTCTGGTCAGCAGAGATAATGGTATAAAGCTCTGATTTAAGTCTACAAAAGAAGAATATTAGCTAATGTTCTTGTTTCCCAGGCAATTGCCTATTGATAATTTTTTTGCACTCCACTTTTAAAACCATAGTATAATTTAAGTTGGAAGGTTTAATTTAGGTTCAGATGAGTCTGTCTTGAAGTGCAAAATTTTCCACAATATACAATTTTTTTAACCCAGCTCTTTCCAGTTATATGTAGTCTGTTGCAGCGCCATCTGGTCTTCCGTATACAGTGACTGTGATAATTTACTCTGACCATCCAAAAAGCTTTGTATCTTGTTTTGTTGTGGCTCAAGTGTGCGGCATGGTAGATTTCAACAGCACAGAGCAGCTGTAGGAATGGCGAGGGTGCTGCGTGCAAGATGTGGGTGACGGGTGGCGCAGGGCTTCCCATTGCTCTGGGGCATTCAGCTCTGAAGGGGCAGGTAGTCCTCAGTTCTTTTGTAGGAGTGGTGGCAAAAAGGGGCTTTGTGGAATGATGTTTCACAGTGAGAATGACGGAGAGCTGTGGCAGCCTGAAAACAAGACAGTTTTCACAAAGGCTCTGCAAAGAAACGAAGAAGGAGGGTCAGCTGCCACGTTTCCCCATCTCTCAGGGGAAGGGGGTAAATGCGAGGTGTTGAATTTTATTTTTTCTTCTTTTTTTTCCTGTGGTGAGGGTACCTGCTCTTATCTTTTATTCACTCTGTAACTCCATGGGCTAAAAGCATGCCTACAGTTACCTCAGAACAACTGCTGTGCAGTAGCTTTTTATCCCTCATACAGTGTTTGATCTTGTGTATGTATCAAGAGCAAAGAAAAACATTATTTAAGCTTGGTCTTTAAGGCCTGTATCACTGACCAGGTAATCCCAATATTTCTTTTTTCCAGATGAGAAGCCTTTTGTGGTGGAAGATACCTACTTACTCTGCCCAGCACCTGTGCTACGAGAAGTTGGCATGTATGTTTTTTCTCTGTACTCATATATTTACTTTGCTTGTGGGAAAATGAGTCTGTGTCATCTCACTATATTCTGTTGCTCTTACAGGTATCTAATTCTGACATTGTCTCTTGTGCTTGTTGGGTTAATTGGCAGTTGTGCATTGGAGCACAGGGGAGAGAGCACCAGCAGGGTGAATTAACCTGTAAAAAAGGCTTTTCTGTGCATCAGGAGCCCAGGTTCCAGAGGATATTATCTATTAGAGGGTTGTGGACTAACTGGTCTGACTTGTTTCTTGTGGGTTTTTTTTCAGGGAAGCAGCTCTTCAAGTCAGTATGAACGATGGTCTGAGCTTCATCTCTAGCTCTGTCATCATCTCCAGCACACACTGTGTAAGTTGTGGCTCACGTGCCTAAAATGATTCAGTAGGATGGTGGTACTTAACAAGAGATGTTTGTTACAGCGGTATTAGGGCTTCCAAGTTGAGTAAGCCTGGTGTGCAACGACCTGTTTACCTCTTTTAATGGTGGGCTTGTGAGTGTGGTAATACAACATTTTGCGTATCGTGTGTATCATGAAGCTCTTGAGTCTTCAGTGAACACCTCAGACTCTGTATCTGCTGTGGGATGCAGACCAGAACAGGACTAGAAGCCAGTGGTCTGGAGGTGTCTATGCCTGTTTGTCCACTGCACAGTGAACAAGAAGCAGGTCTGCTGGCTTCGTTAGCTAGTCTGTTTCCTCTACAGTAATGGTGCTGCTCATCGTGAAAGGCATATGGCAGTTGTGCTCACACACTTTGTCTGGAAACCAGTATGGCTGCCAAAAAAAAAGTGGGAGATTCTCTGCTGAAGTAGCTGGCTTATAGGTGGCGTCCTTTGTTGCCAGTAGTGAATTGCTGCGCTCAGTCTCTGGTGGAATCCGGCAAAGGACCATGAAACCAGTTATAATTCATGGTATTGCTGAAGGTGCTGCTTCTGCTGAGTCATGGCTGTTGTGAATGGAGCATGAAATGACTTGCGCTAAAGGAGGAAGTGGAGGAATTCACTTTGATTTGAGAGCAGTCCTTCATGCTTCAGTGTATTCAGCTTTATTCATCCGTGGGAAGACCTATGTTCTGTACAGGGAATGGTTAGGCACTGCTTTACTTCTCCCATGTACTGACTTAAACTATTTTTTGAGAAGCCAGAGTAGTCTCACCAGAAAGACCTGAAAATCTGTCCATGGCCTGCTTTTCTCCATATCCGGTAAAAGCACATTGTGTTTCCATACAGAATAAATGAAAGGCTAAGCTGTATAACATCTGATTACCAGCAGTCTTCTGTGTTCCACAAAGGCTGATGCACAAGATGAGAAAAGTCTTTTGTGACGCTTGATCTTGATACTTGTTCAACAAGGACAAGATTGAATGGAGAGACAGTTTTCAGAGCTTCCATGAGGGCTTACATTCCAAAACGTACAAAGACTTCCTTATGCCTTAAAAGAAGGGAATTTATTTTATTAGTTAATTTTTTGGTTTAAGTTCTCTTTGCTCACTGGCAAAAATGTATTTGCATGTTGTCAGCAAATTACAGGAATATTTTCCTATGTTTTGCTCATATGAGGCAAGATCTGGGAAAGAAAAATTATTCCTTCCTGATATGCTTTCTTCTGCGGATGGAGTTGTTATTTCTAGGTTATAGGAGGTGAAATATCTGTTCCTTTTTCTATTGTTTTAATAGCTGTAAGGTAACTTTCAAACATGTCTGTGCTTCATGGCAGCACCTACTACTCTGATGCCGCCAGACTGCAAAACTGGATTTGTAGTGCAGCTAAGCAGCCAGAATTCAAATCCAGATCCTACATCCAAACCTGGACGCAATGACATTCAGTGGCTGCTTTGAAAATTATATCGCAGGCTTTACTAATCAATGAAGCTTCTCCTGGGTAAACAGGCATTTTGTCTTTGTAGTGGTGTTTATTTTTTCAATTTCTTTTTAAAGATGAAACTGTTTACCGAGATTACAATCCCTTCTTTAATTAAGGTTACAAGGGCTTCAGTCCTGGAAATACCCGTATACAAAATGTGCACCAAATGACTTGTTTAATTGACTTCAGACCTGACAGTTCGGTCTGTTTGAAGATCTGCAGCCAAAATGGGACAGTCTGAAAGCTAGGGAATGAAGTGACCGTAACAAGCAGAAAAAACCCCCTAAGGCTTTCTTCCCTGTGTGCAAACTAGCAGTCAGTGCTTTGGGTTTCCTCTCTGTGCTATATTTCAGAAATGATCAGGTTTGGAAAGGGGTCTGGAGTGTCGTCTTCAAAAAGCTTCCTAGATGGCAATTGGCAGTGACTTAACATGGCAGCCCCACACTCACTTTGGTGCGAATGCCTTGAACTCTGGTCACACTGCTCATCAAAAATGGTTATTTAATGGGAGAAGGAACAAAGCAAGGGGCTTGACAGCCTGATAAGCTTTACCATTTCTTTATTTTCTTATGTAGTTCCATAACAAAACCTTCCTATGCGACATGTAAATAATCTGCAAATATCCCATTTTCCTTATAAACAATTCCTGTCCTGTTCTGTGAACCACCCGTTTTCAAGGACTATCTGGAGGTAATCCAGAGAAGAAAATTCAATTAAGAGCATTGCTGAAGCAGACAGCTACATTCCCAGGAAGTAAAGACCAAAAATGAACAGTCAGAAAAGTTAGTCAGACTCCTAAATTACGAATGTAGGTGTTTGAAGATCAGAACAGATAGAGCCTAGACACTGAACTATCTAATAAGCTTTTTTTTTTTAATCACCCTAGCTGGCAAAAATTTTGGTGTAGGTTTTCATGGTAAGGAAATTGGGCCAGTTTCTCATAGGTTAATAGGGCAAAGCCGTTTTACACTAGCATGCATCCTGGCCTTTATTTAATAGCTAAAGACTCCTAGGAAGGAGGCAGCTAAATAAATGTCAGTTTTATTGTGCAGTGAAAACTCCTGAAGAAAGAAAACACTTTCCATCTTAGACAGAGAGGTCACTTTTTGGAAAGAAACAATGGCCTTTGCCTTTTCTAGAAGCACATCACAGCTTCAGCAAGGCCTGACTTGCAATTGCCAGAAGTGGGGAGGGAAGAGTGCTTAGTACTCCTGTACTTGCATTGTGTTTTCTAACACTGAGTGCCAGCTGCTGAAGATGGGATACTGGGATTTTTTGCCTTGCCCAGTGCCGTCATTTTTGTGAGGTTGCCAGTTAAAAGTGCTTTTCACAGACTATGCTGCCTTCATATTCAAATACTGAATGCGTGGCAGAAAGCGTTCTGTGCACTTGTCCCCTTTAAGAAATGTCACTGTTTTGTGTCTCTGAAATGCAATAATGCACATGCCTCTCTAGTATAAACTGACTCCCTCTGGGAACAGACAGAGCTTTTGCCTGAGCCCATATTGCCTAACTGAAGTAATTATTGGCGTATTTTCCCCTGGAGGTACAAAATCTGCTACAGCATTTCAAGGGGGAGAAAACGTTGGAAGGTTAGGAATGAAGGCATAGGTAATGACTGATTTAATCTCCTTCTTAGTCTGAGAGACACTTAAATACATCTCACTTTCCAGCATGAGGTGATAACTACTTGTCAAATCTGTCAATACCAAATTAAACCTCACTCTTTGAGCACTGCTTGGGGTTTTGGGTTTTTTGTTTTGTTTAAAGGAGTCGTATGTACAGCTAAAACAGCCTCAGAGCTCCTACCTATACTTTGAAACCTGGGCACTTAGGAATCCACTTGCCTGGACTGCAGCTGTCCGTTGTGCTTTGGGGGACTTCTCGGTTTCCATAGGTTTCTGCTTTCTGAAATGTGGCAGGCTTCAAGGTTTGTATTCCACAAAAAAATGCAAGGGCTGTCAGAAATTAAGCTGCATGGGTTCTGTTATATTCTGCCTTATGCTCAATTGCTTGTACTTTCCAATATCAGAGTACGGGCATGGCTGTATGTGCTTTTATACCTCCTCTTCCATAGGAGTCAAGGAATTGCTGGTTTAGCTTCCCAAAATAAAATTGCCAGAACTGCCTAAAGTTTTGTTTTGTTTTGGTTTTTTTTTTTTAAAGTGAGTCTCCAGGCTTTCCTGGTACTTTGCTGCAATTGTCTCCTCTCTGTTGAAAGGTAATTGATTTTTCATTTAGCAAAAGAAAACAGAAGGTGGGAGAGACTTGCAAAGATGCTTTTGTTGCAGAGGATCTTCCAGCATTTCCATTTTAAAGTACATTTTGGGAAGACTTGCAGTCACATGAAAGCTGAATCAGGTGGAGCAAAATCTCCATTTAAAAAAGAATCTCAGTTGGGCCAGTTATTTTCAAGCCTGAGGTACGAAACAGTCCATGGGAGGTCTTTGGGGATTTTAGTTTGTTTTTCTTCCTCAGGACTTTCAATATGAGTTTTTAGAGGCAAGAGTTGATTACACATGGGAAGCCCTTTTAAATCCCTTGTGATAAGTATCAGTCCAGAATTTGCCCAGGCACATTAGCTAACAAACGAAACTCCAAATGCAAGGTCTAGCTGACGCGTAAGGAGGTATGAGTCAGCACAAAGGTTGACTCCCCCCTCTCATGCAGGGGCCTTTAGGTAAAGGTGGAGTTTTTTCTTTCTAGAGATGGTAAAAAGCATTGACTGTGGAATTGCATGGGATTGCTCAGTTTTCAGAGTGCAGTCTTTACCTCAAAGAAGAGTGAAAGAAAGAAAAGATAGAACTGGGAAAGTAGAAGAGAATTTTTTTAGCTTTGGTGAATGTGACTCCCTCTCCCACCGTCATGTTATTTTCTCAGGAATAGCGCTTTTGTTGCAGTTTGTTACCATCTTGGCTTTTCTGCTGGTTTTGGTGGCTCTAAACCTGTCTGGACAATGCCAGATGCCCTCAAGATGATAAGGTGTCAGAGCATATATCTGTCTGTCAGGGGTGGAAAATAAAGTCATGCTGGAGAGAGACTGGGGTATTGCGCCTGCTGCTTTGAGATGATAAAGCAAGCCTACCCCAGTTAATCACATCCCCACAGGTGGTTAGGGCCTGCAGCATACATTCTGACAGATCCCCACGTGGTGCAGGGCAAGAAGAGTCATGTACTTCCGGGGAGGGGAAAGAAACTGGGAGGGCTGTGTCCTGCTCACCCTCACAGGGTGCCTGCAGCACCCTTGGAGAGCCGGGCGCAGTCGGCAGGGGCCATAAGGAGCTCTGAGGACAAAAAGGGGTTTTGCTCGTTGGAGGAATGCAGTGATTTCCATTCATCTGTCAAAAATGGGCCAGACACAGGAGCTCTTGTGGTTAGGCAAAGCATTTGTTTTATTAAATTGTGGAATGCAGATGAAACCCTCTGGCTTAGGGCAGAATGATACTGCACGTAAGTATCAAGCTTGCTTGTGCCCTCTCTGTGGATGGCCAATTGTATTTTTCATTCAAAGGTTTTGCTGACTGCACACCCCAGACGGAGGATTACTGGTTGGCTTCTGGTAAAGCTGCGAACAGTGGCTGGGTTTATTTCAGAAGCAAGAGGGTAACACTGTGTAAATCAGGTGCTGCAGACAGAAGTTTAATCCTGCTCCCTACTAACTTACGTATTACCCAGTTAAACGAAGACAGGGTTGTCCTGATTGTAATTTAGAGTGTTATTTGGCCCGGACCATGTGACCACCGGTAGCTACCCCAACAGAACAGGGGAATGGCTGGAACGAGAATGTGCTTAAGGTTTGGAGACAGCGTGCTGTTTATATGCTTAGCTGGGATATAAGATGCCAGCATCTCCAGTGTGACAAAGCTCAGCTGGCTTGGAAGTATTTGATGAATTTGTCTCTTGGCTTGCTTGTCTTGGAGAGTTACTAATTTATTTCTCTGAAGTTGGATTTTCAATACCTGTACCTTTTAAATGATGTTTTTCTTTCACTTGAAAGTTCCCCATGGGGGAAGGAATCTGCCCTTCCATACAGAGGGCAATGAGGCTGCGTTGTTACTGCATTACCTAAGCACAAGAGAGCAAAACCATGCAGGGACATCCAGGTGGCCTCTGCTGCTGGGAAAGGTGCTAAATGGCAGCCCGGAATACTGAAGCCTGCAAAGGCCAGGCATACGTGGGGGCAGGGCTTTCCTTCTAAAGAAATGTCCTTCAGGCTGTGGCATCTCGCTACCCGGAGACAAGCTGGGCTTGTTCCCCTGTGTTTTCTGGACAGGGTAATCTTTTCTCTGTAGAATCCAATGTGGATTTAAAACCCTCACTCCAACCCTTGCAATCAGTTGTGACTGCTTGGACTGAGATTTCGGGAGGAGAATCACAGAATCAGCGGGGTTGGCAGGGACCTCTGGAGATCATCTAGTCCAACCCCCCTGCCTGAGCAGGGTCACCCACAGCAGGTTGCACAGGACGGCGTCCAGGTGGGTTTGGAATGTCTCCGGAGTCGGAGACTCCACCACCTCTCTGGGCAGCCTCTTCCAGTGCTCTGCCACCCTCAAAGGAAAGAAGTTCCTCCCCATGTTTAGACTACCCTTGAAGGCATTCTCTAGGAGGCTTGTGGATGAATCCTGGGCATCTGTTTAGCAACTGAGTCCTCCAGTTCTGAGTGTCAAGATGCTATTTTGTTTATAAATAATGTTTAGTTAGAACTTGCCACTATCTGTCTCTGTTGCTTGACTCAAATTAGACAGAGGCCCCTTCTGGGGGGGCAACATCCCCCTCCCCCGCCTTCTGCTGATATTCTTGCTTACTTGGCCTTTGTACTGTGGTCACACTTGTGGATCTGTCTTGCTCCAGGTGCTGTGTAACCACAGAAGACAGAAAAATCCTGCCCCAAAATTGCTACTGTCTAACTCCTTGCAGCAAGGCTATTTACTTCTGATGTTACAATGCTCTTGCTGTCAACTCGGTGCTCTCAGCTTTCCAGTGCCTCAGAAAGGCATCCACTCCCAGGGTGGGCTGGGCTGTCTGCTTTGCAGGTAAATGAGGTGCCTTTGTTCTCCATTGCAGAGTGTCTGTGCAGTATACTAGCAGAGGCCAAAAGTGCCCAGTAACTGAATAAAGCTGTCGGTGATTACAATAAGGGCTTCAGCAACAATTGGACACATTTAGGTGTGACTTTACAGTACATGAACGGTCCATTTTCACATGCCATGAAAGACTGAATTATTGTTGCCATGATTGGTTTCCTCTCCCTTAGCTTCTAATACTATTTTTTTTTTTTTTAACATGCCTACGTTTACAAAAGAGACATTAAGGCAGAAAATAATGATTAATGTAGCCTCCAGTCCCAGTCTGGAAGTTGACAACTTATATTGCTACAGGTGTTATGGTGTGGTTGCACACTTTCTACCTTTTATCTGACAGACCAGAACATCTTCATTGGGTGGCAGATAATTGAGAGGTTAAAAAATAGTTTCATTCTACTGCTGATGTCAGTGGACCTTTGATAGTTGAAGACACCGAGAACTATAGTTTACTCTCTGCTAAACGTAAAAACCCCCATCTTGTAACAGTAATAATACAAGGCATAGAACCACAAATGCAATGGGAACTGAGCATCCTCAGCTTCCACTAGTGCTAAGACTAAAAAAAAATAAAAATATTTCTTCTTCCTCAGTTATTAGTCTCAGGGTACCACCAATTTCCTCTGTGAAGTTGCCCCACATCAGGCTTTTGTGGTATGAGCACAGTGTGCATCGCTTTCATTTGCACCTGGTAATGCCTGGGGAGTGTATGCTGCAGTGGTGTTCCCACTGCTTGAAGAAGAGTTAGCAAGTAATGGCTGGTGGATTTGGGAAACTCTTAAAAAGGGGTTTAGTCCCGTTCTCATGTTAGGAGTCTGAAGAACTGAAAGAGGGAGAAAGTATGAAATGCTTCTTTATGAATGTGTACACGCATGCAGGTGTACACAGAGCAGGTTGCACACCAGGCATTGTCAGGAAGGGGAATGTGCAATAAAGGAAATAATTTACAAGGCAGCGTTTAGAGGCAGGAAGTCAGTCCTGCTCTGTTGACTGGAAGGCTGCTGCCAAGATCTTCAGTGCAAAAAGAGAGCATCTCGGAGAGAAGCCAGGATTGGAGTTAAAATAAGTCTTTGTTCATTTTCTAAAGTGCTCCCAGAAGAGGAAAAACCACTAATGACCTCTTGCACTAGTAACTCTTAGACTCAGTACTGGAAGGGAGGTGAAAACTGCAGGGCTGCAGTGACAGTGTAAAAATGGATCTTGGGTAGCTCTCAATTGGAATAGCAAGGAGCATCACTAGGTGATATTTCTGTACTCCCTATATCACCTAGTGGGAAACACATGATGCTTCTTTGCAAGAAGGCGAGACAATGAAGGTACCCACACGTGGGCTGGGAGAACATTTCTGTGGCAGGATATTAGACTTACTTTAGACAAGCATTGATTGAAATTCATTTTTATTTGCCACGTGTATCCAGTTCACAATGGATGTCTTCCCATGTCACACCCTGTTCCTTCAGGAGGAGGGCTAGGGGAATTATGCTTGTAAAAAGGAGTGCCTTTGAGCTGAAAAGGGACCTGGTAGTTTGGGGAAGCAACTGCGTTTGGGAGGCATATACAACTGCTAAACTGGGCTTGCCCTTGTAAGCTAGGATCCTGTCCAGTGCCAGTAGATACCAGCCCCTCCTTACCTGAGATGCTGGTGCTCCAAAGCCACTCTTGGGTGAGAGGATCTCAAGCGGTTAAACACACTGTCGGGCAGTTAGCCCTTCCACAGTCCTGGATAGGATTTCAGATTTTGGAAACCAGAGGAGAGCTGTTGGTTAGCAGTTGGGCCAAGCCAGTCCTTGGTGGTGGAAAAGGGGCTTTTTGAAACTATACGTGTGGTAGTGAATGGATGCAGTGGCTTATTGCACCTGACAGCAACTTGGGGCAAGAGAAGGTCTTGCATAGGCAGATCAGAGAACTGGTTATCTTATAATGAAGCAGTTATCTTGGTGGCAACCATTAATAAATGGCTTGGGGTGATCGGTGAGGTGACAGGTGGGGAACAGGCCTACCCTTCTGGAAAGAAATAGTCCCTCTGGTTTTACATTTCCAGTTGCAGGGGTGCAGGAGCCATTGAAGTCAGCTGAAAAGGAGAACTTGGTCTCTTAACCTTGACAGATTTTGTATTTGACAAAAGGAGGTGGGTACTGGCACAGCTTTACTACATCTAGGTATCCTGGTTTTCTTCTCTGTGGTTGTTTGAAAGACTGCAGGAATTTGCACCTTTGAGTTAATAGCGGATGGATTTGATCTTTAAATATGGAGAAAGAAAAAGTTAGAAAATCAATAAAGCACCGCAGGCCTGTAGTAAAAACTAATGATGCCCTTCATTGAAGGTTTTTTTTTTTTATTCAAAAGGAATGTAATTCAGTGTTGAAGTAGGGTTTTTTCAATTGTGACTTTGTTCTGGGCTGCACAACTAAGGCTCTGCTAGTTATCAGTGTTCCCAAGTCTGCAGGCAATTAAAGTATGTTCACTATTGTATCAATAGAGGCTTTATGAAACTGCAGAGTAAATTTAATGAGCGCTTTCCTAGGCCCTTGACCTGTATATTATTAGTTGAGGTATTGCTCTGTGGGAACTCCAGGGCATACGATATCAGTTTTGTTTCTAAAAGAAATTGCTCTTAAACACTTTATGCTGCAAATACAGTAGGCAATGAATGCTTTTGCTAATGCAGGTCACCCTAAGAGTTAAATGTGCAGAGATTATTTCACTCTAATAATGCTACATGGGCTGTTTTATAATACCCTTAAGTGTGGTACGCATATTGCAAACAGCATGTTCCTATGGTTGGAAAGTAGGGATTCACAAAAGAGACCAATAAATTGGGGGTGGGGGCAGAATCACAGAATGGAAGTTTTGAAAAGTTTTAATTTGGAAACATCAAAATAGTTTGTGGATATGCAGGCTTTCTTCCTGTGACAGTACTGAAATGAACTACCAAATACGTGCTATAATCTCTGCACGCATGTACACCTCTAATAGTGAAATCCCATGTAACATTTAAGTTGAAACAGAGTACTTTGAAACAGTGCATTTGAAACAAAATGTTTTATTTTATTGAAATGTTTTTTTCCGTTGAAAATGTGATTTCAATTTAAACTGAGTTTCAGAAGGAAAGTTATCCCAAACACGTCTTGTTGTGTGGGTTCAGGTCATGCTGGCATGCTCTTAACCTTGTCAGACTCATGGCAGGCCGCCTGTAATGGCCTGTGAGGAACTTCTCCTGTTCAGCTTGGGGGTGAGGGTAGGTGAGTGTGAGCTCAAGGAAGGTGCTCTTGACTTTACTTTTTAAAGTGCTGCTTAAATGCTACGACTCTCATAGACATGCATGGAGGGAAGACATTCCAGAGCTGTAGCGTGCTATTTTCCTTCCTTTCCTGCTTTGCAAAGAAGTAAACCCAAATCAAGCCATAAATGGTTGCTGGTATGACAAAGTCTAATTCCACAGAATTTTGTCTGCTATTATTCCAGTTGCTATTCACCTCCTGAAATGGATTTAACATACTTCTTATTAAGCAACTGCCTTCAGGCACAAATGGAAACTAAAATAACTGCTTAGGTTTCACCTCAAAGGTTTTGTTTAGCTACACATGTTGGGGGGCAAGAGATGGCTGTTTCAGAATAGGAGCTCCTCGGTACCTCCTCAGTCACAACAGAAACATCTACAACCAAACATGCACTGTCAGGGGGAGCAGTCAAGCTGCTGGCATTCTTTCAGTGCAAGTGTGTGTACAGATTGTGAACCTAAAAAGGGCACTCAAGACACCTCTGCCTTTGTGCTACCTGATTTCAGGCCCGTGGTGTCCCAGCCGCAAAGCCAAGGCTCGCACACTTACCTCTAGGACAAAATTTGAGGCCTGACCAGATGCTATGACCTCTGCCTGTAGCTGCAGGGTGTGATTATTAAGACACTCATCTGTAGTTAGTGCTGAAGGCTTGCAGCTAAGAGGCCCTGCTCCCTTTGATCTCTGCTGCTTCCTACAGTGAGGCTGTTAAAATTGTGACACCTGAATTTTGACGATTGACAGGTAATGGCATGACTAGTAGAGACCTGAGCAGATGTTCAGTGGCATGAAGTCTTACTGCTATTTTTAGCCTTTGGTTCAGTATAGGTTTCTTGGTGGTGAAATTCAAGGGTCAGGAGCTTTGTATCACAAACAGTAAGAGAATTTGGAGCGTTTTACCAAACCAGGTGGGATGTCCCAGGGAGCTAGAAAACCAAAGAAGATGGCAAAGGCCTTTGGACCTCAGTACCTCTGAATGGGGAGGTGCCTGTCATCTGAAGATTAATGAATCCCAGTACTGAGAGACAGTATATACAATTGAGGAGGGAAAGCTCATCGGTCAGCAGGGTTTTCTCTGCTTGTGTTTCTTCATAAACTATCCCACCAGACCCTATTGTATTTAATGCAGGATCCCAGATGCAGTGCCTTATGGGTGAGGCAGTAGCCTGGGACAGCACAAACTTGAGTTCTACCATTTGTTCTGCCATATCTGCCGTTCAGAAGTCTCACTAACACTTCTGTTTAGCTGGAAACTTTTCAGTATTTCTTCTGAAGGAAAAGTTCAGCTTGTTTTCATAAGCATAAACATAGTAATCGGGGATTAGAGAATTGTTTTCCCTGACCAAAGATCTTTCCTTGTAACAGAGGGAGTAATGATTGTTCCTCCTTTCCATCATGTGTTTGCCTGCTCTGTTTGGAGTGTGAACTCTTCAGGACAAGGGTTGTCTTTTGCTCTGGGTTTATATATAGCATGTGGTGAAGTGAGGCTTTGCTGGTGTTTATGCTGGGCTGTAAAGCAGATAACCTAGGATGCTGGAAAAGTCTGTTGTAAGCAGGCTCTCGTCTCCTTTCAGCTCTAGAAGGAGAGGAGGGAAACAGATCATTGCCAGAGGAGCATCTAATTTCACGGCACAGTAAAACTGGAAAAAAGGAGCTGAGAACACCTATACTGGGTGACCTAGAACATGTCTTTCTTGCTTCATCCCCTGCTGAGCTTGGCTCCCGCTCAAGCAGCTTCATGTAGACACCCATCAAAGAGGATAGCATTGCAGAACAGTGCATTCAGTGGCTTTTCATTTCCTTTTAGAAATTAGGCCAGATTGTTTCTGTTATATTAAAAAAAAAAAATTCCTGTGTGTGATAAAATAAATGATAGACATCAGTTTCTGTTGCTGTGATGGGAGAGTCCCCAAGAGAGTCAGGCAGGAATGGAGAGTGTTTCCTCCACAATAAAAGCTGCCTGAGTCTCTGGTGTCAAAAGGCAGGGTCATCCTTTGTCTTCCCCTCCCCTGTTGACTGAAGGACATTGAAATTTTTTCCCCTTTCTCTCCAGGGAGAAAACCTCTGTCAGATTTTGGATGCTCATTCAAAACTGTAGTCAAGATTTTCATAAAGCTTTTTAAAAGCACTTCATTCTTTTCCTACTAACACTTCTGAAGCCTTTCAGCATGCTACTGCTCTTCCTGCTTGGAAAATGTAAAAAAAAAAAAAA
>VYXH01007838.1:55047-132659 GCA_013397275.1 Burhinus bistriatus
TTTTTTTTTTTCCTAATGTACAGGACACTGGGCTGGGATACAGGAGCCATTCACGTCTTCGCTGACTCTGGAATGATACTAACAATGTTTCTTCTCTGTAAAGCACCTAAGGTTTAGCAGTGGTGAGAGTTATTTAAGTTGTTGTTACTGTGGAGTAACTCTGAAGTGAGACTTGGTCATATGGCTATCTTTATGCTGCTGTTCCCAATTCCTGGCAGCAGTGCAGATGTTTCTGCACTCCTAGCCCTGAAGCAGTAATGATGGCAGCTTTCCAGGCTGCCCTGGAGGTGACATCACGGGGCACCGTGACAGCCTTAGGTCCTCTACTGCAGTTAAATGCTGGAAAGGCTCCCGCAAGCTCTTCTGCATAGCACAGGGGACTGGTAGACTGCCTCTAGTCCTGAGAGCAGATAGCTGATGGAGCGCATGAGTTTTGCTTGCTGGAGTAGTGAGTGCAGAACCAGATTAAACAGAGTATTCAGGCTTCCTACTTTCCAGTGAAGTCTGTACGAGTTAGGACTAAATGCTTTTATTGAACCCAGCTTTCAAGGCCGACTAAAGCCAAGTGCTTGATGCATATGTTTAACGGAAGTCCATCCCTCTTAGGCATAGCATGAAGTCAGCACATTTAAACACATGCTTAAAGTTAAATCCATTTACTGCTGTGGTAACAAGCATTCATGCTACCCACCTCCCTCTCCCTATAAATCAACAGTGCATTAATTCATCAGCCACGGTACATGAGGACATTTATTAGATGCACCTAGTACTTCATTCATCACTCCTGAATGTCGGTAGCCAAAACTTTTGAGGGTCCGTGCACTTTGGGGTTGTTATTCCAGGTTACTTTTCTGGAATAGCTAATGTATGCTGCAAATGCCAGTGCAGTAAAGTGAGAAACTAGGAAATAAAATCTTAAACAAAAATAAGAAGATTGGAAAAGAACAAACCAAACCAAAACCAAACACAACAAAAAATCCGGTACATAGTAGCATTTTTTTGAAAACAATCAGAAATGAGCCATAGTTCCATTGAAATACCAATGAACTGATTTATGTTTGCTTCTGTGTTAGAAGCATTGAGGATGTCTAAGATGAAATAGGGGGCTTAAAATCATAGATTCTGTCTTAGCTTTGTCTCTCTGCATGATTGTGTACATGCTTCTTGCAGTAAAATTTTAGGAGCTTGGACTTAGGCAGTGATCTCAGTAGGCAATAGCAAAAGAACTCTGGCGGAAGAGTCATTTCCTCTGTGGCATGACCATCACTGGAGTGGTTGTCCCTGTTTGCTGACTGTTAAAGGAATGTGCATACGCCTAGTTTATATGAACCTTTCTGTTAGGATCTTCCCAGGGATTGCGTGCATGCCTTAGAGGAGTGTGTTCCATTGTAGGACAGCACATATCTGAATGTTTGGGTAGATTTAAGGAAATGGGTAGACTTAAGGAAATAGCCCATGCTGTTTACTGGACCAGACTCTTCCATCCCTCCCCTCTTCTCTCTGAGACTACCTACAGTCCAAGAGGTGGGCCAGGTTTGTGTCTTGTGCCAAAAGGATTCCCCCAGTCATAGTCAGACTTCTCACAATCTGTAACAGTTCCATAATAACTTCTGAGTGAAAGCATATATACACACACACCCCTATGTATGAGGAAATGCCTCTGATGTGTCCTGCTTCAGATTTCTTGATAGCTTTATATTTTACAGTATTTTCCAGAGGTGGTTTTCCATTGTACTTCACCTGCCAGCATTACTTGTAGCATTTTCTTGGCCTTGTTGGACTCTGGCAGGGAAAAGGAGGCTTCAAGGCACAGCTGCCTTGCTTTCTCTACCAGCTTGTTTGTTTCAAAGACCACACCGCAGAGTTTTAACATGTCAAATGTGTAGCATGTTGAAAGGTCATTTAAGGAGCCTGCTCTTTTTTCATATTACTGTTTCTTGATATAATAGTAAGACATTTCAAAACAGTGACTTGAGGCACCGTCTAGGTCTTCAACAGTCGTCAAGAAGCAAGTTGCCAATGGTTTATACTTAGTGTCCTGACGGGCACCTTAGCTGTCTGGTTTTCCTCAGCCATTCAGGTGTAATGGAGTTTTAGGCTGTTGATCTCACTATGGGCACAAGCACCAGTTCTATCTAGGTGTAAGTAGTCAAGATGAATCCCTATGGGAAAGTAGTACTGATTTCAGATAAGCATATGTATTTAGGGGCTAGCCACGCTTTGTCTCCATAGAAGTTTTTTATGGAAAATTCACTAGTTTAGTGTTAAAATTCTGGTTTTTGTCTTTAAAATGAAAGTTGTTTTCTTGGTTTGAATTGACAGCCTTTATTCAATAAGTATTAAGTGCAGCTCATTGAATTATTCCATGGTTCAGTGTTTCCATGAGCATACGTATTGTTCTTCCAAATGTTGATTAAAAATAATGGAATGAAAACAGACATTTCAAATGCTTCAGCCCTTTTTAACCAGCTATAAGATTGGGAGAAAGATTTAAAAATGTCAGCGAAACTTTTGCAAACTATTTTAGCAGGCATATTTTCCTTGTTGTTTATTATTCAGCTTGGATAAGTGGCAGTTCCTATCTAAGCATAGCTCTAGCTGTATAAAAACCATAGATATTACACAGAATGATAGCTACTTTGTAGCAGAAACTGATGAAATAAAGATAAAACAAACCAACAGCAGAATTCAGGCCACTTTGGATGATTATAGTAGGATTTATTGTGCATATATGCTTTGTCCTGGTCCGACTTGCTAGGGTTTCCTCAAAGCCTCGTTTACAGCAGTGGCAGCAGTCAGAGCCGATGAAGATAGGATTTGCAGTTCCTGATTAAGGGTCTCAGTTTGATGCTTCGTAGATAGGCTGAGCCCAGAAAATTCAGTTCCTATTTGTCTGGAATATTTTGATGTTTGTTCAAATACAAGAAAAGGAATTAATCCAACCAGATTTTTTTTTTGTTTTTGGAGGGGGGGGGTGGTGTTCTGGTTTTGATATCAGAAGAGAGCTTGTTCCAGCAGACTTGCCAGACAACACTGGCTTTAGTGAGAGGCATTACCTGAGTGAGAAATATAAGATCTGGCAAATCAAAACCTTTTAAGTCCTTAGCACTGTCTTGCTGCTGTGATACACAGGATACCAGCTGGCCACATAAGCTACCTTGCAGAGAAACAGATGTGTTAGGGTAATATAAATTGGTCTTTACAAATTGTTTTTTGGGGGGGAAGTAAAAATAAATTTTGTTTTTAGGAAAAAAAAAAAAAAAATAAAGTCCCTGGAACAAAACAGTTAAAAGGCCACTTTATTTTGTTTTGTATTTTTGAAAATTCATTTTAGGGTATTCTTAATGACAAAATACACGTTTCAATATAGGAGCAAAGGGGGAAGACAACAATTAGACATAAAAAAGCCTTATTTCCTCTACAATTTCATGGCAGCAAAGAGTCAGGATCACATTTTCTAAAGCATTGAATATCAGCAGGTTCCATTTTGCAGATGATGGATGTGACTCTATGCTGTCTGTCTAGAGGAACAGCACCAAATGTACAGCTTTGTCTTCTCAAATGAGTTTTTGTTTTGTGCTGGGGTCCAAGTTCCATTTTCCAGAGATGTCTTGGGTGGATTCTTCTCCTGTGTGGACTACCTCTCTTTTGTTGCCAAGTGTCAAAGATCGGGTTGTCTTGATCCAAGGTCTCCAGAAATTCCTTCTGCACCAGAAGACAGTTTGGAAAATGCTCTTAACCTGATTATTTTTTCCATTACTCTTCCCATTATGGTATGACGGGAGATCATCTGGCCATTGAATTACAGTGACTTAAACATGCACCCAATTTTCCCATCCTACAGGTCAGCCTGCTCTTGAATGTGTCCTTAATCTGCCATTGTGATCTTGACACTTGGGTGGGGTTTTTTAAATGTCTGGCTGTTACATCAAGAACTTCTCAAACAGGCATAAGTCAGGACTGCCTGCTTGCTTATCTCAGAATAGGATGATATTGGGGAGGAGTGGTATAGGGAAGTTGGCATGCCTCTGGGAGCCAAGAACATCTGGTTTGGGTTAAATCTAAGCAATAAAAAATAATGCACGTTTGGTTTTGATTGAGCTGGCTTGTACAGCAGTTCGCGTTGTTAAACAGTATCAGATAATTGCAAGTGCCTTTTTAAATGGGGGAATTATCCCAGTTAGAGAGGAAAGGATCTTCTAGCGTTAATGGCTTCTGATGTGGAAAACCCTGTATGTTGTTGCAATGGTGTGTATGTTCAAATCTCCTTAAAAAGCTCATGGCAGAACTACCCTGACTCTGCATTGCTGAGAAAAGCAGGATGACCTGAGTTGTGGGCCCACAGAGATCTTGCTTCAAGTTTTCTGTTTGGAGTAAACTTTAATTCTAACATCACTTTTCAGTTTATATTGCAAGAGGGGAAAAGCATTGCAAAGAAAGGAGAATGCTTAAACTGCAATGAACATCGTGTTGTAAGCTCTTTTTTAAATATTTTTTTCAGTCTTCAGAGTACTCTGAGGAGTATTACATTAATTTTGATCTGAAGTGAAATAAGTGTTTTATGTAATTGTGAGGCTCAGAAAATCGAGAGAAAATCTGTAACTCTCTGGGAAGGGGACTAGAGGTAATGAGGTGGGGGGGCGGGTGCCACATTTGGATGTATGAGGAGGGAGGAAACTGTGTTTTGTCTGAAAAAGAAATGGAGTATGGCAACGACCTTTGGGGCATGTACTTGCCTGGAAGCAGGATGCACAGGCAAGGTACTGTGGAGAGGGGAGTCTTGTGTTAGTGGTGCTCACAAGGTCTCTGTGTTTCTCTTCCAGTCAGATGGGACCATCCTGGCTATTGCTTTGTTGATCCTCTTCCTCTTGCTGGCATTGGTTCTTCTCTGGTGGTTCTGGCCTCTTTGCTGCACAGTGGTAAGTGACAGAAATCATTCGCACAAAACAGCAATTCACTGTTGCCTGAATGTAAGAAATGAGTGGGAAGGAGGCAAAGTTTTCCAGTTAAAAAAAAAAAANAAAAAAAAAAAAAAAAAGCATAGGAGTGGTCATTGAACAAGACGGCGTTTCTTCCATGGCTGGCACTGTTTTGTGCTTCTATTTCATCTGCCTGACCTTTGGATTATACCCATGAAATAGCACTGTTGCTAACATACAGACCTTGTCAGGAGCCTTTTAGTCTTATTCATTGGTCACAAAATGGAAATGGTTTGCAGAAATGTATTAGTTGCCATGCCTTTTTAGGAAGGAATGACTTTTCTGAATTTACTAATTCCTGTGTCAGCGTCCCCGTGCTGGAGGGCTCCTGTAGAAAGGCAGGCATGCTGAACCCAGGCTGGAATCCTTGTTCTGCCTCAGGCACAGGGAAAAGAAATTTCTAAGTGTGCAAACTTTTGCAAGATTAACTTTTTTCCTGGCTCACCATGTCTGAAAAGCACTTTGAAATACCCAAATGACAGTTTCAGCAGAAGTATGACTATGCTTCACTGAGCAATATCTTCCCTCCATGATTTTCACAAAATGTTCTGCGGAGTTGAAAAGCACAGTCACAGAGTTAATAATTAACGATGGCGGACAGATATCAGGAGAAAACAGGAGAGGAGGAAGAGTTCAAGGGAGGCAAGAAGGAAATCACAGGACTCGAGACAATCTTTTCTCTCACACATGACCCTGCTGTTTGTCTGTGAGGACTTGTCATACCCCTGTACATCTCTGATCATCCCTTGGGGCTGCCTTTTCCAATGAAGTTCAGGGCAAAGGCTGAATTATTGTGGAACATACAATACAGTGAAGCTCGGCTCTTGCTGTAAGTCTTCTTTGTGCTGCAAATGTAGAACAAGAATTAGGGATGTAAAAACGTCAGCAAAATTGGAGTCTGGTTTTGATGACTTGCTGCCTGTAATGTTTCAGATGCTTCTTTTCAGACTGCCCAAACTAGCTTCAGTTTCTGGGTCACTATCACTATTCCTGATTTTTAAATCACTTACCCAGCGTTGTAAATTTGCACTGTGTTGTACCAAACCTATGATCCGGTGCTGAGAGCTTTGGAGCCACAAACTGCAGGAGCAGTCACATTTGAGGATGAGTCTTTGTGGTGAGATGTATTTCTCTATCCAGAACAAGGACGGAAGTCTCGCAGGAAAGATCTTAGTTGTCTATTTCTGTTTCTGGTTGGAAATGCTAGGGGTGAGATGCTTCTATTCACAGTAGTTTGGCACCTCTGTCCTGAGATGAAAACCAGAAGGGAAAAAATATTTATTTGGACTTTTCAGAACAATAAAAAAATCAGTTCTAAAAATGGACAAAGGATTAGCAGTGTGGTAGGTTGCTTGGAGGTATTTGTCTAAACTAGATGGCACATTCCCAGAGAAGCTGGGCCAACTTCTTTGTTGGCGCATCTGCATAGAAGACAATGGAGATGTGCCCTGTACAGATCTTTACACTGGGATGCGGTGGAGAATGGAGGTGATAGAGAGGAAAGGCACTAAGCGATGCTGCCATTTTAAGGTTCTGTTACAGGAGAATGGTGAAGCTGATAGGGAAAAGGCATAAATAAAAGCAGCAGGGCATGGAGTAAAGGGAATACGGAGCTATGCATTGCGAGGGTAGTATGGGTCTGCTGCAGTGGAATGATGTGAGGACAGTGGTCATATAACAGCGTTCTTGAAGTGTGAGAAATACAGTCCAGATAAGCAAGGGAGTTCAGCAGGGAGAGGGAGTCTCTTGTCCACATGAAACTTTATAAGCTTAGTATTTTCCAGATTTAAATTCTGTACTTAAAAAATTTGTTGTAGATAAAAGCTTTTCTTCACCCTCTCTCCTCCTTTACCTCCCACATTCCCTCTTAGCAAGGTCTCCGAGTGGGGACTATCTCACTGATATTTTCCAAATGTAAGTCAAACACATTCCTCTACTTGCTGGAAAGATTTTAATTCAAGAGCCTACATGAAATCTCTTCCATCTCTCCGGGATGGCAGTCCGGTATGTTTGGCAGTAGACAGCAGCAAAGATACCTCATTCTGTATTGCCTACCCAAAGATTCTGTAAAATTAAAGATAAATCCACAGAGGAGTCCCCAGCCTGTTTTGCTTAGGGCAGGGAGAAAGAGAGCAGAGCAGTGCTTGTTTACTAGTTTGGTAATGGCACATTGAGGAATGCAGTGTTGTCAGAAGCACAGAGTGAATTAAGGGCAGAGGAACTGGCTTGCACAACAGACAAGAGAGGCAGGCAAGCAATAACCTCTAATAATCAAACCGCAGACCCAGAGACACTGCTGTGGATTCAAGCCCAGGGATGTTTCAGAGATAACGGTGTATGCGTCCAGGGAAAAAAGAGAAAAAGCACAACAAACTTTTTTCTTACCAAGTATAAATTTGTTTCTGAGTGACAAGCACATTTCTAAACCCTGAAATTCCTCTTGGCATGCTTTTTAATTAAATAGGAATCATTATTATCCAGCAGTTCTTCAGGAAAGACACCAAGCCAGCTTCATCCCTGGAGTAAATGGACTGAAGTCAATAGACTTACTCTGGAGATTTATCTGGAACCCAGTATCTCCTTGGCATGCACCCATAAAGAAATGCTGTTTCCAAGTGTATCCAAGTTTATTGGTCTCAGAGGTATTCTGGGATGAAGTCTGGAATTTACCACTCAGTTTACAGTAGATGCAATTGTTGCTTAGTGGATCAGAACAATAATTAGGTTTTTGCTGTGCCTGATACCAGCACAAGCAAAATTTCCCTTGATATCTGTGGGGGGATATTACAAAAAGATAGGAGCCGTGTGCTAACCTTTCAGAAGGTTTCAAGGTTGTTTATTCAACAGCAACAGAAAACAGAGAATTCTGCCAAGCTGACATCCCCAACGCTGTAGACATTAGAAGAATGATGGCAAATACAAAGATATCTATAGCAGGATGACCCCACTTTTCCTGGGCAGAGCATATCTGCAAAATATCAGCAGATGCCAGATCCTGGCTTCGTTGATGTTAGTGGGCATTTTGTTGCTGTCTTCCCATTCCTCCTCTTTCTGGAACACAGCATAACCTGAAGGAGTCCAAGCGGTCATAGTAGTAACCGTGTTTGCAAGAGGCTATTTAGGTGCCCAAGGGTGAAATTGTTCCGGGTAGGAGGCCAACATAATGCTTAGGTTTAATATGGGTGTAAACCAAATAGATTTTAATATAGATGTAAGCCAAATAGGTAATAAGCCTCCAAAACCATCTTAAGGAGGATTTTGCAGGCACATTGTTAGATTGGCTTCGATAATGGGGCTGGTTAAAGTGTTTTGGATGTATAGTGAAGGCAAAATGAATACAATAGTTGGAAGGCTTGTCTGTGCTGGAACAGTTTCCTTGTGCCAATATGCAGCATCGCCCTGAGCAAGTGTCTCCCATAGACACTTAAAATTGGCAGGCTGAGTGAGTTGTGCTTGGGCTTTGCACCTGAACGGGATCTGCATGAAAGATTAGCGCTGGCATAGCTGAAGTGGTGGCTACAGTCAGCCTGACCCCAGCATCGGGCTGAGTCTTAGCTAGGGCAGTCCAGGGGATAAAATGCAGAGGATATGAGTGGAAATATCTCCCTGGTGCAGCTGAGACTGAGACTCAAAGCATTTCCCTATGTGCTCGTACATCGCATTTTTACATTACAATTTTATGAGGTAAACACGAGTCTTTGCCTCCCTTTTGCATCCATACAGTGTGGCCTGAGGGGGGAGGGCATGAGAAGCTGATCTATGTTAATTGCCCACCTAGAATATATACACCATCTTACTCATTTTCATACTGCAGCTTTTTCAAATACAGGGGTGTGGCTGGCATATAAATGAGGTGTTGGTATTAAGCATCTAACACCAGTTTTAACTTTAAAGCTGCTTTCTGGAAGGAAGCATGGAAGAACCCAGCAATTTGGCTCTCAGTCTGTACTGCAGCTGACCAGAAGTTTTGGAAACAAAAAAGCTGGATGGAGAAAATACAGAAAATGTATATTAAAACCACATGAAAATGATGGCTAAACTGGTGGAAGAGGAGGGGAGGAAATGGATAGACTCTACGGCAACCCTGAAGAGTCTTAAAATTAGATGGTCCATGATGCTTGACGGAGATTACTTATGAAGGTCCACATATTCTGATTCCCACCCGCTCCCATGTGCATGAGGCACAGTTTTTCTGCAGTTATGATGATTTTGGAAGAAGGGAGTGCAGGATCATGAATCATCTGAAACATTATTGAGACAAACCAAGAGAAAGAGAGAAAGAGACACAAACGTGTGGGCAGAAATTGCCTGTGGACCCTGCAGTCCCTGCTTTCGTTTTGGATCTGAGCTACTGAGGCAGGCGTTCCCGTAGTATAATGTTTCACTGAATTTATTGGAGCTTAATGTGATGTGTAAAATCCAAGCTCTGAATCCATGCATGCTGCCACAAATGAGTGTCTTCATTTATAGCAGTCAACCCAAAACACTTGGAGGTAGCGCTGTTATTGTAGGTTTAAAGTAGTGTAAATAACAGAACCCGACTTAGCAATTGCTGTGCACAAAGGCCAGCAGGAGGGTAAAGACAGTCTTACTAATCATCCAGAGTACCCACAGCAGTTCACTGTTCCTCTCAGCCTCCTGTCAGTCAGATCAGGACGGTTTAGATATGGATATAATACTCTATACCTGGCTGTCTTTAAACAGGCTAGCATGGACCCTGGAAATAGCATAGCAGAAGCATTTTGCCTGGGCTGATGCCATCAGCTCTACAGCAGCCCAGGTAGAGAAATGGGCTAATAGAACAGTGTGCGTGCAAGATACTGAACTAGGGTGCTTTGACATGTTGCTGGGATGTGTCATTACTAAAAAGTTAAAGCCAAATTCGCCAAAGCGTCCATCAGTTCTGGGGTGTCCAAACTGAAAGATCTACATGGAGTTCTCTTTTTGGAAAGTGCTAAGCATTGCCTTTGAAAGTTAGAAAGGTACCATTTGTCTTTAGGTGATATCCCTAGACTTCAGATTCCCAAACTGTTTTACTTGTTAATGCATTTCCTTAAGGCCAGATCCAAAGGCCAATTATATTAATCCTGACCAGGTTCAGTACCCTTTGTTCAAGACCACAGCTGATACTAACGCAGAGGGGGCACTGTTGTTCTTTGCCCCGGTCCTGCATAGGAAGTAATTAATAAAAATTACTTCTTCCTTTGGTTTTTTCCCCTGGCTGCCTCTCACCTCTTCCAAAGAAAGCTGGCTCAGCCCAGCTATGGAGAAATAGGTCTTTGGGTCTTACTTAACCAGAAAATTCACTAGCAATCAGTGAATGAGAGCAAGGGCTTCTGCATGTAGCTGAAAGTAGCTGTGATGTTTTTCTTTAGTCTAGAAAATGAGTTTTATTTATATAATCTTCCAAAGAAAGTGGGTCAGACACTTGAAGCAAACCCCACTGATACTAGCCTTGTTTATCTGTGTAAGTGAAATAGCCTAGGAAAAGGAATGACCTTTGCAGATGCTACTTTTTTTTTTTTTAAATGCATTCCCTGGAGAACTGCATGTCAGCCTCATTCAGTTGCAAACTATACCAGAGTTAATTAAATGGAGGGCTTTTTTTTTCCCCGTCCATGATGTCATGTCTTTCATAAGTGGATGATTTTGACTTGTGCCATGATCTGTATTGAATGTGGTTTGTGCACGTCAGCTTGAAGTCTTAGGTGTGAAACAGCCTTGTCTCTCCTAGTTTTGATGAGTTAAAATTGAGATTCCTGGATCTGCTTCCAGGCTGACAAGAGAGGTTAGCTTAGAAGTATGAGTTCACTTTCCTATTGGACTTAATCTACTAGTATGTGTAGGAAGATGAATGTGTTGTATTGCAGATGAAGAAATAGGGACAGGCTTCTGCTTGTATTAGAGTCTTTGAAGGACTTTGAAGTCCAAGGATTTAATGGGTACTTAGAAGACACAGCAGATATGAAACAAATAAAATTGAAATGTTCCATTACCCAACTCATAAGTAAACTATGAAACTCTATCACAGGACTTAAAGGAGGTCAAAACCATAGATATAGGAGGGGAAAAAAAAGATGGGTCAGATGGGTCATATTTAGTGCTATAAAGAAAAACCCTGCTTATTAGGATAGCAAAAATACATATTCTGGATTTTCCAGAAGACTGAAGGTAAATAAGGACAAAAACTCTGCTTCGTTAACTGCATGCCCCCTTCCCAACTTTTAGTCCTAATTAAAGGCAAAGTCCATTATGTCTTATTTTGTACTGTTTTCTCTTGTAACCCTCTCTTTAAATGATGATCTGTTCTATCTTAAAGCAGATACACTTCACTGACAAGAAACATATTGCCCCAATTTATCATATAAAACTCCAGGGAGAGATACTGAGTATGTGCTTGCTGGACACTGTAAACTGGTGGAGTTTTCTGGTCTCCCAAGATGGAAAACATCCTAGACACATTCCTGGAATATGCAAACTTTGGATTCAACGTGTGCTCTCTTATGCCTGAATGGCTACAGAAATTTCAGGGCAACAGAAAACCAGTCATCTCCAATGCTTTTAAACTTCTAGGATGTGCCTAATAGCATTCCTCTGCTTTTACACTGGGTTATTCATCAGAAACAGCTGCTTCTCCATGCATCTGTAACATCAGGGTAGGTCAGCAAACAGACACCTGTGTCTGTCACATGCATGTTGAGATCTGTGATGAAAGGCAATAGAAAGGCAAAGAATTACTTTAGTGTCCTCAATTTTCACAGCTAAGTGTGTAGAAGTGCTGACAACTACTCTTGACTTCCTCTGCCAAGAAAAGCCAGTGGCCACCTCTCTATCCCACAGGTCTTTACTAGTTGAAAACAAAAGACCACATTGTAAAGTTGTTATAGCACGGCCATGATGTAGAAACCCTCAGGTATTCCTCACCTAGCGAGCAAATATGGGTGCTGAACGATCATATTTTTCTTCTTTCAAACACAGGGATAGGAGATACAGTTTTGCAGCAGCAATCACAGAAATGGCTTGGGGTTATCAAAACAATTGCAGCACACATGAACAAACACTTAAGCCTTGCCAAGCTAAACTAGCCTAAGCATTTTGCTTGGCCAAGCATGCTCCCAGCTGATTGTGTTCAGCAGGTCCATGTGTGTCATCTGGCAAGGCAAAGGGAAGGCGAGAGGTGCAGCCCAGAACAAAACGTGGCAGATTTGAGTCTTCTGTGCCAGTGTGGGCTGTATCCTCGCTGGGTTCCCTGTAATGGCATTTTCTTTCTTACACTTGAGTAATGGTTTCTATTTGTGCAAAGTGAGCAGGTGTAAGGCACTGCCTTTTGGCTCTGGCACCTTGTTATTCCCACTTGGCATTTGCTTTGCTCACTTGTGTGAGATGGCACAAAGATCCCATTTGCTTGACTGCCTGCAGTACCCCAGAGCGAGGGTCTTGTGCATATATGGCTGTAACTATAAGAAAGGGAGAAGGAAGAGATTTATACTTTTTGTAGACCAAAAGCCTTTCCAGACCTGGGCAGTGAGACAGAAATTTTTTTTTTTTTTTTTTTTTTTGTAAGGCTTGAACTTTGAAAGTTCCTATAGGCTCAAAGGCAGAGAAGACTAAACTCTCCCCATCTCTGGACTTGTCCAAACTAACCAATCTGTGTTGCCAACTTATGGGGTGTTCATTTGCTCTTAGATGTGCATAGCACTTAAAAATGGAAGGAATCTCTTCCACCCCGCCTTTGACTGTGATAGAAAATCAGTTTGTGTGTACGTGTGTGCATATGTTATGAGAAGGAATGCAAATGTATGAAAAACACAGCCATCTTTTCATTTCCAAGTCTGTAATCTCAAGAGTTTCTAGTGATACTGGCTGAGAAATTGTATTTGAATGCTTAGCTGGACCAAATATGTTGGACAGATGATACTGATGTTTCATGCCAATGCAAATGAGAGAAGCTCCGCTGAAACCCATGATGTTCCACCAGAATAACATTAGAGGAGGGAATAAGGCCACTTCTAGTAGGCACATTTTGGATCAGATATCTGAAATTTCTCAGCATCCAGTGGGTTTGGATTAAGGGCTTTGGTTCAAAAGTAGGTCTGCTGACAAGTGCCACCCCTCGCACTGACCAAAACGTATCTGAAAATGTGGTTAGAAAAGTCTTCTGTGTATTTTGGGGCATTGTACGTGTTCTGTCAGTATTTACTGTGTCAAGAGACACGTAAGAGATTAGGTACTCTCCATCTTAAACCAAGGAGCAGCACTTTGAGTAAACCATGCTGATACCCATGATTTCCTTTCCACAGAGCAGTACTCTGATGCAGACAACTCTTCATCCACTTTTCATCACTTGCTTCCATAGAGGAAAGAGCTGGTATCCCTCAGAGCTGCAAGAACGAGCTGGGACTTGCAGGGTACACAGAGATGGATGCTGTATCAGACACTCACCAGCTCTGCTAGTCAACCTGAGCTCCTCTGAGGCATCGCCCCTCCTTTCTCCCTAATGCGGTCAGTGGCTTTACAGCCACAGCCTGACCCACGGTTCTGCTGTGTCAGAACAACCGATGTTATGAGCAGGGCAGTAGGTGCAGCTACCATGCTTCTGAAACATTTCATGCTTCCACGTGTGCTTTGTGCTTCTGTGCATATAAACAAAGATTCAGTGTTGTTTTCTAAAGCACGAAGATTTTTTAGCAGGGGTTTCCTGTAGGCCATCAAAAAAAAGCCCTGCTGCCCAGAAACAGGTAGTGGCAGAGCTCTGCAAACATCATTGCTCTGGGCTGAGATACAAACAAAGGACTGGTCCAGCCCGGATCTCCTCCCTTGCCAGAGGCACATGCTCTTCATTAATGGCCACATTGCATGACTCGGGGTTTGCAGAGGAAAATAAAAACAGTGAGCTCATCAGAGAAGGAAAACACGAGTGAGAGGAATTATTGTAAATATTTATATCTTTAGGGCCTTTAATGTGATTGTCATTTTCCCTTTCTGCATTTAAACAGCCAAGCTGTTATTGTTTGGGACTGTGATTTTTATTTTTTTGAGGGTAATTTTTAAGCCTACACATCTATACCCCATGCCTAGGCAGCCTCTACACCTAATACCCAGCCCTGAGAGGAGCGGAGGATGCTCGGTGCTATCTCCACAGGCACTGAGCACCCTGAGAGCATCTGATGCATGGCCTGGTGTGTAAAGAAAGAGCTGCCTCATCCAGATGGACTTAAAACTACCGGAGAAAATCCATTCCTGGGGCAGTTGCATTGACATGGTTGGCTGGATTCGATCTGTTGACTGCAGTGGCTGTGCACTGGGGTGCGTCTCGTGTAAGGGAGAGATATTTGACATGCAACTGCTTTCCCTTTGGAAGGCTCTCTGTTGCTCTTGGAGTGGAGGGCTGTGATAATAGCCAACTGCCTGCCGAACCCTAGATGCAAACTTTTTGCATGAAATAATAGCCTCACGCCCACATAAACTTAAATTGTTTCTATGGAGAATATCCTGGACCAGCCTAAAACCTCACCCTGCTTGCTTTATTATAAATCCTCAGAGAGCCTCAAATGTATATATTTTTTAATTTTTTTTTTTAAGCATATGAGAGTGAACTATATTAGCCTGATAATGTGAAAAGCATTTTTCATGAGAGCATGAGGTGACACAGCCTTCTGGAATGAAGTACAAGTCTGGGAGACAGAGGCTGGGGGGTTTATTACTGCTTTGCAATGTCTCCAGGGCATTTTACTCCACCTTAGTTTCACTTTTCAGTCTTTGTTCAGGCTGTAAATTATTTGAGACAAGATCTGTACACGTGTGCAGTGGCCAGTAGAAAGAGACGCTGATTTTAGCATGGTTGTTCAGGTGAAACAGTGATTACTATCAGTGTTGCTTAGAGCCAGCACTGACTATGGCCCCTATTGGGATTAGGAGGCTGGAGAATCAAGGATATATGACTTGAATTTGCTGTTACCTCCCATAAGACAGGGGTCGCCTAATGAGCAATGTGAGTCTGGAGCTGTAATGAGGCAATGTCTATATGGCAGGGCTTTAGGACACTTCCTGTTTCCCCTCTTACTCTCAGTGACTGTGAGACCGGTAGCAGAGATAGCCACCCTCTAATCATGCAGTATTGTAACTAAGTTCAGAGGCGTTCACAGCGGCATATCCTGTTGTTTTGTTGTTTGGGGTTTTTTTAAGTGAAGTGTGCTAAAGAACAAAGTATGGATTTACTCTTCTGTTTCTCTCTGAATTTCCTAGATCATCAAAGAGCCGCCCCCACCTCCTGCAGAAGACAGCGAGGTGAGTAACATTGGCAACCTGATTTCCTCAATGTTTAGGATAAGATTTTGTTCAGTCTCCTCACAAGAGGTGGTGATTCTGCTGCGTGGCAGAGTATGGACCTTTTAAATCTTTGTGCTCAGCTCTAGCCTTAAAGTCAATAGTGGTTTAGCTAAACTAGGGGCTTTGTAGCTGATGTCTGCCACGTGTGTTTCACTTTACTTTCTACAGAGGTAGAGATGTGCTTTTATTTATTTAAGAGGGACTGTAGTCTATGTATACAACACATCCATGGAGCAGGTAGAGAAGGAGGACAGAGGCAGACAATACTTGCACTTCATCGGAACAGCATTAGTTAGTCTGTGATTCACAAAAAGGACAACTCTTAAGCGTATGTTTAACTTTGAAGTTGATGGAACCTAAACATACACTTAACTGCCTTCCTGGAATGGCATGGTAATGATTTTGATGGTTTAGCATATGTAACAGATCTTGGCAGCTGAGCGGTAACTTACAATGCTGATCCCTTGGACTACAGTTGCTGTGAGCAAAGGCAGCCCACAGTCTTTGCAATGTGTCTGAAGACAGCGGGCCAGATTCTGAGCAGATGTAAAACCCCAGCAAAATCATCTTGATATCAGAAGAACTGCACTAGGCAGGGAAGTTTTAATGGAGAGAAACGATAAAGCAGTATTACAACCTTCATCTTAATTCTGCTTACTCTTTTTAGATGAATCTAGTGACAAATAGCTTAAAGCTATGTCACCGTTACTTAGTTAGTGGACTCTCCCCAGAAATATGCCCATTTTTTCATCTGCCTCTTTCTGTGTCCTGCTTTCAGCACGCAATGAGTCCCTTCTTTGCTTTCACTGTTTTGCACATGAGATTTCATTGCAAAGTCACTGGGCTGTGTTCAGGGCACGTTGATGTCAATGGGAGTTTTTCCATTGACTTCACTGGGATTTGGATCAGTTCCTGTTAACTATGCAAGTAAGAGAAGACTTAGATCTATGCTCAGAGTGATTTGGTTGGTTAGTTCGCCTTGCTTATTGCATCTGGAGACAAATTCATTGCCTGCTTCAGCTTGCAAGTGGAAAAGCTTGCTGAAATGATTCTTTCTGTGCTCTCCATAAAGTCTGGCCCAGTGAGTGTTCTCAGTGCCAGGGCAAGCAGACACCCTTAAGGCTCAGTCCTCTGTAACGTTACGGAGGTGGAATCCCACCTAGCTTCTGCCTGCACTGAGTACAGAGAAATAGTTCAGGGCAGCTGGAGCCAAAACCAGTACTAGAACCTCCATCTTGGTGGCACTTCAAAGCAAGCCTGAGGCAAAACTCCAAATCTGAACATTCCTGGACCCAAGGGAGATTTGCTTTTGGATCCAGTACTCCCCGTCCCTCTATACACGGGCATCTAGCCTGTTTTCCTAAGTAGACATTTCTGTGTAAATCCACTAGCTTTGTTAGCTTCTGTCCTCTGAATAAAAAGGAAAATATTAACCTAAAATTGCACATGCTCTGTTCTGCATCACACATTCCTCCAAGCCAAGGGATTCAATTGCTGAAATTAATTAAAATACATCATTCTGGAATGCTGGCGCACTGGCCAAGGACTGGAAGGGGAAATTACATCTCTGTGCTAAGAGGGAAGGCGTGCTTCACGTATAAGGAGGCCTTTTATCACACCAGTAAGTGCTGCAGAAGCAGACCAGTTGCTGCAAAATAGTTGCTGCAGTTGCAGACTAGTTATATTTGCCTTAGGTTAAGTTCAGTTAAGCAGGTGTGAAGATATTTCTGGACGTGTTATATTTTCTCTTGGCCCCAATTCTGACAGAGAGGAGTCGTCGGTGCAGCTCTTTGGATGAAACGGTCCTCAAACTGTCTGTCAGTTTCACAGTTTTCCTTTAGCGACATATTTGCCGCTTGCTTTTTATTTTAAACTAACCTGGTGTTGTACTGTGGAGAGCGAGGGGCAAATCCTCCTTGTACAGAAGCAGAATGTTTTTCTGCTTGCTCTCAGGCTTGTTCCCCATAGATAATGGCTTTAAACGCAGACTTGTCCAGGCTTTGCTTGTACCCAGAGTAGGGCACTGCACAGTGCCTGAAAAATTGCATTCATCTTGTACCTGTAGTTTACCTGCTTCCCCGTTAATACAAGAGGAGAGCTGTACAATCTTTTGGCTATTATTTTTACTGTTTTGGGACCCTGGGGTGAGGGGCTTTGGTTACAACAATGTGCCAATATTGTAGGGACTAGTCTGATGGTATAATTTCACATGTGCTTTCCACTAGAGCACATTCCCTAAGCTCAATACTCAATTATTCTATAGCCATCTTATACAATTAGCAGCCAAAGGTGTCTTAAAAAGGAAAATATAGTTTATACTATTTTAGAAACTGTATAGCATCAGACCAGCGCTCAAAAATTAGTAAAGCTTGAAACTATGACTTGTACTATGTGTTTTTTCCCAGACAGAAGAGCTTCCTGCTAGTGAAAAATAGCAGAAGCTCTGAAAAGATGCATTTCATTGGTCCCATTTACTCTTACAGAGCCTGGTCCACAGAATGGGATTGGCAGTAGTATGATGCTTTCACAGAAGGTTGGATACTCCAGATTTTCTACTTTGCTCAAAACAAATAGAAGATGGACTTGATTTTCTGCAATCCAGTTTTTCTTACGTGTTGCAGATAGCTTTCTCCCTTGCAGAAAACCTAGCAACTGCTCGTCTCCACCATGAAAGAGTGCTAATCCCTTAAGCAGCAGCATTACAGTTACAGTAAGATTATTTTTTTCTTCTCCCAAAAATCTTGGCAAAAAAAAGACAAGAGGAATTCTTGCATCAGCAGATTTGGGAGCTGAGGCCCATATGTCTTTGCGCTGCAAGGAGAATGCATTATACTGTAACAATAAAGGGAAAGTAGCATTGCTGTCAAACCTGCCAAAGGTTTTATTGAACTCTACTTAAGGCCTTTTGAGACATATTGGAGACACACTCCCTGTTGGTGAAGGAAATCATTATTGGCTAGAAACTTCCAATTAATTCATTCAGAAATTGCAAATGTCGTCAACTTACCGCTGTGCTCCTCAGACAACACAGGATACTGGAGGAGCTTAAGCCCAGGTGAAGGACAGATGGTTTTATCTACCAGCCAGGAAAGATTGAGTTAATGCCAATACGGAAGAGGTGAATGCCTGGAGGAGCCAGTGAGCACCTTTCTGGCCTGTGATTAGTCATTGATGGTGGATCAAAACCACATTCTTCTACCTCCAGTGGATAGGAAGGCTTTTTCTAGCCCTGTTGGAGGAAGATACAGCTGCTTTTATTCATGTGTCACATCACCTTCAGGCTGGGCTTATTGGAACATCTCTTACTCAACTCAGACCAGAAGCTTACCACGAGGCTGAAGCTGGTCTGACTATAGCAACCCGTCTTCTACGTCAAAAAACCCCAGTCTGCAGGGCTTCGCAGCTTCCAACAATTTCCTATGCACTCCCTGACCCTTGCCAGAGGTCTGCTGCTAGTCAGTCCCACAGAAGGACAGGTTCTGACTGCAGTCAGAGGGTGCATAAATTGGAGCCCTCCAGAGTATTCCCAAGGGGCACCCTCTCTTCTCATTGCTTCCTCTCCCTGTAAACAGAGACCAGGCAATGTTAAAATACACTGCTGTATCTTCGTTTTAGGTCATGGCAGCACTTTCTCACGCAGAAGGGATTCAGGGACACAGAGTCCCTGAATTCTGACAAAACGAGGCAGGAGATCTACCAGGTGACCAGAGTGTGCCCTTTCCTCATCATTCAGACCCGTTTTTTCCATGCTGTTCTGTCACCCAAGCTCCACAGTCACTCCTAGCATGGCACCAGAGCCAAGCCACCAACCAGACTGTAATTGGATAATTCTTATGTCTGTTGTCATCTTACCCACATACACCAAAGCAAGCACACACAACAAAGTCCTGGACATAAAAGACCATTCAGCAGCGCAGTCATGAGATGCTGAAGGTAATTATGACTGTCATGTGGAGGCTGGCATGAAAAGGAGGAATTTAACTCGCTGCATGGCAGTTATTGTTAAGCCAACAGATGAAACCACCTGTTCAGCTTGAACTAGTTTGATCTTTCTCCCACAACTGAACATTCATGAGGTCAGAGAATGGCTAACAGGGATTCATCTGCTTGGGGAGCTGCTTGCACCCTCGCTTATTGCTGTTTATTAAACTTTTCCAAATTGTTTTCCCCTCTCTTCCTGAAAAGCTTTGCTTGGGGAGATAGCAAAATAAGCTCCAGAGAAAGGATCTGATAGGAACTTTTTGTAGACACCAAGGCAGGAAATGTATTCTGTTATTCCTGAAATAAAGCCAGGTCACAGTGGTATGCCAGCTCTTTTCCTTCCCCTTTACTCCCCTTTTACAGTGAGTTGTGGAAATATGGGAGGAGGAGAAAAGAAAACTTTTGAGAGACAAGCATTTAGAAGAAAAAGATTTGGGATGTTATTGGCAACAGATGAGGTGTAGGTATTACACCGTGAAGATGTGGAGTTTTATAGCCAAATTTCATGTGAAATACCTAGCCAGGCCCAGCATAGCAAATTCAGTTGGTGTAGAGGCTGTGAAAGTTGGGTTTAGTCACATCACAGTTGCAATGGGAGCGCTAGTGTTAATTCCCATGACCTTATAAGACCCTTACTTCATCTTCCCGTAGCTCAGTGTCTGAGCTATAGAGTGGGAATGATTCAACAGCCTTTCTTCATCAAAACGGGGGTTCTCTTAACTATGCGCATACAGCGCTTTGCACTTGGAGGATGTAACTTCAGGCAGGATCTTTAAGAATCTATACCATAGATAAACGAGGAGTTTCTGTGATCTGTAAGACTGACAAAGGCTGGTTTTCTAAGCATTTGTGTCTCAAGGATAAGCTTATATGTGAATTTTTTGGTGCCTCATGAGAGTTGAGCTCTTTCTTCAACCTGCTCCTTAGTAGATCACCAGTAGAATATCTTCTCTTAGATGCTCTTCTGACCCGTGAGTGCATTCTGACAATAGTTTGCAGGCTTGGGCCAGTGACTGGCAAAGATATGAGAAAAACCAAAGCGTTGTTCTTGCAAAACTCCTCAGGGATGACGAAGATCAGGCAGAGTTTATGCAGTTGCAATTTAGATGCCTGGCAGAGTATAATGTAACAAACAAAACCTGCCACAACAGGGAGGAAACAGTTCTTGAGAACCAAGCAAGGTGTCCTCAAAGTGTAACAATGCCTCTGTATGTGAGAGGTGGCCATGCAATTTGGAAATGAGTCTGGCTTTGGGAGAAAAAGGAGGCAGTAAGGAGCCAGAAGCCTTAAGGACAGTGTGTTCACCTCCATGTTTCCTCAGCTGTAAAATCAGATGATAACATCTCTTACTCAGAGGAATGATTGTCCCGTGTCTTACAGTGCTTTGTGCAGGCAGAGCTGTCTATAAATGCTAAATTCTGACAAGATTCAGGCATTGCAGAGACAACTGTGAAAATAATTATAAGGGTGGGGAGAGGGGTTGGTTGTTCAAACTTTTTTTATATCTGGCCCAATTTAGTTTGAATTCTCACTCTGAGTGGTTCAGATGTCCCTAGCGGAGCCTAAATTATCCTTGTGTTACCCACAGATGAGGTTCCTTCAGGTCAGGGTCAGAGCATACAGAGCCCGGCATGGACTCCGAGATAAACACAGATCTTTGTTTTCTGAAATCCAGCAGTTATGAATCTGGATCTCTGACTGTGAAATGTAGCTCTGTCCTGCTTCTTATTTTTTAAAAGAAACTTTAGCTCCATCTAAAGCAGATTTTGGGGGTGGAAAGATGCCAAGTTCTGTACAGTCAATTTCCAGCATCCTTAAATGCACTTGAATTTTCCGGGGCTGTTTTTTATACTGCTACTGGGTCAGAACTGAAGTTCCTTAGGCAGTTCTTCCTCAGGCAAAAACCCCTGTGTAGCTAAGTGTAGAAAAATATGGGCAAAACTGAGCCAGGATGTGAGAATTCAGCCCTGTTTTATTGGCTCAGATCTTGTGAATGGGGCTAGGATGCTGGACGTGGGGATTGTATGCTAGCTCCTTCTTGTTTTCCTGCCGTCTCCCTACCCTGACCCCCAAGTTTCCAGTTGCTTTCCTTTAGCTGCTCACGTGTGTTATGAGTATATTTGCCAAGTGTGTAGGCAATCACTGGTGGGTTAGGTTTTTTTTTTTTGCTTGTATTGCAAAACCTCCCGTGCCTTTCAAAACATGTAAACAGACTCATCCTGAAGAAAGCTTGTGACTCCTTTGTTTTTCAAGTGTCCGCTGTTGTCTCTTTGTGTGTGTGCTGTTTCTGTTGTTCTGGCAGAAACACTCCTATCTTAGATTGAAGTGACTTGCAGGGCTTTTAGGGGCTTGTGGGGAAGATTTCCTAAACCTTGGTATTTCCTGTTGTGAGAAGTCCAGTCTGTGCTAAACTGGAGAGAGAGACTGGAGAGAGAGAAAGAGAATTGCTGAAGGAAAATATTTAGATGGCTTTGATTCCAATTTTTTAAAAAAGTCCTCATGGAAAACTTCATGCAGAGATATTAAGTTCTTAGGTTGCAGCAAAGAGCATCAGCCGCTCTAACCAGAGCAAGAGAAGGAGGTCAGCTATGAAGGAGAGAAGCCTTGTATTTACAACTCAATTGTTCACTCTTCCTTTGGATCAGGACAATTTTTGCAGCCAAATTGATGTGTATTTTGAAAAACAGAAATGCTTTTATTTGAAATGAAAAACATAGTTTGTCTTGGATTTTTTCGCCCGGTTTTTCAGTTTTTCTATTGGGGAGTTCAATTTCAAAGTATTTTTGGCTTTTCCAGTTTTGGAAAGCTCCTAAATTTTGGAGCTTTGCCAAATCTCTGTGAAAAATTAAAGAAAGAAAAAAGAGAGGGACCATTTTTCATTTCTCTCCACATTTTTCACAGGAAATACTTCACGTTTTTGATGAACTCTGCTTTTCTGCTTTGCCAGTTTGCAGCCTGAACTGAAGAAATTAAAGGGAAAGGCACTATATAGGTCAGAGCATAGGTGGAGTTATTATATAGTGAATATATAGAATACTAGAACTTTAGCTAGACTCGTTTTAAATAAACTTAAGGAGATTTTCCTGTTTGTTAATTTGTCTGTATCTGAATGTCAGTGTGAAGGCCAGGGTCGTGAACACGTTTAACTTTGTGTGTGGTGATGTACCATAGGTTTCTGCCTGCAGTATGTAAGGGCAGAACGCATCAAATTTGTACAAAATTTAAGTCTCATTTTTCACACAGGACCTGACTTTCTGCTGTCATAAGCCCACTGTAGCCACATGGACTTCCGTGGGCAGCCTCCCCAGCAGAGGCAGAAGTTCATTATAAGAGCTAATTCCATTCTTATAACTCTTCCATTAGACTTTTCCATCCTATTACACTTGGCCAGCTCATCTCAAAAAAACCCCTCATCTCCGTGTTGGGCATTCATGCTGGGGTTGTTTCTGAATGTACTCCTAATTTGCCTTCACTAAGGAGCAAATTTGCCTTGCTTGCTTTCTTGCTTTTTCTCCCTATTCTGTCAAATCTGAACTACAATACGATGATTTATCTGGGCCCTGGAGGGTTCCTCCAGCATGGGGAGCCACGAGTCAGGGAACGCTCCTCAGAGCAGCAGCTGTTCTTGCCCTAATCACAGTGAAGGGATGGCAAAGAGGTTAAGTCCCTGCTTCTGTCACTCGTGGCTAGCATATCAACCAGACTTGCAGCCAGAAGACCCCAGCTCTTGAGCTTTGCTGAGTACCATTTTGGTGGTTGACGCAATGATTTTGCAACTTGGAAACAGTTTACTTCACTGAATGATGATGAAAGACAGAGTCCTTTTTTTTAAAAAAAAAGGCAAAAATCACGTTCCTGCTGGAGCTGGACTGTACCTTTCAAGTGGTGGTGGTGGTTATATCGTGTAACATTTTCTTTTCATGAGTGTACATCCTTTGGAAAATAACCAGTGAGAGACCAGAACCTTGATTGCACTGGCTCTAGCAGGCTCAAAGGACCACACAGCCTGTTGACTGTTTATTCCTTTCCATCTCTAGTCGTGCTTCCTAACAGTGCAACCCCTTCCTTCTGTTTTGTAGGAGGAAGATGACGATGGCCTTCCAAAGAAGAAATGGCCAACAGTCGATGCCTCTTATTATGGTGGACGAGGAGTTGGCGGCATCAAACGAATGGAGGTAATTAGATACCGGTTCATGTATCAGAATATCTTATTTGTGAACTGAGCTGTGATATCCCCTGCAATTTACCCAGAAAGAAACTCAGGAGATAGGCACAAACTTCTTTAAGCTTTTTTGTACATCTGAGCCAGATTGTTTTTATATAGGAATATTTGAAAGCCAAACATAAATTCCTGAAGCTTGGGACCATCTCTTTCTTCTAGTACAGTAAGATTCTGGTCCATGCCTGGAATACAGGGGCAGTGTTGCCATACAAATTACAAGGAAATATTTTTAGTTTTTCTGAAAACCTTCCCCACTCTCACATTTCTCATAAATCTCAAAGGAGGAGAAGTTTAAAGTTTGGGCTGTAGTCTAGAAACAAGCTTCACAGCCTGTGGCTTGCTCTTCACCTTGGATTTGGACACTGGGAAAATATGGACCGGGGTCTAATTATTACAGCAGGTATGTAACTCTCTACGGCAGCTACTGTTGTAATATGCCCTGACACCATCTTTTCAGGTGCGCTGGGGAGAAAAGGGCTCCACAGAAGAAGGCGCTAAGTTAGAGAAAGCCAAGAATGCCAGAGTCAAGATGCCAGAACAGGAATACGAGTTCCCTGAACCCAGGAACCTTGCAAACAACATGCGCAGGCCTTCCTCTCCTCGGAAGTGGTACTCTCCAATCAAGGTAAGTCCAGTCCAGTGTTGTACTGCATAGGATGTTTCTAGGAGATCTGTATTAAGTGTTTTCACATCTAAGGCTAAGATGTAGAACTGTCTGCAAACCTGTGATCTCAAGATGCTGCTAGAGTAGCTGTGCATGAGGGAGTCCCGCTGAACACGTGCATAGGGAGGTGCTGTAGAAAGCAGCCACTCAGGGCAATGGGAATTTCCCACCAGGTTGATCAGGTTTTGGGGGTTACATTGCTTTCATAGACCAGAGTAAGATCCTGATCCCTTCTGGTGGTGTAGGTAGCTTCTGTAAAGTGCTTACAGACTTGACTGCACTTCCAAGGGCAGGCCCCTTTTTTCCACACTGCATATTCCCTGAGACGTAGGGAATAAATAGCATCCTCTTTCTTTGGAAAGAGGGGAGAAAATAGGAAGAAAATTGCTGCTAAATGTCACCAGGGAGAGTTGTCCTCAACAGATCAAGGATTGCAGTGCAGCAGATGGATGTCTGCCAGTGGACATGGGTCACAGGGCCAGGCTTGCTGCCGGGCAGCGTGCTGGCCTCACAAGAAGGGGATGCCCCGCAAGAAGCATTTGGCTGAATTAGTGTGCCTCAGATGTGGAAGGTCAAATTCACACTGATACCGGGTCACGTGCAATGCCAAGCTGCGCAACAGTCGCCCACAGGAACTGGGAAGACTCTCCTTCTCTGCCATCCATCCCAAGGGCAGGCAGCTGTTCTTCAGTTTGTCTTCACTAATACAAATGGTTGGCAATGTACAAAATGGAAACAAGCAAGCAACCGAATACTTTACTCGAGCAAAACTCTTTATTGCATATGTGAATGCTTCTCGTGGATTAAGAGAAACAAACCACACAAAATAGATATTAGCTGCATCATCCAGAGCGTTGCATGAGGGTACTCCAATGTCAGAAAGCTAATCTTTTGCATTCAGGACAAATTAAGCTGTCCTCAGGAAAGGAGGACAGCTAACTACTGTAGAACTACTCTAATGAAAAGAGGAAAAAAAAAATAAAAATCCCACACTCCTATTTTGCGGGTGTAACTCTTGGGAAATGCTAATACCCTTTTCATCTCTCTTCAGTCTGGGGCTATTTGTAGCAGCACTATCAGTCTCAAAAAAGACTGAAAATGCCCAATTCATATCCAAGTGTAAGCCTTGCACCACTGGAGCTTGGATCTCATTTTGAAGAGAGGAGATGCTCGTTAGGGTCTTAGAAACCCTCTACAGGCAATTTATCTACAAGTAGTCTGCAAAGAGGGTGTGTGTAGCAGATGTAGTAAACCTTTTGGTGTCTAGAGCTCACCTTAAACTTCATACTGGGGAATGGGGAAGTGCCTCATTGCTGGAAATTAGAGGTTTTATGCTGTGTTTTCTTCCTCCCCAGTAGCAGTCAATCTAGTCAGACTGGATGAGGTCATTTCCATGAGCACACAGTAGGAGTAAAAAGTCTCCCAGATGGGACGAGTGTGTTTTACAAATGCTTTGCACTGATGCAAAGCAGATATATTATACTGTAGTGCACCCAGGTTTCCCTGGGTTGTATCTTGTTACTGATCAGTTCCAAGCAGTGCCCACAGAAATTTGGGTAAGTCACGTGTTTTGGCATTCCTCGGTCATTGATCTTGCAGCTGGTTCAAATCCAGTGATGGGAATGGCAAGGATGCACAAGGGAGTAAGAGTGCTTTCCGGAGGATACGGAAATGTGAGCCTCTTTGAAAATTTGGTCCAATGCCCTCTCTCCTTTCCCCCTTAAAGATTATCATCTAATAAACATAGCCTACCAGCAAGTCATTTGCAATTGTGTTGTAATGACTTCAACATGTGTTCACGAAGGTTATTCATTCCCACAGTGGGACAGGTTAGAGAGTCAACTGTTTTCAGTTCAGAGTGGGGAATGCAGTAAGCGCCATCCCATATAGCTGCTCCTTTGTTCCTAAATGCATTGCATTGCCATTTTGCATCAGTGCAAAGCATTTGTAAAACACACTCGTCCCATCTGGGAGATTTTTCACTCCTACCGTGTGCTCATGGAAATGACCTCATCCAGCTGAGAGATGCAGCTCAGTTGCTTTTTGCATGCTGCAGTTAGAAGGGTTCACAGCACACAAAGCTATACTCTAACCACTGAGGAGCTGACAGAAACACTGATTTTAGCACAAAGAGCCCTGCATACATGCTCAGGCAGCTGGAATCCATGTGGGTACAACTACCCGAGATCATTAGTTGAGAGCTGGGTCCTTTCCCATAGAAGATACTGCTGAGTTTCTCCCCTCTTCCTTCAGCAGTTCATGCTGCTGAATTACAGCCTCAGGAGACTTTCAGTTAATTTTCAGAGTTTATTCAGCATGGTAGGAAGTCAGTTCTGAACAGAGGAGTCAAGTTTGTTGCAGATCTGTGTCCCAGCTGGAAATTCTCCAAAGTTCAAGAGAGGCTTGGAGAAAAGATTCAATGTATGTAGGGTTCAAGTTCAGTTCTGACTCTGACTAGGAACAGCTTTTGCTTCGTAACAGCAAGAATTCAGTTGTAAGAGGGCCTACAATATTATGAATATCTCATGGGTGATATATATTCTTAATTCCTTTAGAAATATCTCTTATCTACCATTCAAATTGTATACAGTTCCAATCCAAGACCCCATATCCAAATACTCCCATAACTTTGGGGTGTTCCATATCTGGATAGTATTTAGCAGACTGAATCTGTCTGTGGACAAGGATTTACCTAATTATTAATTGCCATCACACCCCTTATTTAACCGCACCCAGAAAGACGGTGTATGCAGATGGGACGACTGTATCCAACGCTTTCCTCACATACAACCCGTGAGCACTCATCAAAAACAGAGGCGATTATTCCTATGAAGCAGGGCTCCTGCTATTACTCTTCCTGTGCGGTAAGGAGTTAGCAAAATTGGCAAAATTCATCAGCATGCTTGGCAGAAGGTCTTGTCCTGAAGACGTGAGCATATGAAGATGAATTTGCATTGTTTTATGTAGGGAAGCTATCACAGAGTCATAACAGGCAGAGGGAGGCAAGGAGGGATAGCCTATTAGGTCATTTGGTCTGTAGTCTCAGCCAAAGCAGGACTGCTAACTTGAATCTATCCTTCACTGCTTTTTCCAGTCTGGTTTTTAAAATAACATAGAGGCTTCCACCACTTCTCAGGGGGGAATATTTCACAGACTACCAGACCTCACCCGTAGGAAATGTCTCCTGATACTCAGCTTAAATTTTCCCTTATCCCCATGCTCCAAGTGCACTCGGCTCCTTTGGTTAAAGCAGATGTTAAATTTCCATCCACTCAAGTGGACTGGTTGAAACACCTCTTTGGAAGGCAGATAAATATGCATGTAACAAGCTACTTAAAAAAAAATCATTGGTAAAGGAGGAGGGCAAGGAATTAAATCTCAGGAACAGTGAATCAAGGTAGCTTGAATCTGACAAAAAGCCAGGAAATTCACATTTTAGGGCTAGTCATCTTGCTGGCCAACAGGCCTCCATTTCTCCGTGCAGCATAAGCGCCAGCCTCTACTTAGTGTTCTGCCTTTTGCCAGTTTATCTGACAGAGTTTTTCTTCCCTCTCTTCCCAGAGTAACATCTATGAGGTAGGTAGACAGCTGAGAGTGGATCACTTGTGTTTTGAAATGTTCTAGGGATTTATTAGCTACCAAATGTGGCTGCTGACACTTAACAGATTGTTGTTATTATTATTGTTGTTATTCTTCTTTGCTGCTGTTACTTCTTAGCATGATGCCAACTGGATCATCCCCCTTTTAAATATCGTTTCGACAGTTTGAAAGGTCAGTGCAAGTAATGCAAGGAAAGTGACAAGTCTGAAAATTTCTTAAGAAACTTGCCAAATCCTCAGTTCATCTGACACAAGGAGAGGCAGCACAAAATGTAGATGCAAGTGAAGGATCATAAAGAACCGTGCCTTTTGTTTTAATTTGGTTTAGGACATGCCCCCTTGCTACAGCCAGCCATGCAGCTCTGTATGATTTGGTTTGGTTAGCAGCTTTCCTCTTACCTTTTTTCCTACCTCTGCTTTTATCTACCCATCTACCTAGCTACCTCTCCTTTCTTCCTCCTTCTCAGAGCATTTATAACACTTGTTTGACTTCCTAAGGATGACTATCAGTCCCTAAAAAACAATGCAGAAAGGACCACAAGACAAGGCTGAACTCACTGTTCATCCAGAAAAACTCACATGCAGGACCTGCCTCAAGGCTGAGGTTGCAGCAACAACATGGTGCTCTCGAAAAGAAACCTCAGGTGAATCCTAAGTGGAGGCTACTTAAGCATTTACTAAGCCATGTGACTCTGGCGTATTTTCTAGCCTTTGTCTCTCCTGTTTCTATTTACAAAGCCGACGTGGCACAGCTTCCTTGCTAGAAGGGGCCCAAGGGTAGCTTGGATTTATAGGCTGTTTCCAAAACTGCCTCTGACACCACCAGATACCATGTCTGAGGAGCACTCTAGGTATCAGGTCATTCACTAGACCAGGGTTGCTACAGTGCTGAATTAACCATTAATTCAGGAAGAGAATGCATTCGCGTTAAAGCAATGGCTGAAACTATGCCCTCCTTCATTTGTCATCTGTGCTGATTGTTTCTTCTTTCTGAACTTCATATCTAGCAGGACTCAAAGCTTTATTTGCCTCCAGATCTCTTTTTCTTTTCTTCAAGCAATCTTGTGCTTCAACTGCAAAGGAGTTCCCAAACACAGAGACACAGCCCATCCACCGGAGAGCTCAGAAGTGTTTATATTTCCAAGTGAATGCATTGCCATTTTCATTTCTTCAAGCATCATCATCCTTTCTGTGATCCACTGTCCCTCTCTTCTGCCGAGATGTCTCAGGCAGACCCTGAAGCTCCATTCAGACTCCCAAAGAATGGAGCTCTTGGCTTTTCCCAAGAAATCTTGGTAGGCTCTTGGAAATTAGGACTGCGGAGTAAAAAGGACTTTTTGTTCCATGGAAAGTTGTAATTTTCCCTTTGGTTTCCTAAAGGAAAAATGGAAGAAAAAGGTACTTATTTCTTAAGTTGTCAGAGGGGACAGGAGATCAAGAGCTTCAGCCAGCTCTGATGTAGGGGGAAAGATGGATTGGGATAGACAGGGATGGCTTCCCTTAGGTCTAAGAGGTTGTGCTGTCCAAATGCAGAAGAATCTGACAGAGGAGTTTCTTGCTTCTTCCTTTGAGAGTAACAGACTTTCCTGGCTCTCGCCTTAGGAAGTCTTTTCCCCAGTATCCTATGGAAACAAGATCTATGCAGTTGTTCTGTGTGTCTGTCTGTCTCCACCCATGTATCCCTCCAACTCCCAAAGAAGCTTTGAACCATTGGCTCAACAGACTGGTTGAGGAATACAGGTCTCAAAGAGGATTAGTGCCCTAATGGCTTCTTGAAGAGGACACATTGAATGCATTGAGGCTTTAATTAGATACCAGAGAACCAGTGTCACAGAAGGACCTTATAAATACCCTGGCTGTCAGGAAGGTCTCGCCTTCATGGACACTGATGTTCACTATCAGCCATGAAAGCTAGCTTCCTTACTGCTAATGAAGCTCATTGCTCTTTTCCCACCACCACTGCAATATTCAGCTTACCTTTCCATTTGCTTCATTTTGTCCTGTGATAGTTATACGAGGCAATTCTGCTATCACAACATTTTTGTAGTCTTTATTTCCAGGAAACAGGTAGCGATCATAAATGAGTTTCTGAGTCCAGTCAGGGGTAGCTAGGTCTTTGGGTCTGATCTTCTTGACCGCAGGAAATAGTTTTGTACCAAGGAACAACTTTGTGTGTTCTCACAGTAGCTTTTCTCCATCTCTGCAGATACAATAAAGTTTACTGAATATTACTGGTAGAGGTTTCACTCATGGTGCTTGCCCTTTATATGATAACATTTGTACCATCTGGAACAATGCTAATGGAAAGCTTAATAAATACTATCTGTTGTTAGTTGTACTGTCACAAATTTTTACAAATCTCTGGGCATCGTGCACTTAACAGACCAAGGGTCAAATGAAGTTAACGTGAAGAGAGTTTGATAAATTAATCTTCAGCTTGTAATATGTCTGTAGTCTTCCACTGAGCCAGCCAACATGCTGCACTTGGGTAAACCCTTCTGCAGATCTCCCAGAAGCTGAATCCATTTTGAAAGTGAAACCCTGGGCTATTAGAATATAGCAGAGAATGCTTCAGCAGCAGATGTATGTTTCAGAGGAGATGATTCAGTGGATATTTCTACATTGCAGAGCCCTGTGCTGCTCCTTCTGGCCTCGCTCAGCTCATTTGGAAAATAACCGCAGGCTTGGCATTTTGTGTTGCTGCTGAACTTCATTCAGGCATGATTGCTTCGTCTGCATTGCAGAGCAGCATTGCAGGAATGGTAGGGAGGGTCTGACCCCACATCTCAACCAAATTGGCTGTCAGTAAGAGATGTCAACACATTGGGTTTTGAGAAAAACTTGTCTGGGTCTGTGCGTGTGCACACGTGTGTGCTTGGGTACGAGACCACACAATGAGGTGAACAGCTTGTCAAAACCAGTGCGATGGGTTGAGGGTGGCATCTGTAGGGCAGCTGGCACTGAGCTCATAGGAATGGAGGACTTTGAAAGATGTGTGTTATTGCCTGGAAAAGATGCAAACGTTAACTGACATGTGGGGTGGGACGGGGGGGAGCTTGTGTGAGACCCACTAACCTGATCCTCTCTTGCTAGCGTGTAGCTGACATGAAAGATTAAGTGGGCTGTTACACGGCACCTAGCTGCGGCTCAGCTGTCTTGGCTGTGTGGAGAGGCAGTTTTTCAGTCAATTCTCCCCAGCAGATTGTTTTGACACACAAATCAAAATTATTTCTAATACATTACAGTGGTCACCTAGAGCTAGAGGCAAGCCAGCCAGAGGAGGCAGCAGAATAGTTAGGAATTGCATCGTATAAATTCACCTGATTGCTTTCTGCATTGATTTAGCACTTTGCTAGCAACAATGTCAGGAGCTAAGTAGGTATTAAAGTCTCTCAGCCCAGGAGGTATCTAAGTCACCTATTACCTTTGGAGATTTCCAGAAGAGTACGTAAAGGCTAGACATGGGGATACGGTTGGCTGTCACACATCTGTCTGCTTATTGTTCATCTGAAAGCCTCTTCCTCTGCGCTTGCAGCAAGTTCGGAGTGAGTTTCTGAGAGAGAAAACATTGCTCTCCAGCATCTTGTACAAGCACGGCAAATGGTTGAGTAAAAAATGAGTAGGTCGAAGCTGCATTGTCCCTGCACTGCACTTTTCACAGTGCGCTGGTTCTCGCGCAGAAGATAACACTGTGTTTCTTTTGTTTGCAGGGGAAATTGGATGCTCTCTGGGTCTTGCTGCGGAAGGGTTATGACCGTGTATCTGTGATGCGCCCACAGCCAGGAGACAAGGTACCGTGCCTCAAAATATGTTTTACAGCTAGGGAAAAACAAACTCCCCCTAAGGTTTCTGACTGCCTTTACATGTGGGACTGAAGGCAGATACTCAGGACAGCTTAGAAAGAAAAATTTAGTCACATCTATTGGCTTTGTTTGCAACTGCAGTTCATGCAGTTTGACTGAGACAGTTTCCAGTATGAAAACCGTCCAGGTGTAGTAACAGAAATACCCATCAAAGAGCCCAGTACAGTCTTGCTCTTAGATAATATAGCTGCTTTTAATAATTACATAAGTAATGCTAATGAATAGTAAGGAATACTTCTGCATTTTTTCATTCATTAAAATCTTGCATTCTGGAATAAAATTCTGAAAATATATAAATAGATATAAACTTTATGGCCACTTTTACCAAGCAAAGTTTGCAGAATGAGGTTTGGACTGTTGTGTGGGAGGGAAGAAGTATCCCCACATATTTCTAGTAAAAACTGGGTTCCTGCAAATTTCTGTACATTAACGTGTGCTTATGGGTGGAAACAGAAGCCTTTGAAGAGAATGGAGTAATGTCACTTTACAGGAATCATACTGGCTATGACAGCAGGATACCATAGGGCTACCTCTCATCTCCAAGGTACTAATCTGCTTCTTTTCAGTGGAATTAAATGTCTGAGTGCTTCCTAAATAATTTCAGGACAGTTATCCTGAACTATCTCTAGAGGTGCCTAGCTGAGCGCTGAAGTGGCCAGCACACATTCGTCTGTTGTGTTCAGCTCTAAGCACCCAGCAGACAGGCAGGGACATGCAGCTGGGAAGGGAGAGTGAGAGCTGCACCTCGGCTTTGCAGCCTTATTGCATGTTCAAAGTACACAACACGGGTGAACTGAAATCCCTGTGGTAGACACAAGACATCCCCTAACTGCTTGCAATTTAGATGGTTACACCTGGTTGCCCAGGGCAGTTCCCATTCCAAGGGTGGAGATTCAGTATCTCTGAGCCCCTGTTCATGTTCATCTCGTAGTGAAAAATGTCTGTTATATTAACATCTCATGCAGTCGCTTTACACACCTCTGACATAAATCAACAAAGATTGGAGTTGCTTCAGGAATATATTTGGCCCAAAACATAAGTAACTGTGTAGCATTGTGAAGGCTTCAAGAAGCTCAAGGGCACGTGAAACAACAACGTAATTTTTTGGTGGAGAATCATAGTTCTGTAACATTTGGCTCCCTGTAAGGTTTTCCATTGAACGCAGGACCAATGAACTTCTGTGAATAAAAAGGTTTAATATTTTATTCTTTCAGGGGGAAGACTTGCTAAAATATCTTCACTAAGCGTGATATTGATTTCTGGGAGGAAAGGTCAGACCATACAGATTGCTAATGCCTGGCAATTTTCCCACAGAAATCAGGGTTTGAAGAATGCCTATTCTATGAATAATTTATTTTAACTTGACAAGCTAAGATTATTTACGTAGAAGATGCCACTTCCATTTATGCTAGGGAAAATCCAGAGCAGTTTAACTGAAGCCGATACAGTTAGCAGCAATTTATATTAGTGCAACTGACAGCAGGCTCCATCCCTTTTTGGTGATGTATCTCTTAAACGTGCAGTTCTGTGTCCTGTCAGCATAAGCAATAGCAGAGTTAGCCCATATAGGTGTTATATGATTCAGCCTTGAAGTAAACTAAGCCTTTTATGATTCTGCTGTGCTATAAAGGATCTCTGACTTGAGTGCAAGCATAATTTAGTGTGAAAGAGACGTTCTCTGAAAATGCACCCAGGGTTATAGCTGCTAAAATACCTGTTTGTCTCCAGCTGACTCCGAGAAGGCTTGCAAATGTTTGGGCACTTTCCTGTGGAGATACGAAGTGCTGCTCAGACTTTCTGTGAGGGTAGACTGCTGTTAGAACATTTGTTTTCCTTTGTGTAAATAAAACTATGAGTCTGAGTGTTTGTCCTCTTTGAGTAACCATGTGTGACCCTCTCAATGTTTTTAAGCACTTTCAGACTTAAGTGAGAAGTTTGTGTTTATTCCTTTACAGTATTGACATAACTACCAGGTGATGTCACTCCCAACAGTACGGGCAAAACCAATATGAGAACTCCTGTAAAACACTAAAATGACATTCATTAGTTTACACAGCTGACATGGCAGAATTAGCCAGGGTTTTCCCCTCCCCTATTCAACAAAAATGTGAGGGTTTTTTTCAAGCAGGGAGAAGAATCTATCTTTCAAGCACTGGGTTCAGCTTTAAGGTTTCGGAGTCATCTCCCATCTTGCTGTAGACATTCCCCACAATTTGGATGCTGTTTTTAGCCTGTCATACCTCACTTTGTAGATGTAGAAAGTGATTTTACCTTGCTGGGCATTAGGAAGGTTGGCTTTACAACATTTAGAGGCTTCTGTGCAAGGGACTGGGAAGGAATGAGGCAATATTGCTGTTAATTGAACTACCACAATCTACAACTGTGCCTTGGGAGACAAATTAGTCAAAAAGAAAAGCAAAAGGTTGCAGAAATAGTTGCAAAATTTGCACCTCACGTAATAAGGAGACTCTAAGCCCTAGCTGATCCCTGCCAATCTCCCTCTATTTTTCTCTGTACCACTGTTCTTCTAAGAGAAATTTAAATGCATGTCCAAACCTTAGGATACAAAGGCTGCATGATTCAGGCTACCTTAAGGCTAGTGGCTTCTCCCAGGTCGGCAAACATCAAATATTATCTCATAAAACACATTACTGTGGTGGTGTGATTGGAAATCCAGTGGGAAGGTCAGTGCTGAATTGATGGGGATGGCTGTGGGAAACATCTGCCAGTGTTGACTGCAGCTGTCGATGCCTTCAATGCAGGCAGTCCTGAGTCACTGTGAACAGTTTGATTTCTTTGCAAGAAAAGATATCACAGAAAAGGAGCAATTCCACAGAAAATCTTTTTCAAAACAAAACTTGTGTCTGTACAACAGTGTTGCAAAAGAAAAGGATCGAATGTGTTGCACTGAAATGATGGGAAATTTCTACCCGCGCAAACAACTGGGTGGCCAGAATCCCCTTCCCAGGAAGTCAGGGCTGGTTTTGATGAGCTTGGTTCCAATCCCTGCCATTAGCTTGGAGACTTTTCACCAGTATCACAATGAGAGGGCCTCTGGATTGCTTATAAATGCAGCCCTTCCTCTGAAGTGGATGTTTGATAGTGTAAGTTTATTAACCTGTTCATCATCATTTCCTTCATCCAACCTGGGACATAGTTCTTGGCATCTCTCCAGGTTGCAGCAACACTCACAGCAACAGCATTTCAACCCTTTGCTGTCCAAAGACAGGACCACTTTTGTGATGGATGCGTGGCCTGTGCACTGGGTCACTTAGCATGGTCACATGCCAGGAATACCGCCAAGCATATGGTAAGGCTGAGAGCTAGTGCGAGGAAGGTGTTTTTTGACACAGTGCTCTGAGATATGCCACGTCACCTCCTTGACCTGACATGCAGCCTGAGGCCAACTGGCTGTATTCACAGGTTTAGATGTTCCTGGTGCAGGAGCTGCTGAAGGACAGCACTCTGGAGGACAGTCACACCATGGCAGCCCTGCACATTCACGCACAGACACCTAGCTGCTCTCCCAGCCATGTGTTTCTGGCGTAGGGTTTCCCAGCATTAAAGATCAGCCAGCAAGGTAGAGGTATAAGAGTCGTTTTGGCAGTGGTGAGCTCAGCTATAAATTCCTATGGCCTCTCCATGGGGTTCCAGATAGCTCCTTTGGACCAGGCCACATGGACCAGGGGCGCAGCAAGGACAGACTTGGTCCTCAGCAGGTTGCAAAATCTTCAGCATGGGTGAATGGTGGCAAGTCTGCGGGCTTTCATAGCTATCCACTGGCAAGTTTAGATTTGATCCTGTTCTGCTGGGAAGCATAGGTAAAGGAGTGCTCTACCCAGCTTGTCAGCAAAGGATAGAGCTGGTATTGACAACTCCAAGTCAGTTGTGTGGTTTTAAAGTGGAGACACAGACGGTTTGAAACTTCAGCCCTGCTGCACTGGTGTAAACCCAGCCTTGCTGGTTGCAGGAGATAGGAAGCTTCAGGCAGTCAGATGCAGGGCTTTGAGGTATTGCTGCACGAGGCAGGGCAGCTTCAGCTTTCCAGCTTTTTCCTGACTGCCTAACTTCATCCCGATGCCATCCTTTCACAGGGTGCTGTGGTGTGTGCTATCTGCTGTGCCATAGGGACCAGGCCACCCATCGCTCCTCTCCCAGGTCCTCTGCAGGAATGCTAGGCAGCGGAGGCTGGGCTGGGTGCTCTGGTTCGTCTGCCTGGCAGTCACCCAGAGGAGTTTCAGACTAACTAGCTCAGCTTCAATCATACCGTGCAGCTGCTCAGTGTAGACTTCATGAGACAAGCTGAATAAATACTTCAGAGTTAATTAGCAGCAAACTAGCATGCCCACGCTGCCAGCTACGTACAAACTGCCAGCTTTAGCAGTCTTTACAGCATGGACATGCCCTGGGAATGAGAGAACCAGTAATTAGCAAAGCATCCTACAGTAACCAGCAGCCTCAAATGGAACCACCAGATTGAAAACCTACCGCGCGGTGCATTGTCAGGCTAGATAAATACTCAAACCCTTGCAGGCAAAATTTATGGCTAGTAAAGAGGAGCCTGAAATTTGCAGACAGGAGCCTTTGGCCATATGATATTCCTAAAAGCTACACAGAGGAGTGGTTTTGAAAGTCATTTGTACCTCCTTCCTTCTCTTTCCTGAAGAAAAGCAAGAAGCAGATTTCAGACTCTTGGTGTTGTCGCATGGGCACCTTAATTCACCCACTGGTCAACATAAAAAAAAAAAAAAATTGAAGCCAGATGAAAAATAACCAAAAGGCATCTCTGCTTTGGAGCCTGAGAAGGAGTTGGACTTAATCCCAGGGTTACATCATCTTCATATATAAGCAATCCCTTCCTATAATCAGTTACTTTATCCACTGCCAGCACGTTAGCTGAGCTGTTCAAAAAGAGTGCTTGCATAGAATGCACCACGGATTCGGCTTCAAACGCTGTGTTGACTAACTGTTACTGTTTATCTGCTGTAGCCCACGCAGCTTCCTAGGTACCATACAAGTTGTCAAGAAAGACATCCCCTGCCCTGAAGTTCACATTAGTCTATAACAAGGGTAGTTACTAATAAGTTTGCCATTTATATACATTGCACTGGATAATGTGGGGACTGAAGCTTAGATTCCAGTTCTCCTCCTCTGTGTGGCCTCAGACAATCCCTTCCCTTTGCCTCTTGTCTGTTCGTGCCCTGAACCCTTTAATCAAGGTTGAGATGCCTTGTACTAGGACTCCACTGCAAAAGGTACAGTTGTAAAAATAACTGACTAGTAAGTGCTGGATACAGGGTTAGAAGTTTCTGGACAACAGAGAGCTGAGACCTCTTCAAGGAGAACTGCCTGAAAGGATGCCTGCCCGTAGTGTGGCAGCAGCCTGAGCCAGAGTCTTACCTGGCTTTGAATGCTACAGCTCCATGAAAGCTATGGCTTTGTCTATCAGCAACAGGTCCTGAATAGCGTGTTGTTATATCTGCAACAACTGGCCGCATGCCTGTCTGCATGTGCAAGAACAAACCATTAAAGCGAACTTTGGTCTGGTTTGCAGGCGGCTTTTAAAAATGCATGTTTTATCCCAAAGCAAAAGGAAAAGAGAGGGATGTTCAGGACCTGTTTTGAAGTGCGCCCAGAGGCTGAGATGCACAAAAAGCTTGTGAAATTCTTTTTTTGGAGTCAAACCTGGAAATGGTCTGAGTTTACCAACAGATACAGATGTTTCCAATAAGACAAGGAAGTCAGAGTCACATGGGATTCCTGTGGTCTTCTCACATTTTCAAGAGACTAGGTTTGCGTTCTTGTCAGCATTAATGAGGTTATTTTTAGATTCGAAATATCATCAGATAGGGGTGATGTAAATATATGTATATATATTTTTAGAGAACTTTATCACTTTTATAATGGAGTAAGGGAATGCTTATTTGTGCAAATTGTCACTTAGCACAGGATCCAAATAATTAGTGTCTCTTTGGAGTGTCAGTTGCATTTCCTTGATAAACATTGTTCTGTCAGGAATTTATGAGGAGATTATTAAAATGTGTTTCAAGCTCAGACTTGGCCGGGAACATCTCAATCTGGGAGCAAATTATATTTTAAATTTTTATTGCATTGTGTTAATTGCATTTTCATTTTGTTTGTATAGGTAAATATAGATGGATATAAATACAGAGGAAAAAGTGTAACAAAACCATGTGTAGTTTTGTGTAGAAACTTATCCTGCCTAAATTAATGAAGATGAAGTGAGAGGAGCTTTTTCAGAACAGTTTTGCAAGTTTACTGGTGAAATCACATAAGCTTATATCTTGTTAGATCTCAGTGATCTAACAAAGGTTCTGGTACAAATTGTGGTTAGTTATGACGAGAGGACGAGGCTATGAAATACATGAAAACGCCCCCATTAAAGTAATCGCAATTATTCTTTTTACTATGAAAGGAAGAATGTGTGTGTGCATGTGCTGACATAAAAAACTGATCTTAATATAAACAGAACAGTCAGAGTATGAAATAAGACAAATTTACAGCTGAATTGCATGAATCCTCACTACAGAAAAGTACTGTTTTTCAACAAAAGCTTACAAAACTCCCTCTGCCCTACAATCACACTGATGTTTTTATATTACAATTAAATGCCAAACCCTTAAATTATCTTGATTTCAGGCTTCACTGTCAATGTTTTGTGCAGCCTAAGGACTTCAGATGACCACTCTGGATTATATCAGCCATTCATCCCAAATGACCATTTTCTGTGAAGGGCCCAATTCTGCAAACCAAGGGCTTGCTCCTGCCTGTGAAGTCCCACTGCATTTCTGGAGAACCACTGGAGGATGCGCTCCAGTGCTGCTGACCAGGGGGCTGACCAGGGGCTTACCTCCGCACAGCTGTGCGATGGGGGACAGCAAAGAGTTGTCCGATCCCAGCCAATAATGGTCTGAAAGTCTTAAGCCTAGAGATGGATAGCGCTTTTGATTTACATCCTGCTGTTATAATTCTAGATCTAAGATGTCCAACTGAGCTGGAGGTTTGTGGGCTATTCTCATATGGCAGCAGGGAGATCTGAGGTTTGGGCACTAGACTGGAGTTGAAGACTAGAGTCTCTCCAGTCTCTGCCACTGACACACAGTGTAACCTTGACCAAGCCACTTAATCACCTTCCGTTTCTCTTTCCCAAAGTATTTGCAAAGTGGCTGGAACTCGGTAATAAATTTAAAGGTTTAGCAAGAGTCATGGCTGTGGGCAGGGACAACTGTATCTGCAGGTATGTGTATGGGCTTGCACAGCAGCCTGTGGGTTTGTGTGGTTACGATGTGATGCTAATAGTACAGAGATTCAGGGTCTGGACGTTCGGGTCTGTACATTTTAGACCTGCATGATGCTCACATAGTTTAATGTAGAAGTCTAGCAGTGTTTCTTACATGGTGTGCCAGAGTTAATTTTTCTTTTGCAATGAGGTGTTACAAGAAGAAACTCAGTGGGAACTGGGAGCTAGCTTTGCCAAGTCTGCCCACGTGCCACCTTTGGCACCTGTGTCAGGAGTTTACCTGTTTCAGCAGACCATGATTTCTCAGTTCATGGGACAGCCCCCCCGAGCGCTCCTAGCTGAGTGGGCAGTCATCACTGTGTGTCTAAAAAACGCAGAGGAGGAAAAAAGCAGCCTGAATCATTACCATGTAACAGTAAAATTTCCTCCTTCCCTGTCTGTTCTTATGCTTTGAAAAACCTTTAATCTGCTGCACATAATTGGGTGTTTCACAGAGGAGATTAGCATTGGCTGGTGTGCCATTTGAGGAATGTGTCTCTTTATTTCTGGCAAATTTGAACTCTCAGAAAACAAAGTCTCCTTCCCCTGTCTTGTGGAGAAAGCTGTGTACTTGCAAAGACCTATTTGGGAATTAAGTAGTCGTCTCTCCCCACACAGTGCTGAAATGGAAGGAAATTAAATCTAAACTAAAAAGAGAGGCACAGTGCTGCCACGTAGCCTGGGGCCTTGCTCCTCGTTCGTTATAGTGGTGTAGTCATATGTTCCAGGTATCAGCTTAAATCAAACCCATTGTGCCGGGTGCTGTACAGGTGTAGAATAAACCCAGAATCTCAGCTTTGTTTGAGGCAAGGGGCAAGAGCAAGTATAGACAGATACAGTGAGAAACACCGAGACAATGTGACAGTACGAATTTATCTGAATGCTAAACTGTGGATCTACATCACCAGCTGGAATAATCTGTTGATGTAATTCAAATCTTCCTTTAACCACAAGGAACAACTTTTCTTGCTAGTTCATTCTCCCTCAGCACGTGTCCCCTGCAGCTTCCAAAGAAGGAGCAGTGCAGAGTTCCAGCGAAAACTGAATGTATGTGTGCATGCATGCACGTGTGTTAGAGCCTGGAGCAGGCACTGCCTCCAGAGATGGGGCTGTAGGAGGGGGAGAGTGCAAAATTCTTGCTGGGTCAGAGCACTACTCTTCTGGACTAGTGGAACAGGGAATTAGATTGTCAGGTGTGTCTAACTGTGCAAAACTTGGAGAAAATATGTCTGGGTGCAAGCACTTAGACAGTGATACGAGTTTCTCCATCTAACTCGGTACCACGTCCCCTTTTCATACAAAAGCAGGTGCTTGTGTTTTCACTCCGGTTCCTCTTCCCTTCTCATCCTTCCTAGCCCGAAGCACACAACTGCATTTTGCTCCTTTGAGTATGAAACAGCATTTGTCTGGATTTTAGTATAGCACTGAAAATGTCACAAGTGCTGAGCTTTACTGTAAAGTGTCAATTTGAATTGAGGCAAGAAATGAGCCTACTTGAGTGTGGGGCTCATGGAAAGGGCAGCCTTCGGTATAATAAGCTGAGAAACAAAAGGGGTTCCTAGTTTGTTTTAAAGAGCAGAAGGTGAAACAAGGCAATGGAACAGTACAGTTCAAACTTTCCTCTGCATGGAGTGAGTAGTTCGGCAGCTGTGGGGTGAATGAAACAACTATTGGAGTAAAACCCTTACTGGAGCAATGCAATGATAATAATGCTATGCTATGGGGGTAGAATTGCAGAACCCCGGAGACTAGATGCCGAAAAAGCATCTAGGTATGTAAATTCTCACAGAAGAAATTGCAAATTTGTTCAGCAGGTGTTTGAGTTCTTAGAAATCAGTAAAAACATAGGAAGTGAAACTCCTGTAACAGAAAGAATAGGATTTTGATGCAGAGCGCAGCCGCACCTTGTGACAGATGTCTAGAAAACCCATTTCTCCCATGCACGTTTCTTGCTGAGGGAATGTTGATGATGCATTTGTGTTGTGTTTCCCCTGTACAGCTTCCAGCAGTGGGCTGGACTTACTCTCCTTTTCCTTATGGGAAAGCGAGGTCATTGTTTCCTGTGGGATTGCAATAAATTCCTGAAAATAAGCAGCAGCCCCAGCTGAAAGATTTGGACTGTGTCTGGGTCCATCTGCACTTGAGAACTGGTGAGGGGAACCCTAGGTCTTACATCAGCAATCAGAGGGCCCTCAGGGACTTCTTAGGCACGCAAAGCCACCCAGAAACAGAAGCACCGACAGCAGATACTTTACCTGTTGTCCAAGGCACTGAAAGGGATGACTTGCAGCTTAATTCAATCCTTGCCTTTCCCTGGTCAGGCCCCCATTCTGGATGTGAATGCATGTGGTACCTGTAGGACCCTGGGCAAATACCCTGCATGAAGTCGAAAAAGGGCAAACAGCGTCAGAGCAAAGATTTAGGATGGAAATTGTGAAGATGAAGGCACAGTGGATCTAGGAGTGGGACAGTTGGTAGAGTGGCTCACACCGTGTCGGTGTGTCACACAACAGATGGGTTGAAGCATAACAGCTAACCCTGGCTTCATACATGTGTAAGTCCTAACAACTGCAGAGCTCTGTTTTCTGATCTGTTAATAGACATACAAATTCCAACCATGTAAGTGGTATTTCGGAAGAGCCATAAAGAGACATGGTGGTGCATGGCAGGGCAACAACCACCCTGTGTGGGTGGCTCGTGTAACTTTAGCTGGCCTTGTCCTGCTTTATGGAATGCTGTTCTGCTGCCAGCGCTTCAGTTCTCCCTCCTACCTCTGCTGTAACCGGTGTCCCACCGAAGCCTGCAGGTACCGTGCTGTGTGTGCCACCCCTTGTCCAAGGCAAGTGGATAAGCAACGCCCAGTCACCTTCCAAGAGGAGTGCAATACCCTACCAGTAATGAAGAACCCCTTCCTGTATGTCCCTACAAGCAGTAGGCACCTAGACTTGGTAAATCGTGGCCCACCCCATACCACCAGCAACTTACAGACCGTGAGGAGCACAAAAGCAATTTATTTCAGTGTTAGCACCAATGATTGGTCGTCAGCCATTATGCACTTGCAATAAACTCAGCCGTTAGCAGGTTGATGAGGAACTGTAAAGCCCATTAAGTATTGCTGGCACACAGGAATACTGTTTTTAACTTAAGGCTGCATTATTAGAACTATATCAAAAAATACAGAAGGAATGTGGCAGTTAGCCTGGGCCTTTGCTTGGAGTGTACAAATCCAATGAAAACATCCCCAAAGCCATAATTATTTGTTCATAATTGGATACTGAGGAGTAAATTCTGCCACACAAACCTCCAATGAGTTCACTGAAAGTCAAGGAATCTGTTTCATCGTAGAGTAGCCAAGATGAATGGTAACATGGGGGAGGCTAGGTATTATTAATTAACTGTGAATATCACAAAGCACATGAGCAAAATCTGTCATCCTGGAAAGTCCCCTGAGTCCTCTCTTATTTTGAATTAGGAGTCTATTTTAGAGATGAGGAAATTCAGATTTAAGGTAATTGTCTGATTTCACACCATGCTGCTTCACAGTGTCGTGAATAGAAACCTCCTCCTGAAACAAAGAACAGAAACCAGGAGATATGATTTCAAATTCCCCTGCTTTGAACACTAGACCATGTTCCCTTTTCAGACCTGAGAATAAAACCAGCAGTGTGGACTCCCAAGTCACACCCCTCACACCTATATGTTGCTGTGTTGCTACTTACTTGATTCTCCTTTCTGCAGGCTCAAAAACACACTATTGTTTAACCCATCGTTAAGTCTAAGCTAGCAGATTTCTGTTGATAGGCTGCAGAGCTTGAGAACAAAATTGTAACCTTTCCGCACACACTATTGCTGTGTGGTTTTCCATTAATATCCATGGAAAAGTTAACCTAAACATTAGCTCTTTTTCCTGGAACTAACAGCGCTGAAGCCAAAAGCCCGGTGATCTGCTCATCAGCTTGCAGGACTACTGCAAAGCAGACTGCTCGTTGTTGTAAAAACAAAGCACAGAGCTGGCTCTTGAACTGCTGGGCCTCTGTTTCTGAAGCAGGGAGTAACCAGCTCGTAAAGGGGAGCGTCCCAGTCATATCTCAATCCAGGGCAAAATTCCTGCTAGACGGAATTACAAGGTTATGCCTTTAACATTGACGGTCAGAGATCTGCCTTAGAAGCCAAGGCAAATCTAGCAAACAGGAATTGCAGGGAGGGGAATTATTTCTCACTAAATACTGGTAGGACAATATTCAGCGGATGGTAATTCCCGTTTCCTCGAGCCATTAGCAGTGCCCTGCACCGGGTAATTTTCCTGAGTCATGTAATGTGAAAACAGCCATTGAGTTGTGTTCTTCTCACGTTCACATCGTGGAAGATCCTGTCCTGAACCGTGCCCTATTTTGTTTGCCCAAAGGCAAATTGCACCCAGAGAGATCTTCCCCAGATCACTGATTTCTGGAAGAGTAGATCCTGCAGGCTCTTTCTTCCTCTCCAGGGGGATGTTTACCACTATCCTTGATTAGTTGTTCCAGTTATTTCTGCCAAAATAATGTGTTTCATTTTTCATTTGAATTTTTCTCTCTTTTCCTCATACCCAGTAGGCTTTGTTATTCAACCTCCAGATGAAAGATTACAGTCCTGTGTGAGGCAGTGTCTTTGATGTGTCACTCAGCATTTCTCCAAGACTAGCTACCTCTTTCCAGAAAGACAGTGGGAAGAATGACCAGATCTTCCTGGAAATGACACCCATCCCACAGCGTAAATAAGCCAAAACTAGCTCCTGCAAAAGTAATCAGGCCTGTTTGCTGTCATACAAATGCCCGCTCATCACGGAAAGAGCCACGCTCCTGAACTCTGGCACAAGCCAAAGATTGGAGGCTATTAAGCTCATTCCCACGCTCAAATTTGGCAAGGTAGAAGCCTGTATCATCTTGTTTCACTTTTTGTAAGAGTTTGCTCTGAATGTTTTCTTTTCAGTAGGTTCCCCAGCTGGTTCAGTCCTGCATAATGTAGTAGTTACAGATATTGAGAACCAGAGGCTGGCAGAGCAATGGGTATTATCTGGGTTGTGGTAGGTCTGAAGAGCCAGGCACAGATGAGATGTTATGCGTAAGCTTATGAGTGAGATTTCAACTGGAGGTCGAATTGGCAGAACCACTCTTTGTACTGTGGGGCCCTCCGATACACAGTGCTATACGCGTAGGTATGTGTGAGCTTTAGTCATAAGCTAACGTGACTGAGTTGGTACTCTAAATAAGCTCTTACTTCTTTCAAAATCTGTGCAAGATCTGCAAAAATTGCAATACTTCATGGTGTTTAAAGTAGTCTCCTCTGTTCTTCAATGTATACTGCTTTTGGGATGCTTGAACAGAACAGGATCCTATAAATACAAATACAGACCATTGCTTTAACATCTGAATAGACCAAACCGTATCAAGGCATCAGAGAAAGTTAGGTAGTTTTTCTGCTTCTCTTTCCTTCTGAATTTAGACAGGATGCTTGTCTGCAGTGTAGGAAACTGCCTCGGATATAACTGGAGTTCAGAGGCCATGTGTAAGATCACTTGTCACTAGTGTTGATAATGTGTTTATCATTCTTATTTGGGGTAAATCCCACCTCCTTACTGGCTTCAGGAGGAAACACCATTTTGTACCACTCTATTCCTGGGAGTTAGAAAGTCAAATCTATGATGGCGTGTAGTACTGAGACGTGACAGAAGACTCTGGACCTTGCTCCAAACTTTATCACTCTGCAGTACTTTTCACAAGGTCTTTTAAGGTAAACCATAACAGTCCATAGTTTTCAGTGCTGTCTCTGCAATAAGAGACCAGGTTGGAGTGATGATCTTACCAATGAAAGTCTTCCTCTTAATTTTGGGACAAAATAGGTCAAGCCTCCAATTTATTATTTATTGAGTGGCCAAGGTGGCAGGAATGCCTCGGGAATGGCAGGTTTTATAAGCAACGCTGAGTTCTAGGCTCTGTGTTTAGTAGTGAGACACAGATGGGAATGGTTTTGTTGCGGTGATGTTTTATCACGAAATGAGACAGTTTTAATAGTTGGTTGGTGACTAACAGATACAGAGGTAGCCGTATAATTAGTGTGCTTGCTGCAGGAGGCAGTGTTTCCTGGCATTACCAAGCATACTCCACACAGACTGATCTCACTGAGAGGGGCTGGCTAACAAAGCCCAGAAGCTAGTTAACAGTTTCCTAAAACTGTCTCCAGACACCCTCGTGTGATTTAAAAGGCAGCACGCTGCCAGCTCAGGTCGTGCAAGCAGGAATATTTCAAGCTTGTAGAATCTTACCACGTAGCAGAAGCCACCTGGTATTTTGGGGGTTATCTCGACAGGGGTTCAGAGCAGCAAAACTCCTTGGGAGCTCAAGAGCTCCCCAGCCAACACTGTTCCCAAATGATAAAATGTTGGTGGGAAGCAGATACTGATTATCCTCATCCTGGTCTTTTCCCAGTATCACCTGTGTTGAGGCACAAAGGGATGCATTTTTGGAGAGAGGTTTTGTAAAGTACCCTGTGCAAAGACCACTTTCACAAGAGGGGATCCACACCACGTTGGCTATAGGCAATTTTTCTCTGTAGCCACAGGAGAGGCAGCATGAGCTCTGTGCCATTTGGCTCTTGCAGGCTGCGGACAGGCAAACTGCCAGCTTACCGCCTTCCTCTCCCTGTGGGGCTCAGAGCTGCTATCAGATCCACTGTGACTCCGTATTTCTTCTTCTCTCCCCACTCATCACCTTCACAGATGTTTGTGTAAGTTTCATGCCTGGACTGAGTTCAAATCAAGCACCCGGGATCCTTGGTAGGGAGGATTTGGCTTGGAGAATTTAGCGTTAGTTTCTTTCATCCATGTATGTGCTTTGCTTTTAAAGTAGCTACAGTTCAGTAAATCATCTCCTTGCAGAGACTAGTGGTAACTCTTGCATGTATTTGTTTGCCTGTTACTCGTTTGGCCAGTATCTCCTACAAGTTTTTGTGCATGCTTTGTTCGGAATCAGGTATGAGATCACAGGTTAATTTTTACATTTCTTTTTTTCCTCCTTTTTCTCTTTCTTTCTTGTTCTTTTCTCTTGATATTTCTTCTTATTTCTCTCTCCTCTTTCTCATAACAACAGGGTAAAACAGGATATTGTTTATGGAAAGTTTGAATTACTAATGACCCCTACAAAACAACATTAAGGATCGTATCTTTTACAGTGCCTCTTTTTAAACCCCGGAGCTCAGAAGCCAGTCCCAGAGTTTTATGATCTTAAAAGGTTGATATTTTTCCAGGTATTAATTCCAGCTTGATAGGAAACCAAGAGAAATAGAAACATTCTTGACTTCAGAAAAACGTGCTCCATCTACCTCTGTTAGAGATATCTTTTCAGTACCGTGGAGGGCATGCCACTGCTCCGGGACTGGCTTCCCTATCCTAAATTACCTTTCTGCTGTGCCGTGTGTGAGCCTCGCTCTGAACAGCTGGAATCACAGAGAGCAGGGCTGAAATGAAACAAAGAACAAAGCTTCCTCCTAGTTTGAGTCCTGCTGTGATGGAGGCTGAAGAGCTAGCTAGTTAGAGAAAAAAGAAATAGTGCTGTGTCCCAAGAGAAAGGTCCATCCTCCCCACAGCTGGGTTCAACGTGTCAAATCCCAGTCAATGTCTGTCTCTGTGCAGGTAGAGGTCTGGGCAGGTCACTGCACACTGTGCTGTGACAGTCGCTCTCCCAGTTAGTTTCCAGACTCAGATAAAGGCAAAAAGAGAGGCAGGAGGAGGTGGGAAGTGGCTTGGACAAGGCTGTGGAGTTCCTGGGAAATGCCACAGCTTGGCTGAGGGATCTGCTACTCTGCGCCTCTGCTTGCCAGATCTGCGTCCAAGACACAAATGCTCCAGCTCGCTCTCTTGAGCACTCAGCAACCACCACCCTGCGCTACAACCTCAGTAGCCTAACGTCCCCCTCACCCTCCATCCCACCCTTCTCTTTCAACCCTGGCAGTGCTCCTCAGTCAACCAGATGGGAAGAACAAAGGGAAAAGCTTGGATCAAGTGTGCAACCCTACGGCACTCCGCATGCAAAGAGCTAGCAGGGCGAGGCCCGTGGTCAGCGGAGACCAGCCTCCCACGGCTGAGTGCTTTGTTGTCCTAAAGGCAGTGCTGCCTGCCTTCATCCCTAAGACAATTAGCTGTTAAAGGTGAAAGAGCAAGGCCACTCCAAATAGAATTCATCACGCATACGCCTGCGAGCGGTACTCTAGAAAAACAACATAAAATTCGAGAGTGAATTGCCCTCACTGATTTTGCTGATTCCACTAAATTTCAGATCTAATAACGTCTCCATATTGCTTCAATTGTCTTTTCTGAGGCACAGCTGTGACTCTCTCCCCTGAAGCGTTGTGGCTGCAGAAAGGGAAATAAAATCCAGCCAAGGCATTCAACACAGCAGCCTTTTAATATACAGCCTGTCCCCTACGTTGATACATTCTGTATCTCCAACTACTGCCTCCCTGCTAGAAAGACTAATAGAATTGACTGCTCTTATTCTCAAAGTTGTGGTATAATCAGGTTAAGGAGCTTTTTCTTCTAGGATGAAATGTAACTTCTGTGTAAGGATCCCAAGTAGCATTTAGTGCAAATGGCTTCATTTCCTGCCTCCTGGATGTTCTGCCACCATCTTCCACATCCACCCCATCTAAATTGGGACACCTAAATGAGGTGATAAACCTTAGTGGGTAGCCAAGAGGGGCTGCTAGCTGGTGGCCATTGAGACCCTCCTAAAATCACAGGCATGTGAAGGTCCTTATGTTTCCACTGATTGCAGAGAGATCCTGCACTCCTCTTACCTGTAGTACCTCAGACGTTCACTCTGGTTTTGCATCCAGATCCCAAGGCTGACCAAGGCATTTGGGCCCATTTATTTAAGGGGTCTGTTACTGCTCATGTCAGCTTCCGTTACCTCTGGGATGAACTGAACTGTGCTGGCAATGGAGAGCCCTGTAAAAGCTTGAATGGATGGGTGATTAGCCAGCCGACTTGACCTTCATCCAGACAGTTTTCCAGATCAAACAGCACTGAACCATGGAGTAGGTCAATGATGCTGGTGTTTTATTTTTGTATTGGAATTGCATGGTACAAAGCCCAGCTGTGAATCAGGGCCCCCTTCTGGTAAGTGCAGGTGGGAAAACACATTTCTTGCCATGCATTTCAGGGAAAGCTGGGTCTTCCGGAGCTCTAGGATTACTTGTTTGTGGTCACGCTCTGGCTAGCACAACCTCTGCACTTTTGTGTCTGTTATCATTTTGCTAGATACAAGATTAGAGCTCTGTTTAACATCCAGCTTTTTGGTTAAAGTAGCTCACATCCTCCTGAGTCTGCTTTGCATTTGTACCCAGGGCACTAGTAAAATATTTTCTGCCTCTTCTGTGCAATGGCATAGTAATTTGTTTCCTGGATATCTCCTTGTCATTCAATCTGACAAGCCTCCTCCCCTAGGAGATGTTGGCTTCTCCATCTCCTCTGAGGCAGTGTAGCTGCCAAAGTCCATTTCAGTCCATTTGGACTGAAAACTCCTATCTGGCATTCTCCCTCCCCATCTGCATGGGTGAGAGAAATGTCAAGCAATGAAACACAAGAACTCCCTTGGTCTGTCAGTTCACGTGAAAGGAGGAGAAAGCCTGAACTGTGTATCTGCCCTTCACACATGTTGGATGCCCTGCAGAATTACCCATTGCACAGTAGTAGAAAGTGTTGCCAAACAGGTCACTCTCAATTCGCTGCAGAGCAGCTGACCGAGGCAGCAAAGGAAATAGGAGGAGATAAGGAATGGCATGCTTGAGCTGAGAAAAAAGCACACTCTATCCTGTTTTAAGGGGAAGAAGGTTTGAACTCTGAAGTTAGACCAGCGTAATGCGCAAGGGAATGGGGAAGAGGTATCTGATGAGTACAGCTACATGCTGTGCTAGCTCGGGATCAAGCCTGGCTCTCGTGTCTGCACTCCTGTGCTGTCTGTGCTCTGGTCTGCGTCGGAGCGGCTTATGCTCAGACTCACTGGTGCAAACCAGACAGCATGTCCAACATGCCCATGTTAAAGCACAGTTATCAAGGACAGTGGAGATTTAATCACATTTGAAAAAAGAGCTCTTCAATTTCAAAGCAACCCTATTACTGGAGAAAATGAGTTATCATTAGTCATGGATATAAGCAGTAGCTCACGGACACAGGCTCACTAGGTGGTAGCTGACTACAAAACCTAGTGTAAACGTAGTGCAGCTCTACGTTGGTATGGCACTGCTGATCTATCCAAGCCAGTTTTCATCAATAAGAAGTCAAATCTTTGCTGATGCACAGGATGTACTCTCTTACCATTTTGGACCGTTCCTTGGGCATTGCCGTTAGTACTAGATGGCTTTTAGTCCTCAAGCCCTGCCTTGGCCCCAAACCCCAAGATTTCTGAGCCTCACTGCATCCTTTTGAGTGCTCTTAGGGCGGTGTTCAGTTCCGTTTGGATCAGCAGCACCATAACCTCACCCCTGGAGCATCCAGACGGAGTATCTCTCCGCGCAAAAACAATTGCAACTTTTTGTTCTCTGGCTGGGTTTCCTGGACTGGTGCTTTTTGTTCAGATTTATTTTATTCTCAACATAAATAAAGAAAACAAAACTAGTGCAATTAATAGTCTGAAACTAGTAAAGTTGCATTGCAGGAGATGTGGAAGTAGAACAAGGAAAACATTCTCATGGGGGTTTTTTCCTGAGTAGAATTGGTTAATCTTGGGTTCAAACTTCACTCACTCAGCAGGCCTGCCCCACACTATTTACTTAAAATCACAGCAAAGTGTATTAAAATGACATTAAAGCAGAGACACCAGCCCACAAAGAGCAAATAGAACCAGGGACGCTCTGAGATGAGACAGTCGTGTGCTTATTTCAGGCTGTCCTCTGCCTATCAGACGGTGCCCCCTTTTTGGCCAGCACTCTTGATGCTGGGATGCTGCGGAGGGAGCGTAGAGTTTCTGGTCAGGGCCGTTGCCCACTCTGGCACTTCATTTTGTATTGGCATTTTGTCCTGTGCAAGGGATGGAGAACATGTTCCCGCTGCACAGATGCTACTGGTAGCGCAGCATACGGAGCAGTGGTCAAGCCTCTCCTCCCTTTTCCCCTCTATGTTGACACGCTGTGAGGACAAGCCTTAACTGAGAGAACATTAATCCTCAAGGAGGGGCATTACTGTGGGCATATTCATGACCGTTACATGGGTCTCTGCTCTGCCCCAGAGTCTGATTCCTCGAGGAGAGCCTGAGTTGAAGCCAGAAGTTCTTCCTGCTGACAGAAGGCCAGGGCCGAGCCACGCAGAGAGGGTTCAGCTGCCACCATGCTCAGAGCAGCCCTGAGGTGATGCTCTCATCTTGAACTTGATGCAGTCCAAGGCGCTGTGAAATCTTTGTTTTCCTTAAATGACCTTTGCTTGCACAAGACAGCCTGCACTCAGCTGTGGGCTGCTCCGCATACTTCATCGCTTCAGCAAGGAATCCACTTTCCTCTGCTGAACGGTTAAGACTCAAGACAGATGTTTCTTCATATCCACAGAGCATGATGATATAATTGGCAGAGCTCTTGGAGAGGAGCTGTCTGCATCTCTTCATGTGTCAGCCCCTTCCATGCCAGCTCCTCTCATCCCTGTCAAACCCTTCTCCAGTACCCTTCTGCCTTTCTACCAGCATCTGCCTTACTTCACTTTGGGTCCCTCTTCTGCAGAGTGTTTGTCCGTAGGCTGGGTACAGCAGGGAGAAGATAGAGAGCTGTGCAGTGGATTCAAAATGGCTGATGTTGTTACCCCGGCAGATCTACTCCAGCCTGCATGGGCTCAGTGCTCCATTTGGCATTTTTTCCTCAGGAAAAACATTTACTTTGGGAGAGGAAAGAGGAAAACAGAAAATAAGCTCACGCTGACAAATCCAAAAAGAAAGTACGGACTTAGAAATCCTCTAGTGCCTTTTTGGATGATTTCATATCTAAAAGAATGAATCCATAATACAATAGTGCTGATTCTGACATTTGAGTATTTACAGTGGGATCTTTTGCAGGTGGAACTTAGGAGAAAAAAAGAGAACAACTCAGAGGGCAAAGGTTTTGTTTAAAAATTCACAACAAACTGTAGCTTAGCACCAAAGGGCGAGAAAAGCAGTTTATTTATTGGCTTCTCCCGAGCACTAGAATATCAAGACATCCTAATGAAGAATGGATGTATTTCAGGAAAAATTCTGAGCAAGAAACTGTCTTAGTTAAACGAATCTTCCCTTTTGCCTGGTTGGTAAATAGTTAGAAGCAGGAAACAAAAGCCAGCTATTTGAAGGAGAGAGAGAGGCTCCAAAGGTGCAAAGTCCAGATTTCATGCTGTTGGAAGTTTAAGACTGAGGTCTGGGAAGAGGCATCTGTAGAGGCAGGGACCACGGGTCGTGCACTGACTCAGACACCACCTCTGAAGAATAGGAACGGCTCTTGCCAGCTCTTGTGGCTTCAGTATGACTTGAAGTACTTGATGCTCTGCTTAAAGATCCTGGAGTCAGAAAACAGTATGAGAGGATTTCATCCTCCTTTACTACAAAAGATGTTGTTAGGGTTTAACCTCTTGGTTGCTCAGCACAGGACTTGCTCTTATAACATCCGTCTCTGAAAAAAGGTGAACAAAGCGGTGTGCCCAGGAATACTTAAACTGACGTCAGATTTGCACACAGCCAGGAAGGTATCTCAGCTGTGCTGCCATTGCCTCAGTCAGTAACTGTGCTTTTCCACTTTGTTCTCTTTTGTTTTAGGGCCGTTGCATCAATTTCACCAGAGTGAAGAACACAGAGGCCCCACCCAAATACCCGCTCAACAACGCATACCCTCCGTCATCTCCACCTCCAGCGCCCATCTACAACCCCCCGCCCCCAGNCCCCACCACCCAACCGGGCCCCACCGCCATCTCGGCCCCCACCTCGCCCAACCGTCTAGGGGGTCGGCCTTGCTCCCATCTCTTCCACAAGCGTTCGAGAGGCTTCTTCAGCAGTACTGTATCACATCCATCTTCCGGGGGGGGGGGGGGGACTAGAGGAAGCCGGACCATTTTTGAAATGGGTGACAACAGAACAAACGACTTTGTAGTCGTCTTTTTCCTTTCGTTTTCTTTTATTTTTAAAATCCCTTGTGCATCAGTGCCACCAAACTATCGAAGCAAGAAAAGCCAAGAGACTGCAGGAACAAGGCAAATAACTTGAGTTCCATTTCAGCAAGTCTCTTCCCCCTCTTTGTCCTCAACGCTTCCCTGTGCCTTACCATGGTGATTCCAGGATACATTGAAAAAAAGGAATGAATAACTAAAGCTCTCCGAAAAGGCGATTCTCCCCAGGGAAGGACTGCAAAAGACTCTTCCAAGTGCAGACATCCCAGCTAGCTACCTGGAGACAACTGCACAAACTTCACGGTACAAGACTCAAAGTATGACAGAAAGCTGATCACATCTCACGTGCCAGCTGCCAAGCAAATAATGACAACAGCAGGTCTGCAAGTAGAGAAACCCTTGTAAATCTGAAAAGAATTGATGACAGGCAGCTGTTCCCATGGACCATCAGTGGGAGAAGGGAAGGTATTGTCATCTCGGAGGGTCCGGAAAGGAGAAGGGGTAGGTCTCTGGTGTCTGGATTTGCGTATGTTGGTATGTGGAAGTGCAGGTGAATGAAAATGGAGTGCCACTAGGAAAACGAATTACGTGGAAAAATAAACCAGTCTATGTCACAAGGCTTTGACCCCATCCCCTGAGGACAAGGAATAACTGATGACAGGTCAGCCTTCAGCGCTCCCAGTGGGACAGAGGAGTTCATAAAAATTGAGCAAAGGAATCTGGGAAGGGCATGGTTGACAGAAGAGTCTTTGCATTCAGTTTAGACTAATTATGTCCATCTAGTTAATAGCTCTGCAGTTCAGCAGTGTAACTTAATGCTGGTTTCCATTTTAAAATGAACGTTTCTGAATATAAAGAGGTTAGGTGTATCGATTTCTCTAAATCCAGTCTGCTTGGGTTCCTTGTTATTGTCAGTTTGAAATGGTTACCACTGATGCATTTCTGTTTTTTCTGTAAATTGCATTCTTTCACCCTAGAAGTGTTTCCACGTGGATTTTTATTTTTTGTTTTCCTTTCCTGAATAAGTAGCAGATGTCTTCCAAACTTGTAGTGAAGAAGAGCCAGTGTGCTTACTCACTCTTGTCAACTCTCAACAACATCACTTCTATTAGCAGTTGTTGACTAAGGCAAAAATCAACACACCGGACATGCAAGATGGGACTCAGTCTTCCAAGAAATGCACTGGCTGCATTTCTCCATGCTTTCTCCTCGCCTTCATGGGACCCCCACCATATTCCACAATATTGCATATGCACATGTTTTATCCTATAGCAAACCTTCTGAGCACCTGCCTTTGCAACACAGTGCTAGAAATAGGTGAGATCACTCAGCACTTCAGTCAAACCTCTGGGTCTCTAATTTACTGTCAGGATCAGTTCTCACGAAATGACTCTCTCTCTGGAAATTGCGAAGTCATAAGAGGTAAACCGCCTTTGTAGCTGCAGTTCTATGAATATCTAAGGGTTCTCATAATCATGTAATTTTTTACCAGGTAAAGAAACGCTTTGCCAAGTACTTACTTCAGTGCTGTTGGAAATACTAATTCTAGCTTTTCTAGCAAAAAAGGAAAAAGAAAAAAAATGCTTAAGGAGGAAAGGGAACAGACAAAAAAGACTCAACGGAGACTTGACCTGGGACCCTTTTGGTAAGGACATCTGTGAAAGAACCCTTACCTTGAGACATTCTAACAGTCTAACAGCATGCCTTACCCACTGCTAGGTCAGTATGTCATCTCTTAGATGACATAAATACATCAGTCACGATGGATCTGAAGAGTCAATCTACAGCTAATGCTGGCTGTTCTGCAAAAAGGCTGATGAGTTCACCCACAACACTGTTTTGTCTGCAGGCAGCACAGAGCAGTCCCCAATTAGGAGCAAACCCAACAGTTTTGCTACTCGCTATGTTGGATTGTACCAGCTACAGGCCATGGTTAGTTCAAGATGACGACTTTGTGATTGGCAGGTGGGAGTGGGAAGCTTTTAACACCCTGACACAAGTTTGGTTGGACTCCCTCTTGTGATGGACGAGATCTAGTTAAATAGCTGTTTTATTTGGTTTCATGATGAAAGGTCTCAAAACTGGGAATAGTGTAATACAGGATCAATAGATCTTAACAGATCCTCAGTATTTCAAAAACTGTTTGGAAAGGAAATTGATTTTCAGCAATACGGCATTGAGAATTTTTTTTTTTTTAAGTGTTAATTAACCAATAAATCTCAACCTACTGCTGGGGAGAAAAGTAAAAGCAGTGTATACGCCATGACTAAAGCTAACTTCTTGCAGATGTATATAGAAATTTTCATTCACCCTAAACTAAGGGAAAAAAACCCTATGATATTAAAGAAGCAAAATAAAACCTAGATCAGGCTAGAAAAATGATAATTTTAAAACACCCCCTATGTAATCATCCAGTTTATGAATAAAAAACAAACTCCAAATTTTTTGTTGTACATATTGTTACTGCATGCTTACCATATGTTAGATGGAAGCATTTCCTATCCATTGTGGATAAAAGAACATTTTTCAAGTTGTAGTAAATTATTGTAAAGCCAATGACATTTCATGGCATGTTATCGTATCAAGCTGTGCTTGTTGTATTTTTTTTCTTTTATGGTTGTATTGCTTTTTTATAAATGTACAAATACTTCCTGTAGTGACGAACACCTATTTTACATAGCATTAATTGAAGCACTAGAGCTCCAGGCTCTACGCTCCCTTGATCCATTAGCATAGAGTTTTGCACATGGAGCCGGGATGGGATAAGGCCGGAGCGCAGTGGGTAGAGACAAACGAAATGGGGGTGGGGTAAGTGGAGGCTGAAGCAGAGCACTCATGCTGCTGCCCGTGAATGGGTTTTGGTGGACCCTTGCTAACGTTCTCAGAAAAATTAGAGCACGTTTGGTGGTGGACTTTGTACCTGGTCTTGTATTTAGGAGCAACCTAAATGTAGCTGCTAAAATGACTTCCCAAAAGTACCGCACGTGCTTTTAGAAATCATGCTCCTTTTATGCCGGTCCCTAAAGATTAATCTAGGAACTTAACATAAGGCAATCGAGAGTGAAAATTTGGTCCTGAATTTAAATCAGCTTCCACTGAGAATTAATGCTATGTAAATGAGGTTGAATTAGCTGGTTTACCATATACTGATATATGGTACCCTATGTATTCTCTGTCTATAAAACTTTCCTAGAAACACATTACACAGGCTATCAATCCACACTAGCCAATTTTTAAGTAAACATTCATTATAGATCAAAAGGAGTTGAGTGGCACTACATCTGCTCTGCAATTTCAAAAGACTTCAGCAGGTCTCACTGTTTACTAGTTGCACGTGCTCCTGTACAGCCTGGTCTAAACAGCACTAAACAGATGTCTGATGGTATTAAATAAACAGTTGTTTCATTTGCTTAAAATAGGTCACTTTACTCCCGTTGTTTTTCATTCACGCAAAACTTTCTGTCAGTGTGTCTTGCAGCCTAAAAAGGACTAAGCTGCTGCATTTGACAACGGTTTAGATTTTTTTTTTTAATTGCTAACGTTACAAATTGTTGCTGGCTATATTTTGAAGCACTCACCCACATGAACTTTGCGATCCTCCGAATTCTCTCTCTGCTCCTTGGTGCGTGAAGGCATCTTCTGTCACTGTTAATTTTGGGGAAGGGGGGGAATGTCTGGCTTCTGAGAGCTCTGGCAAGATTTGAGGGTAACCAGTCGGTAACATTGCCTTATCTGTGGTGCTGATGCAGTGAAGGAAAGAAACGAGGCTTCTGTTTTGATGTTGAATTATGTTTTGTCAGTTCCGCCAGTGCTGTGCAATGATGTTTTACTCCCTCTGTTTGTTGCATGTGTCATTTGTTAAATTCAGTCATTACTCTTGCTGACCTTGATGTTATTATTAAAGAACTACACAAATTTGTGTTGGGCTCCCTAAGATTCATTGACTAGGCAAAGTGAACAAAGTAGGAGGCAGGAGAATCCTGGGCAACAAGTTTTCTCTTAAAACCAGCTTTCCGTCATCCTGGAGAACTCAGACTTGGTGATTTTCTTCCCGACAGCCCAGAGCACTTGTGCCTGACACAAAAGCTATTTTCACTCGGATGTGACACAGCCTAAACTCTCTGCTCCGCTGCTGATAGCCAGAGCTTCGCCTTCCAAAAGCAGGAGAGCTTCTCATTTCACACAGCTAACTCAGCAACCTTTAACAAAGCGTAACGACTACTAGAAATAACTAAGTATGTTTCCTCTCACATTTGCTGATAGTCCTTCTTTCTTCCTCTCTGCTTAACTATCAGTAACTCATCTGGATTTTGATATGGTTGGAATATTTTATTCCACAAAGAGGATTAACAGAGCACGAAGGAGTTCAGCCTCAACACCCTGCCCTCTTTCAGCAAAGCATGCAAGCGCAGGCTTTCTAGCTTCCTCTGAAAATGCGAGCAAGCAGTTTCCTCAGCACATCAAACCTTGCAAGTCTAGGCTTGGTCTTGATTTTTCTTGCTGCATCTTATTTAAACCAAACTTGGATCTAGTAAATGCAAAGAGGGAAGCCACAGTACTCAACAGGTCCTACTCTCTCGCTTGGACAAAAGGTGCTTTTTAAATTGAGACTATCAAAGAAAATCATAGTTGCTTTGCTCAGAAGGGGACAGGTGAAAAAAAATTGCAAGGAAAGTTAAACCTCAGCATAGCCCAAACTCAGAAGAGGTGATGCAAACCTGCCAGGTTGCGATGGGAGCTCTGGGTCTTGCAGGGCATGCATTTGCATAAAGTCCCATCACTACGTTGAGAAAAAAAACCTGAGGAAAACACTGTAGCCAGACCCAGGCAGGCTTGTTTGCCCTTTCAGTGTGCTGCCACCCCACCGCCTCAGGAATCTCTGCGCTCCCACAGCCTGTTCCCCATCGTGGCAGACTGCATCACCACACAGGACGTTTCCCCAGACAGAACATATCTTTATTTTATTTTATTTTGGAGCAAAGTTGCTCCAAAGACACAAACACATAGACACGAGGCTGCTAAATAGCCCTCAGCATGTGGCTGCTTCCCATCTTGCTCTTGGTCCTAATTAGCCACCTATCTCTCCCAACAAGCCCCACCTGGGAGCAGGTCTGGGCTCTAGAGCCAGGGGCTGCTGAGGGAGGGAACGGGTGGCTTTGTGGCTGTGTGAGGTGACCTTGGAGTGGCTGATGACAGAGTGCCTTGGGAGCCAGCTTGTCTACAGAGCGGGGAAGTAAAGGAGACCGGGATGGTGCCTACAGCAGCTGGAAGAAGCCAAAATGGTGAGTCCTGGCTGGGCCATTTCCAGCAACTTCTTTTATTTTTGAGTTGAGGTTGTAAGGGGGGAGGGGGGGGGTGTCTGCTCACAGGGCTCTGCTTGTGGGTGAACCTGGCTTGTTCTTCCAAAGGCTCATCTGGCTTTGGGCAGCTGAGGAATTTCTTGCTTGGCAGGGAAAGAAGTTACTAGTTTTTTCTAATTCTGGCAGAGAAAGCCCCTTCTGAGTCATAGATAAGGCTTTTGTATGGGGGCCGATGGAAACACCAGTGCGACTCAAAGCCTAGTAGGATCCTCTTTTTGTTGTTAGTGTTGCTGGAGAGTGTAATGCACTTTTTTGAAGAAACAGCTATAAAATAACTTGTAAAAATAGCACGAGCTACAGAATAAATCACGTTGGATGCAGACAGTGGCTGAAAGTCTGTAGCACGTTGCCAGAACAAGCTTCTTAAGATTATTTAAATATCTTTTAATGTTTAAATTCTTTGAAAGGTCCTTCTTGCTAGCAGGGAAAGGTAAAATATCTTTGAAAGGTCCAGAGCACCAGGGAAGGTGTCTTCTTGTGCCGCTAGGTCAGTGTAGGTGTTGCCCAAAGTAACGTGTCCCTGATAGTGAAGGAGTGTCCCCTCCACCAAGGACATTTCCTGGCTCATGCTGGATGTGACCTGGAGCTGTAACCTGTGCTGCCTTCAGCTGCCATCTCGTACCATGTCACAAGCTAACCGTGCTGCAGCCTGAACAGGAAGTTTTCTAGTTCTTCGCAGATATTAAATTGTGGGGCCTTTTCCAAGAGCTGGAGGAATTAATAGGGATGGAGAAACTGTAGCATGCAAAAATACCACAGAGAGTGGAAAAGTGAACTTAGCAGATGAGGTAACTTTGACTTGCAAGAAAGCTGGGGATTTCTATATCCCACTTTCCATTCCCATTTAAAATCCTTCCTGGCATATCCTTGAGGCCTGCTGCTGCATGCCTCTGGGTGTGAATGTCTTTAGCTGCTTTTAGAAGATGCTTAGTGCTTATTTCTTCTTGCATGTGAGATCTTGTGGTCTCTGTGTACACCCAGGGCTCACTAGTAGCCAACTGAGAACGGGGGTGTCGGGATCCTTTTTCTAAGTATTTCTTACTCAGTAGAAAGTCTCTGGGAAAGTAAAAGCCAGGCAGAAATAGAGTATGTCTGCATTCCTTCAATCTGTTTTTTGGGGATGGGTGACATGTGAAATGTGAGCCTTACAAAGGTTTGTCTGCCTGTCAGCATTGCTATGTAATATCCTATCTCGCCATTGCGGTGACCTGTGTATCACAGAATCATAGAATTGTCTAGGTTGGAAGGGACCTTTAAGATCATCAAGTCCAACCATCAACCTAACGGTGCCAACACCACCACTAAACCATGTCCCTCAGCACCACATCTACCCGTCTTTTAAATACCTCCACTTCCCTGGGCAATAGAATCATGTAGGCAAACCTCGAACTGTTTTTAAGAAAAGCTGGGAAAAATCCTGTGGGAAAGTGAGATTTTTGGACTCATCTTGGCTCTGCAGTGCCTGAGTTCAGATAAAATTAAAATTTCTGTACATCTCAAAAGCTCCAGACTGAAGTGGTACAACTGAGGAGAATGCTGGTTTCGTTTCCCAGATTTTATTTAAGGTAGGGCTCACAAGAACCCTGCTTGCTGTGATATTATCATGTTCAAATGAAAATCAGAAATTGGGGTTCCTTTTCTTCCACTCAGCCACTTGCATCCTGGCTTGGCCCCGATGTTCAAATGTTTACCCGTGCTGTTGGCATGGGGTGGGGATTGGAGCCGTGGGGCAGGGCTGGGGAGTCACCAGGAGCAGGGTCTGGGATCCAGCTAAGCGTCGGCAAAGGGTTATTTCATGGGGACAGCGGCTGCTGGTTTGGGAAGAGCCCCTGCTGCTAATGAAGCCTGATTCCAGGTTTGCCTCTGCTCCTGGGAAACCATAGCAAATCCTGCCTGCGCTCAGAGGAGCTGCTGGGAGTATTTCACAGGGTGCGTTTAATAGAGAGATCATGGTTTTTGGACGGTTCCTTCACCATTCGTGGCTGAGCAAAGCGCCTCGCCCTCCCTATTCAGAATGGCATAGCAGGATCTCTGGTAGCTACAGCAACGGCAGATGTGGAAAAAATACTAGGAATGGATCAAAGGTATTTTTAGCAGTGCAGCAGCAGGGAGCCAAGGGAGCCAGCATGAGATATATGGGCAGCATTTCCATTGACTGCCAGAAAAAAGCCCACAGGGCAGAACTTGGGAATTTCTATTTTGACGTGATACAGTGTGAATTTGATACTAGTTACCTTTTTGGGGGTAAGACTAGTGTCTTTTTGTGTGTGCATGAGATACTCTGTTGGCTTAAAGTAATAGCGATTACAGATGCCTATTTCACAGGCTGTCATGGAAACTGGAGAGATTTGCACTTGCTAAAAATGTATTGAAATAACTGTAGTAGCATCAGACAGTTTTTTTGTTTGTTTTTTTTAACAGTCCAGCTCAGAAGGTCAAATTCTGAAGTCATTCTCACTTGTCTGCCTCTGCCTCTGTTCCTGTCTGGGTAGGGATGTGGATGGCTTGGTCCAGACTGCTTCCCCAGCCTGCTTGAGATAATCTGGTGAAAATAATTGGCTCAGAGTGACTTACAAAATAAAACAAGTATTTTGTTGTTGTTGTTGTCAGAGAAGGATGTGGAGGTAAATAGCCTGTCAGGGATGAAAGAGGTAGTTGTTGGCAGAGCGATTCCTTGCATAGGTGCTTAGACTCCTATGACAATAGCCTGTCCTCAAAACATGACAGCAAGCCGTTGTTTCCTTCTTTTCAGTTGCAGGAGATGTTATAAGCTGCTTTCTTAGGAGACTGTGTCATTTGCATTGACCCAAATAATTCAGTGAGATAGAAATGCGATTTTAATTCTTGACCATGACATTGGGTGAGCTGAGAGTACACATGGCACCATCAGTCTTCAGAGGCAACAAAACCAAAGTCTTCGGTAATTTTGTTCCCAGTCCCTCTGGCTTTGCAGAGCAATAGGGCTTCCCTGGCCGAGGTCAGTGACGTTATGAAATCAGGTTCCCCTGCGATTTCCTTCTCTGTGTGCAAACCAGCCTGGAGGTGCATCCACATTTCTATGCAATGACTGGTGATGCCACCCATTTCCCAGACAGCAGCAATCTGTGTGACCCAAGGGGCAGCCCCGCATGGATAGGGTCCCACATCCCCCAGGTTTGGGGAAAAGCCACATTTGGGGGATATAAAGAGGAAGCTTCTGGAGCAGAGTTGGTGGCACTTGTTGCTTCAGAAATAAAATTGGAGCTCAGGTGACTGGAATAACAGGCTGCGATGAGAGCCTTTTATTTTTAATAGTTAAAACCTGGCTATTTGCTGCCTCACAAGCTGTTTCCACATTCTTCTGGCATTTATGGTTAATGACTTGAACCAGGTGTTGCACATGTTCACTGAAGAGGTTTGTGCTTCTGACCCCAGCTCTGGCTTTGTGCAAGACCCTGGGCATCCCTCACGGTGCCGGGGTCCTTCAGCCTTGCAGTAGGACCTGGGGCCAGGATCTTGAGTAGTGCCATCCCCTATAGCTTGATCTTGGTTCCATCGCTGTTCTGTTGGAGCCGACACAACTGCGTAGTTTTGGGGGCTTTTTGAAAAAGAAACCCAGGATTAGTTCCTATTAACAGATTGCTGGTTCTTTAAATATCCAAACATTCTCTGTAGCAGGCAGGGGAAAGTTTAGGTAATGCTGCAAATATGGAGGTAACTCTATCTACTTATCTGAGGCCAAATTGGCAAGGTTTTAAAGACTGCCCGTTATAAATGGAAGACATCAGAGATAGTGACTAAGAAAGCCCTGCTCTGGCTGTGAATCGTGACTGGATGCTATCAGTACCCCATCCCGTCTTGTTTCCATGCAAAGGCCAGGCAGACAAAGGAGTTCCCTGTGCAGGGCTGTTCTGTCTGACATGTGGGAACAAATGAAAGGCAAATGTTAAGGGGGAGCGAGGGCTTGGGTTTTCTTCCCAAAGCCAAAAGCTTTTCAGACATTCCTGAGAAGGATCTCGGAACTGGGAGGACCAGCGTCAGTAACTGTATCCTATGATCTGAAGATCCTCGGCAAAACCATGAAAACTCCCCAGACTTCTTAGTAGTCTGGGACACGGTGTGAAGTGATGGTACAAAAGTATCTTGATGCATGCACATGTAATGGATCTAATTGAGCCTCATTTCACCATGCACCACTGCAGGCCATGGGTGCGCTGTTCTCCGTTGCAGTGCGGGTAGGAGAGGCCACAGCAGCACTTGGAGCTTTGCAAAGGCGCCGTTTGTCCTCCAGGTAGCATTGATGTCTGTTTGGGAGGTTGGTACGGTAGGACTTGGGCCAAGGGAAGCACTCCAGGATTTAGGCCCTCATCTATAGGATGCCTTAGAAGGGAATCTGGCTCCCCTTGCAAAACAACTTTTGATTTTTCTCTTGGCGAGAGCTTCCCTTTGTCTCCAGATATATTGATCTCATGCCTGTTCCAGCTGTGACTCCACAGCCATGCTTAGAGCCTTCCAAGCCTGGCCTTCAATAACAAACTTCCTCATAAAACAGAAGGGCCTCATGTGTCATATATACCAGACAGCCGAGAGAAGCATGCGCGTGAATGCCAGAGAAATGCCGCGTGCGCTTTGTGCTGTCCATCTTCTACAAAGGAGCTGCTGCGAGCGGGTTGGAAGCAGCAACAGAGCAGTTTTGTGCTTAGTGTTTCTCTTCTGTTCTTGCAGCAATGGGTAGCTGTTGATCTCCGGAGTGAGAGGGTTTTCGCCGTTCTGTTTAGACGGTCAGAAAGCACCAGGGAAATACGGAGAGTCTCCACCCAGCCTGCACTGTGCCCTGTTGGGAGATGTATTTGCAGATGCCTCCTATCCGTTGGGGAGCAGCAGAATACAGTATCATCACAAGTATGTTCCTGTAGCCTATGGTCTTAGGGCTAAGTACCCCTCAGTGGCTGGGAGGCATAAATCAGAGGGGTCCTGCGTCATTACCTGTGCCTTTTTCTAGCATAGATTTTCCTGTTTGCTTAATTTGTGCATGCCCATGAATGGGCAGAGTTACAGGACTCCTGACTGTGGAGGTAATTTGTCCCATGCTGATGCAGGTGTCTGCATTGCAGTGGGCTGAAGAGGAGAAGGGACTTGTGTCTGGAGAAGGCTGCGGATGCTCTAAGTGCTGGGGCATCCTGCCCCTCACTGGTCTGCAGGGATTTTTGCCTGAGTAAGGACTGTAGGATTTGGCCTTTGCTTTATACCTCTTCAAAATGATTTCTTACTGAAACAATTTGGCCGAAACATACACCAGCTGAGGCCAAGTGCTGGACCACCCAGGCCACCGGCCTAATCCACTGTGGCACATTTTTACATTCCCACAACATAAAATTAAATAAATAAGAAACAGACCAGAATGTGAGAAACAAAAAAGAAGGCACGAACTGCTGGAAACCCGCCAGAGAATCCATTGATTCAGTAGGATAAACGCAGATCTTGACCAGAACAGTAGGTAGGGAGCCCACTAACTTATGACATATTTTAATACTTCAGTGTTAGCAGGCGAAGGTCATGAGGACATAATAAACTAGATTTAGAGAAAGAACCGTACTTTGCAAACGCTGATGCCTCGGAGCACCAGCAGCAGAAGAGCTCTGAAAGCCGGGGGAAAAACCAGTTTAAACAAGTCTCTGCATAGGATTGCCAAGGAGGAAACAAAACTTCCCTGTGGCTCCGAAGGTCGGTGGTGAGCCGGGGCCGTGCTCCTGGAGCAGAGCATGCGGGGGACGAGGGCACGGCACGGAGATGCAAAACCCGCTGTTGGAGACCACTGATATTTTGCAGGGTAGAGTTGTCTGCACAGAGGCAGGATTCTTTCCTGGAGGTCTTCTTTTCTTGTCTGTGTTTACCGCAGTATTTAGCGGGGAGGGGAATGCTGATGAAAAGCCGAAGGGAAATGTTTTCATTTCCCTAAAACGTAATTTGATTTTGGGCTTTAACAAGCGACCTTTATTTGTTTTATTTGTTTAAAAACAACAACAACAAATTATTTATCTGAAAAAGAATATTTACTGAAAACTGTGGTTTGGCCAAAAATGAAAAATAACCCTTTTTTTTTTTCCTTCTTCTTTTTACTGGAGGCCTTTTTAAGGTTGAATGTATTTTTTAAACTGACCAATGTTTCTGTAGGCTCTAATGCACATGTCTAAAACATGCCAGACTTGGCAGAGCCAAATCATTTTCATACAGCCATATGGATCCCTTCTCTAGAAGAGTCTGATGGGTGCTTGTGGCTGGAGGCTGTGGAATAGTTCCTCTGAGTGGTTCCCCCCACCAGTTAGGCCAGTGACAACTGGGGACAACTGTGTGTTGTGCAATGGTGTGCTCCTCCTGCAGTGGAAATGGGAATTTTGGTGCCACCATGAGTGGTCCTGATCCTTGGTTCATCCCTGCCTGTGAATACAATCACTTCAGGAACTAAATACGCCTAGTGCAATCCTCTCTTAAATAATTCTGAGCTAAAACAAACACAGGATTGTCTGTAAGTTCATTTGGGCTGTTTTTATCCCAGGCAGTGTGTTCGTGTGCAGAAGACCTTGCCTGTAAGGGGAAGGCTATAGTGAATGATGCGAGGATGTTCCTTTTCCTGCGCTCCCCACTTTGTTTGGAGGAACATGCTGCATATGTCCGCAGAAACGCGATGTGCATTCAAGTAATGCCAACGCCGTCTGGCCTTGCTGAGCTTGCACAGACCTCGCTGAGAGAGGGATTTCACCACCATCGGGAGAGGAGTCTGTGGCAACGGGGGCCCCCGACTCCCAGCAGGTACCTGCCCCTGTGGCAATAAATTCCTGCCCCAGCCTGCTGCAGGAGAAGGACAGAAACTGCACCAGGGAGCAGTAAACAGGTCGTGGCTTTCACACTTGATAGGTCACTCCTGTTTAATCCTCTCCCCTCCTCTTCCATGTACTTCCTGTGCAAAAATTCCTGACTTCTTTTTTCCTCCCTTTGTGCCGTTGTTGGAGTATGATTTAATCGCAGCTAACTCCACTGGGGAGACAGTTAGGCCGGACTCATTTGCAATGGTGATGTGCGTCTGTCTGTCTGTCTGCAGCCAGCTCGGTGATAAATCACTTCACTGGAAGCTCAGGATGTCGGTTTGGGGTTTTTTTTTCCCCTCCGTCTCCCTTTCTGTAGAAGAAAAGATGTGAAAGGGATGAGCCGTGCTGAAAGCCATTTCCACACTCACCCCCCCTCCTCGGAAGGGTTTGCAGCTGGGGGTGGGATATTCTTGTGTGCTGGCAAATTCAAAATGCGGCAGTTTGCTAATGCATAAATACTGCAGGATTTCACAGTTGCTAGGGGAGACAGGAACATATTCTGGCTGCGGGAGAAGTTTAGAGGATCTTTAGGCCGTGAAAGAGGGGGGATGTTGTCTCAGGGAGCAATGTCTTGCACGGCTGCACAGGTTTGCAGCAGGAGCGGATCTGCGGGTTATGCTGCCGGCAAACTGGTGCGGGAGGGATTCAAGCAGCCTTCGGACACACTTCGGCACTGTTGGTGCTTCAGTTTTGCGGGCAAGGATCAAGGGGTTTTTTCCAGCTTTGCTTTGTCAGTCTAATTTAGGCTGGTACAGTCTGGAAACATTTTTGCTCTGTATTAATTTTTTTAAATGCATTTCTATCAGAGGAGCAGAGCTGTACTAGATCCAGGCCGTGGTGTCTGTGAGTGAGGGTCCTGTACAACGGCGACCAATGCAAGCACGCAGAGCGCGCCTCAGCTTGTTTATTTCGGCCTTTGCGCGAGGCTTTCGAAAACAGCGCAGAGGAGGAGAGGACAAATTTACTTTCACATACACACAACTGTCCTTTATTATCCTAAAATGTGGTTCTGGCAAACAGCAGCCACGCTCTTGTTCAAATGGCAGGAAAAGCGAGGGTATTTCCAGGGCTGACGTGGAATAGTGCCCAAGCAGGAGCATGCTGCTCTGGTTTAGGAACAAGCCTTTGATTTGAGGGTGGGATTAGGTGGCATGGTGACCCTGGGCTTGGAGGCACGAGATCTCTTCCAGTCCCACATCCCCCCTGCACGGCCTGATCCAAAGCTTGCTGAAGCAACTGGAAAGATTTTCCCCTTTCTGCAGTGTCTTACATCAGACTCTAAGCATCTGTGCTGCCGCTGGGTGCCTGTGCAAATTAGTGTTATGACTCAGGCAGAAAACTCATCCACTGTCTTCAGATTTACCTCTGCAATGCTGCTGTAATTAATATTTCCTCTTGTTTGCAATAGCCTGTCCTCTGCTAAAGAACGAGCTTTGTCTGCACGTCTTTTAATTTTATCATGTGCCCTTCGTCTGGAGGCAGAACTGCCTGTGCAGCTTCCTAGCCCAGGCCAGTTAAAATGGTCTGGGTTAGCTTAAACATTTTGGGGTGTTCATTTGTTGTATTTTAGGTAATTTTTTTTTTTTTTTTTTTTTTTTTTTTTTTTTTTTTTTTTTTTTGCAGATTCTAGGTCATATTCATTGAATTGGGATAAGGACTGATTTATAACTTAAACGGCCCGTGTGCCAGGGGTTTTCCATACTCTCCAGAGCACTGGTGTTGCTAGACTTGACTCGGCTGAGCGTGCTGGGGGCCTGGCAGGCAGGCTGTGTGCTGCGTGCTTTGGTGCCCCGAGGAAAATGGGGACCCTGGTAAACCTGCTGTCGACAGATTGCAGGCGCTCTGGGGGTGGTGGCAGGTCCCGTGTAGGTGTCTGTGGACAGCCTTGGGCATAACCGTGCCACCCGCCTCTCTCTCATGGCATTGTCACAGGTCTGTTAAAGCTTTGGTGCCTAGAGGTGTGTGACTGAACATCTTGGGTTGTGTTTAAAAACAGAAAAGCTTGATCTTTCACTCCAAAAGGCTGCGAGCAGAAGGAGGCAAATGAAGTCTCCCAAACTTACTGCCTTCGAAATCTTGTAGCTGTATAAGCCAGCCTCAACTACTGCCTCGTATCGCACCACCGCCTCCTTCACTTCCTCGCTGAGATCTGTGTTATCAAAGCTCAAAGTGCTTTGCAAAAGAGTTTCAGTCCTGAACGGCACCCATGTGAACATGACACGTGCAAAATGCTGGTAATTGTCACAGCTAATTGATCTGGCTGGTTGTTTCTGGGGTAATAACTGCCCAACAGTGATGATCTCTGACCCGTCACCAGGGACCAAGTGGCATCTGGGGTTATTCTGGCTCACTTGGTGCTTGATACCTTCAGGCATTCATAATCCGCTGGGTTTATAGCAGTGAGAGCTTTATGCCTCTGCAAGACAGACCCCTCGCCTCTTCCTAGCGGTGTCCTCAGCCTGTCTGTGACCATGGTCACTGTAAGCAATGTTCCTCACCGGGCCAAGAGGCGTTTCTTGACATCCCAGCCCCACAGTGTTAACACCAAGCTACCGCTCCTCTGCGTCTCATACTGGTTTTGTAGTTTTCTAATCTCATGATATGGAAGGTGATGGTTTTTCTGCACTCCCAGGAGCTTGCCATGGACATTTCAGCAGGTTTGGGGGTTTTTTTTGGCTAGCTGTTCTGGTCTGCGTGGGAGTGGTGTGTTAAATATAGGAAGCAAGATTCAGGGCTGTCCAGTCAGGCTCTTACGACAAAACCATCACAAGGACTAAAGGTCCAGCCTTCCTGTGCTGTCTATATAAGATGCATCCTTACTTCCTTACTATGCTAGCATGCAGGCTAGAAATTCAAGTCAAAGCAACACAGACTTAAGCCATCAAAACTGTCATTGAACAGGGAAAGAAGGGAGAGCCAGGGAGAGTCATGAACTTGGCTTTGTTTCTTAGGCTGCAGAAGCCAAGAAGGGAAGAAACCATCCAAGAAGAAAGACAAACTGGCATCTCTAAAGCAGAATGCTCTGCTTTTGGCATTTGCTTTAAAAATCCAAGACATCTTTGGAGACTTTTATTGTTTAAAACCTAAAAACAAAGCAAGAACTGCAGTGCAAAATGCAACCAGCAAATTGAGTAATCTGGTGACTGTCACTTATCTAGGGGGTTCTTCTATGCCTTACTCGGTGCAAAACACTCAACCTGGGGCTGCCAGCCTGTGCCGTGCAGAGCAGACAGGACCTGACTGATGCTCGTTGCTGCCAGGGAGGGCCCTCGGGTGCGGGCAGAGAAGGTGGCAGCCCAGGGATGTTGTTTTGGCTGCCTGCAGCTCACCCCTCTCGCTCCTTCTCCTGGAGGCTCTTGGACAGCTGCACGGGAGGCGAGTTGCTCACACAGTGGCGAAGCGGCAATGGCATTCAGTCTCGGGAGGCAGCAATGCGGTCCACCTGCAAAAAGGACAGGCAGCCGTGAAAAGAACAGCCCTTTGAGCAGGGATGTGCGGCTGCACTTCGACACCAGCTGTGGTAAGGAGTGCCGATCCAGCACCCAGGAACAGGGGCAGTGCTGCCGAGAGCCAGTGGTTCAGCCCTGTCAGCTGAGGAAAAAAATAGCGTGGGGTTTGAAAAACCCCGGAGATAAGGGTATCTGCTTTCTCCAGTGTTAATTCTGGGCTTAAACAAAGGAGGACTTTGTGCATGCAGGATAACAATCCAGACTTGATGGGATTACTCACTGTAACTGAGATACTACAGGAAAAACTTGGCATGATGAGGGGGTTAATCCTTGCTCTCAAGGGACATGTGACGTAGTGCAGCTCCTCTCGTCTTTCTTGCCTATCTGTTAACGACTACGGAGGTTCATGCTACCTCCTCTGCACCTTTGGGACCGCAGTGGGAATTTGCAAATAGCTGTGCAACCCTAGGGGGAGGTTGGGTGTTTATGTATCAGAGATTGTATTTTTGGGACACCGAGGTGCAGTTATTGTCGAAACGTGCTGGGCAGGCTGGAAACTGAGTCATTTGCTGCAAGTCCAGCACTGAAACTGGCCTGGTCTTGGCTGGTGTTTCTCCATGAGACAACCTTGCACTGGGCCTCTGGTAAAGCTGTGGCTCTGAAGGGACATGAACTCCCAAACTCATTTGAGTTCGGTATCGACAGCATTATTAGCAGTGTCAGCTACAGGCTTTGTGCCAGGTTGGGTGCTGCTTTGAAACTGCCTGTGAGTCACACACGACCCCTCGCTTTGGGCTTTTCTACCTGTTTCCGTTCTGGGAAGCAGCATCCACCCAGGCTACGTGGTCTTAGGAGCAGCTGTAGTTCTTCCTCTATTTTTTCCAGCCATAGAATAATGGCAGATATTTCCCTTTGGAACAGGTCTTTATATAGTGCTTTCCATAGTCACTGGAACAAGCAGAAAATGTCAAAGACCACAGCATTCCCAGGCTGGTGAGCCCTTCTCCCAACTGCACATTTCACTACTTGTTCCTACTGATGAGAAAAGTGTTTCTTAGCTGATGTTTCCACAGTGTTAAAGCCCAGGTCTCGCTGCAGTTCTCTTTTTTTTTCCCTATGCTAATAGTAACCACCCACATCTACTCAAGAACAGTTTTTCTCAGAGCTGTGACCAGTGTACCTCCAGTTATCCACAACCCCCTGGCTGCTGGCCTGCTACAAACCAGCTGGTCGCATCCAGCTGGTGCATTAAATTGAAGACAGCTACAAATAAATTACTTGCTTTATTGCTTTTCCATGTAGGCATTGGCCACGATACCATTTGCCCACGTGGTAACCCAAACAGGAGGGGTAAAGTGATGAGGTACGGAACACTTCTTAGAGAGATGTGACAGATCTTAAGCTGCGGGGTTAGGGTTTAAGTTAAGGGTTTAGGGGCTGGTTTGAGCTCTCGCTTTGTCTCGCCTGCTCACCAGGAGCCGTGCCTGCCTTTCGGTGGCACCTTACACAAAGTGGCATCTAGTGACTGAACAGTAACCTTCCAATCTAGATTAGGAGGAGAAAGGGCAGATGTCCTTTTCTGGATCCAGCAGTGCCTGTGGGAGGGATGGTCGCCCCCAGGCCTCTGCCTCTTTCCCCTTTCAGGAGATAACTGTCCTGTGGCTTCACCAAGGTGACACCCAGCCTGCAGGCGCTCCCTGAACCCCATCCCTGCCCCCTCTCAGCTAGGCGAGCAAAGCCCGGGATGAAGCTTGGGACAGTGATGAGCCCTTGTCCCTGGCTGGCAGCACTTGGAGGGGGATGAGGGACGGATGGCTTCGGTCCCTGCTGATCCTTACCCCAACTCTTGTGTCCATACAGTCCCACAGCCAAAATTCCTTTCTAACCCCAGCTGCTCCGCTTGCAAGCAGGTGCCTTTCTGAGTTAACTCATGTCGGCCTCAAGACCCACTTTGCCCCCTGCCTTACTTGGATGTCGTCCTGCAGGGACGGTCCTCGAGGCAATTAATTCATCCTACGTTTTAAGCCCTGTCGTGAGCCCTTCCTGAAGGCTGTCTGCCAGTTATGCTAAGGGAGATGACGTGGCTGTTCTGTAGGCTCGAGCCTGACCTATGGAGAGGAGGGGGATGAGGACTGCCGTTCTCCTTGAGCAACGCGATCAGTGAGGGATGTGATACACATTCACTGGGTCACTGAAACCTGTGACTCCTGGCGGTGTGGTTCTGTTGCAGTTTTTCCTGTGTGCGTAATTCCCAGCTTTGTGCAACTCTGAAATCCCCCCTACGTTCCACCTGGCGATAGCTGGCAGCACAGGCTTGATACTAGATTACCAGCGAGGTCGACCTCTGAACGTGAACGTCCTGTCTTGGCATGGGGCATGTGTGTATTGAGTTTTCCCAGGGTGGACCAGTTGGGGCTATTTGGATAGAAGAGATGTTTAATTTTCAGCAGTGTTTGACTGGGCTTGGAAAAGCATGCCTTCCCGAGGATAGGAGATGCTGCAAAAAAATGCGAGAAGGAATGTGAGTCCCTGCCACAGTTTACAGCAGAGCGGTCCAGCCGGTGACCACAGGGGCCATTCTGTCTGTTCTGGTAGCGCTCTTGCACTGGTATCATGGTGGGGCTGCAAGTGCTGCAGAGGAGATTTTGTAGCACAAGCAGGGTTTTTCCAGTGTGGGTGTGCCAGTAGCCATACACTGATAGCCGCTGGTAGCTTTGGTTATGAAACCAGCTTCCAGGCACATCCTTGGTGTTTACCAATGCGACGTGACTCATGCTGTGCAGGAAGACCTTGTCTCGCCCAGTACTGGGTGCTAGAAAGTACCCGCTTGTGAGCTTGGGGAGGGCTTGTTCAAGCGACAACTGGCGTCAGAAGGGAGGAGAGGCAGCATCTCCTTCCTAGCAATGACTTACTGGTGTGTGCGGTGCCACCGAAGTGGAGAGGCTGCCGGAGCCTGCCATCCTGCGCAAGCACTCTTGTGTTCCGTGCCCTGCTGTGCTGGGGATGCAGGGATCTGTCGAGGCAGAGTGGGCACATCAGGAGGCCCCCGTGCATCTCCTGCCCCTGGACACACGCTCTCATCTAGTGTAGGTTAATTCTGGGTGGGGATGGAAATGAGAGGAGCGGGGAGGTTTTAGCTGCATCCCATGCAGATTCGCTGATTGTTCCCTTTAGCAGGAGCTGCAGCATCATTTTGGTACGGCCGAGGTGCGGGGGTTTGCTGGTGCAGGGTAATTTTCTCCTTAATAAGGTCTTTGGGCGCCCTCCTACCGCTCAGAATGAGCTGGCTGGGCCCGCTCCGCTGTCGCCCGTCCTGCGTATGGTCTGCATGTACCTCCCGATGCAGGGGAGCCCTTGGGAGCCTAATTGGCTCTTAGCTCTGAGCTGTGGTGGTATTGTGAGCGTCTCCAGTGCGTCTGGGCTCACCGCCGCTTTTAGGATCCTGTCTTAAAGTAATGCTGCTGCTCGCTGTCCAGACACAGGCTAGCAGCTTGTTTGTTTAAACTTGTTTCCATAGGAATTTGTAAGGACCATGGGAACATATTTTATTTGACCTAAACAATAAAGAATGAGACTGAGGAGGGGGGAAGGAGTCCCGTCACGTCTGATTTGTGGGTCTGATTTTCCTCTTAGGCTGGGTAACCTCTTCAGCACTGAATGGACCACCTTGGCAAGTCAGCTTGCTTTTTTTCTTCTCCTTTGTTTTTTCAAATGCCTGCAATGTATTCCAATCAGCTCATAAATGCGTGGAAATAGGTCAGAAATAGCCTGTTTTATAAGCACACACAGGGCAGCTTTTGGGTCAAGCTTGCAGTAGTTCAGAAACCCTGCTTTTATGTCTGAGCTGGAGCTGAAGAAGCTAGATTGATTGTCCAAGTGCAAGCGCCGGCTGTGCCTCCGATGGTAGTGTCTGAGCAGTCTCTCCCTCTCTGTGTTTGACTGTGCCATTAAAACAGTACCTCGCGCTGCTTTGGGAAGGGACAGTGATGCTCTCCTGTCTGATAAATGAAATGCATGAGGCTGTGCAGAGCGACGTGGGCTCCTGGGGTGCTGTTAGTCCTCTGATGGGAAGGTTGAGGTGGCCTCAGGGGCAGCGTGGGCAGAGATTGCACAGGGAGTTGTAGCCGAGATGGGAGATGAAGCCGAGCTGTTGTAGCGTGTTGCTTGTCGGACCTTCCGAGCTGTAGGAGCTGGAAATGTGGTGAGTCAGAAATAGGTGTAATAGCAGCAAGGGGATGCTGGAAGAGCAGCCCAGCAAAGAGGGTGTGTGGGCAACGGGGAAGGCAGCTACTCAACAGTGGAACTGGCCAGGATGCTCTACTGAGATGAATTTCCATCCCTGTACAGCATTTTTTAACGTTTCCCAGGAAGGCTGGTCAGCTGTCGGTAAAACTAAGGCCCGTAAATCCTCCTCGTTAATGCTCTGAATGCCAAGGGGTGCTGCTGTGGCTCTGCACGGTGATGCTGTGGGGCTGGCAAAACCACCGGGAGCTCAGGACCCACAAGCTCAGCAGGTTGGGCCGTCCACTTGGTAACAGTGTCCCCGCCGAATGCTTTGTGCTCTGTATTGCTGGTCTCTGTACAAAGTAGGATAGTTCATTCACTTAGTGTATCTTCACACCACCGCAATGACTGTGGCTGCCTGCTTTCTTAGGGGGGAAAAAAATCAGAAAATGGATTTTACCTCTTTCTGAGGTGGCGTTAAGAAATGGTCGCTTTTCTCAAACCAAGAAGTGCGGTCTACGAACACCAGCCCACCTTGTGCAGCAGATCAGGCTCATGTGTAGGAATGGCTCGGCTGCTACTCAGTGTTTCTGTGAAATAGCACCCTGGTAACTGGGAGTCAATCTCACAGGCGAAACATCCCCTCCTTGTTCTGCCTATGTCCAGGAAAAATGTTGCTGTGTACCACTTTCTTTCCAAACTTGTTTGTGTCCAAAAGGGATCTGAGGCAAGAATTCCCTGTAGCATACCCTAGGGACTGCTCCTTCCCCATCGAGCATCTTACAGTGACCTGAGAACTGGCTTTTTTTGCGGGGGCGGGTGGCGTTTCTCTAGTCCCGGGCGTACCTGGGTGTTTTCTGTGCACGCAGTTACTGTCTGGGGCTATAAGGGTGCTCTGCAGTGGTGAAAACCAGTTTAGCAGAAAGAGAATACGGTGTTGACTAAACACCATTCCCAGGGTCTTGGCTATGCACGGTACTCCTGCAAGCAAGGGTGCTTTAGAGCAGAAAAGGTAAATACAGGTGAATTAAAGAAACTTGCATGAGTGTGGATAGTCAGCAGCTTGAGGCTTAGCGCTGAAGCTGTGCTGAACACCCACACGCCGTGGGCGCAGGGTAAATGTCAGGAAGCAGGTGGCTGTAGAGGGGCCTAGGAGTGCTTTGGAGCAGACAATCTAGTCTAATTTATTCAAACCAAACGCTTGTGCCTGTCTGTAAATCTCACTTAGCTTCTGGGAGCTTATTTCTCTTCAAATGTCATATCGTATGAGCCCAACTCTATGCGGGATTGAAGAGTTTCTGTGCAAAGCGCCTGCAGGTCCTTTGCCCCTTGTACTGCTTTTAGCCTCATCAGGATTTAAGGAAATGGCTTTCTTGCAGCCAGAGCTAAGGACCCTCGATGTGTCCCTTTGCGTTTGTCTTCCCGCTGCCCTTTTCGTTAGCTTAAATTAAATATAATGTGTGTGGTTAGATGGCCCAGATGGAGAAAGGTGCAAATGAGAACCCTGGCAGTGTCTCGTGGTTACCTGTTAGGATACAGCTCCCTGGCTCTTCAGAGTATAGTACTTGGAAGGTATTAAAGAAAGGGGGGTCCCCGGTCCCCTCCCTGGTGTGACTGGAAATGCAGAGGGCTTCCTGACAGCAGCTGATGAGACTCTCAACTCTGCTTTGCGGCGTACAGCCTGAGTAGTGAGGAGTCTTGTGCTAAATGAGCGACTGGGGGTGGTGCAGCCCTGGGGTCACTTCGGGAGGATTCTGCACACAGCCGGCTTTCCGTGCTGGTTCATTGCAATATTCCCTGCTCCTTTAGTGTCCTCAGCAGATGTGACCTACAGCTACGACAATGAAAAGCCTAAAGCTGTTTGACCTGGTTTTGTTGATGACTGTAATACAAGCTAGAACTGCTGTTTTATTTTTGCAGAACTGAGCAAGCAAAAGTGGACAGTTTTGCTCCCCAACTCTGCCTAGGCACTGACTTTTATTGTGACACTAAAGACATACCTGCATTGTTTCAAAGCAATAAGCCTTAAAAAGTAGCCTCGTGACCTTTTAATACAGGTACCTGTATAGGCAAGTGGTGTGTTTTAACCCTAGCCGGCAGCTAGAACCATGCAGCCGCTTGCTCAAACACCCCACACACCCCCAGCTGTGATGGGGGAGAGAATCAGAAGAGTAAAAGTGAGGAAAAACTCGTGGGTTGAGCTAAAGACAGTTTAATAGGTAGAGCAAAAGCCACGCACGCAAGCAAAGCAAAACAAGGAATTCATTCCCTGCTCCGCATGGGCAGGCAGGCATTCAGGGCTCCATCACCAGTAAGGGTTACTTGGGAAGACAAACACCGTAACTCCGGATGTCCCCCCCTCCCTTCTTCTTCCCCCAGCTTTATATACTGAGCGTGATGTCTCATGGCATGGAATATCCCTTTGGTCGGTTGGGGTCAGCTGTCCCAGCTGTGTCTGCTCCCAACTTCTCGTGCCCACCAGCCTGCTCACGCGGGGACGTATGAGGAGCAGAAGAGGCCTTGAGAGCTTAGCAAAAACTAAAACTGCCAGCGTGCTACCACACTATTCCCATCCCAAATCCAGAACACAGCACTGTGCCAGCTGCTAGCAAAAAAAGTTAACTCCATCCCAGCTGAAACCACAACAGAGAGGTATTTGTGAGAAGAGCAAGTCCAAGCTGCTCGCTTTAGCTAGGAAAAGAGATGATCATGTTTGATACTCTTCCCCTGGAGAGGTGAAGGTCCCTGAGGACATTAATCCATGAATGGCTCCGACTGGAGGAGGGGTAGAATTTCAGGCAGTCTTTTGTCATTGTGGGTTTCGCTTACAAAGTTATCCAGGCATTTTTTAGACATGAACAATCTCTAAGCCCCCAGCTGTTGTCTTACAAGAATGTGCACTTAATTGTACTAGCTCAGCGTCGGTGTCCTAGTCCTCCACTGCTGGGTTTGCAAAGCAGCCTGTCTGTACCTCACCCAAACAGGTTTCATTCTTGAAAAAGAAACCGTGAGTTTCAAAAGTTGGGGAATGTGTGCGATGATCACTAAGCATGGGTCATGTATGGGCAGTGCTGACTGCAATTACTCTCGCCTGGTGATAGAAAAGAGGTAGTTAAATGAGAAGGTACAGAAGGTAATACCGACTGTTCTGCCGTAGGGGTATTTTATGGGCTTTCTTCTTGGTTAGTGGCAAAATCACGGTCAGGAAAGGGCAGTTGAAATATATTCTATCTATCTCAGACATGTAAAAAAAGCCTGGCCAGTTAGGAGAGAGCTGAGTTAACCCTTGTGTTTTTCTGCTTTGTACATACTGCCCTTCACTTTCATAAGGGTTACTATTCTTAAATGGATTTAACTAAAGACCAGTAATTCCGTTTGTTTAATGTAGGGCACTTGATTTTATTCAAAGGGTGAGATACAAAAAAGTAAGCAAAAAGACAAAACCCAAATTGTAAAACACTACCGACAAAAGTAAGACATCTTCTGCGTACAGCACACAACAGGAAACAAGATACAGACTGGTCCCCACAAACCAAGCCAGCTGGATATGTACAGGCAGAGGCAAATAGATCTAGAAGGGAAGAAATGGTGGTATTTGCCACTTCAAACGTCTATTTACATAAACTCAGTTGAAGGCAAATAGTTTTCTTTCCTTTTATTCAAACCAAATGCTTCTTTGTTTCTTCTTCTTCCTGTTTCTGATGTAGAGGAGGGACTCCATGCTTTGAGGCAAGTTTGGTACATTCAGGTAGAATCTAAAATTAGCCACAGCTAAACACTGATGTGCTACTTCAAGCGCCCATTTCAGTCCCTCCCTCCATCTGACATGCTGCTGCCAGGCACCTACTTGTGGCGTCAAGGACTATTCGTGACAGCTAGAGAGGAGAAAAGCCAAATTTCGCACTAACGTGTTGGTCTTCCTTATGCCTTCAGATGTTTCAGTCTGCAGCTTAACCAAACCTAGTGTGTCTAGGCTAGTCTTAAGACTCCTGACTGAGCAGGATTACGCGTCGTGTCATATCCACGAGCTCCCTCCCACCCGACTCGGAAATGGTCTGCGTGAACTTTCCAGCTCTTTCAGCACAGAGGGGTTGAGACTTTACCAATACGGGCGTCAAGGCAGCTTTCTGGCTGGAAGAACATCCCCGCGTTAGCGGTGCGTAACTACCTTCAAGTCAGTAAGACCACGCTAAAAAGGAGATGGCATTTGCCACGTCATTGTTGCACCTTACAAGGACACGGTTACCCAAATACTGATTTGGGCTTTTTTATAAGAACGTGGACGCAGACAGTACTTGCTCATCTGACAAATTCAGGAAGGAACTGTCTGTAGCCTTTCTTCAGCAGAGCTAGGAGGGAAAACCTTTCTGACAGAAGTATGCGCAACTTCATTTCCTCTAGCGTGTTGAATAACCTTACTAGCGGCGTGGACTTTGTCTGAGATCTGCTAGGCAGAAACAGCATGTGCTGAGCCTGAAGTTCTCTGGTCTTTGGTAATTAAAAAACCCTAAGACCTATGGGCGCGTGCTTCCCTTTAAGCCTCTGTAGACATAGATGAGGAAAACAGTGAAATCAAAATAAATTCTGACAAAAGTACACAGTGATAGGCAGCTGCTATTCCAAATGGCAAAGGCCTGGATCTGTATTTACCTGTGGCTCAATTTTAGTGACAGGGCTACTGAATTTTGAAACACCTCAGTTAGGAAGGAGGGAATTTTGCTGGCTCAGTAAGCAAAACATTCATTTTGGAGAGCAGAAGACTGACTGGCTGTTAATAAATACCACAAGACATCCTAAAAGTTTTCTAAGGAAAAGAGAAACATCATCTCTTCATCAAAATGCAACACATCTAGACAAAATGAGGTAAGGAAAGCTAAGAAGAGTCCTTTATACATTCTCACTTCACACAGGCATGGCAATTAACAACGAGATGCTTAACGGATTCCCTACCATGCTCATCAGAGAAATTCTTCATAGCAAGTGTGCTCCACAGCATTCTTTGACATTAAGCGTTACAACATCCGACAGCCTAGTTGCAAGTAGCGACTAAACCTCTGTTTTGGCAGGCAGAGTTTTATACACGTCAGGCAGTTTGCTGGCAACTTGCAGAACCGGGGGGGGGGGGGNNNNCTGTGAGGAGCCGGGGGGGGGGGGGGAAAACTACCTTTACTTCTGACATATGAAGAATCTGTCATGAGTTTTAATGCCTTAAATTACAAAGAATAAGGATTTGTCTATCACAGCACAAAACCAAATAGCTTGGCAATATCTGTACAGTTCCACCCGACATGAGGGTGTCAGACTTAACATTTCTAACTTAGGCTCCTGTTCTTTGGTCCTCTTTGTATACAACTTACTTTCATAAATATTTAACAGCCTGCATTATCGAACTTTTACTGAATAGTAACTTGTATTTTAACAGGGATGTCTACCATCCTGCTTGCTAGGAGACTCGGTAAGCTAGCGGACAATCATCTGTACAAGGCTAGATAAAAGCAACGCTTGCTGCTTTTCTTTGAGTGGAATAGGAGAAAAAGGTCTTAAAATAATTCTCTTGCAGGGCTCTTTCACATTAGATCCCATGCTAAGGAGACCATAGGATGTGATACTGCAAGTCCTTGTGTCCTTGTGCTGGGGGGCATGGGGGGGGGGG
>VYXH01007838.1:139963-152567 GCA_013397275.1 Burhinus bistriatus
AAAAAAGGCAGTTCAAGTGCATCTGCTGTAACAAAAACAACTTTCTTCCTTTTCCTGGTTAATAAAAAATCACCTGGGGCAGGGTGGGGTGGGGGGAAAACACGTATTGGGGACAGCTGAAGTGCACAGTGGATGCAATGGCATTAAGTTACGGCTCACCTTTTGAGTCCTGCCACCGCCTGACTGCCACTGAAACCCGGGGAAGTGTCTGCTGCTGGTGCTTACCAACACCACGAGAGCTTGCAACATCTGTTACCAAAGAGGTTATGTCTAAAACAAATTATTCCTGTTCAAAATTGTTTGCACTATGCAAACTTAGGTTGGCTTAGATCAGACTTCACTTAATGTGTTGACTCAAAACCCCTAGATATAAAGGAAGCAGAAAAAGTTGGTTTAAATAAACAGGATGGGAGGGAAACCTTGCACTGATGGTCGCAGAGATGGGACTAGAAATAGAAGCTACTGTGCATTCCATCTAGTGTTCCCAGTTTGCTTTTGTCCTAACTGGACACACCTCTTTCGAGTACTCCTGCACATGTAAGGTGACAATAGAGAACAAAAACCCGGAGGTTAGTTCTGCGCACTTCTCCTCCAGCACACCAATGCATAAAAACTGCTCTGCATACTGCACTACTTAGAGCAAGTGGTGTAGGGTGGGAATCTAAGGCTAGAAAAACAGAGTTATGGGTGGGGGGAACTGGGGTTATTTGAGCTCAATATTTCCTTTGGTTTTGTATTGCCTGATGACCAAGCTCAGGTTCCAGCAACGTCTTGGTTAGCTTGCCACGTGGGGGAAAGAGGCATCCCCTAGTGTGCCCTCAGTCATGTTCCCGGTTAGATTGGGCCAGTACCATTTCTAAGGGGAAGAAGGAACATCTGCACGTGTATTCAAAAAACCCAGGGAAAACTCAAACATTTACACAAGCCCCCTACAAAGAGAGGATATTTTGAATTACTTGATACTGAGAAGAAAAAATTGCTACCAAAAAAAGTATTTTAACCTATGGAGAAAAAGTAACGGCTAGTTTTAGCATCAAAGCTGAAGATCAGTTACGAAAATCTACAGTGGTAAATGAAACTAAGAGGAAAAAAAATACTGTAGTTTTGTATTGCAGTTGTCCTTGAAAATATTTTGAAGGCGATATACGTCACGGGTTTTTTTATGCTTGTGTCTTTTATCTCATATTCCAAGGTGGTTTTATGTTTTGATAGTTGTGTGTAATAGTTTCATTGCTTTTATGGATCCGATCCACCACATAGCTCGGTATTTGGTAGTGCTTTAGCTAGAGAACTAAAACTATTCAAAAGAAGCTACGGAGCTGCCTTTACCCAGAGCTCAGTAGCATTTTTTCAGTCTGTTGATTGACAGAATATTTCCTCACTGAGAAAGGAAACAAAACCACTGTTACCATATGTAAGACTCAGCTAAACAAAATCCTGCACCAGCACGCAGATGGACGGGAGCAGAACCGCTCTATTTTTTTCCCCATCTCTAGTACGTGTGTGCCAACTTCTCCTCTCACGCGTACCACACGCAGTCCTACAGGCAGGCGCAAGAATTTGGCCCTACTGCCTTTTCCCTCCCAAGCTGACATTTACAGGAAAGAGAGGAGTGAGTGGGTGGTAAAGCGAGACCATACCTGACTGGCTGATGAAAAAGCAAACATCGTCTCTGAAGACAGGGGTGTTTCTGTCCAAGAAGTCACTGGCTAGTTCAACCATAACAGGTAATTCAGTCAGTTCTTCCAGAACCTGACGGGTCTGGTAAAAGGAGATGTCAGAAAGTTACGTGTTACATCGTGTTTAAAAAAAACCCCAAGTGTTTGGAGTACAAAAAAGCCTTCTAGTTGCCACACATTGGAAAATATTACTATCAAAATACCATGTGAAAATCAGTGCTGGATTATATTTTAATTACTCAGTATACCCACACTCAAGTCATGCAACTACCCCTGTGGAAAGTGACCCTGCTTTTGGCACCACAAAAAACCTGTAAGGCCAACTCCTCCCTCACATGGAGATTGTTCTTAAGTAAGTATATAACACTGCATATATATATATATTTTTTTTAAAAAAAAAAAAAAAACAAAAAAAATACATGGCATCCTTCTATCAGACTATAACTTGTATTGGTGAAGAACTCGGAAACCACCACCTGTATCTAGGCCAAGCCAGAAACTTGTTTTGGCTAGTCGATGGATTACTGTTAACATTAGCTTACAGAGCTGGCCAAGATGAGCAAAAAATTTTTTTTCTGGTCCTTGTAAATCAGTGAACATAACTGTGTTTTGCAGCATTTCCGAGAGAAGCTAAAAGATTCCTCTACTAAGTTGCGGAGTACTTTTATTTGCAACATTACGGGCTGGCAAGCTACAATCTAAAAAGGCTTCATCTCCAGCCATCGCATTTTAACCAAGGATTAGGCCAGGCCCCGACAAGACAAAAATCACCCGCTGGCTGTAGGCACAGCCCGTGGTTCTGTAAGGTACAAAGCGACACCTCTCCACTTACTGGGCCAGCACAGAGATGTCTCTAAGCAGGCGCCATCGCTCGTCTGCATAAATAGCAAAGGAGGAAATCCCATCTGGCTCACGGCGGCCCTTACCTTGCCGCAGCATTTGCATTCTGCTCTTGTGTTGTCTCTCCCCCTGGCAACTGGCTTTTACGACAGAGCAGGTTTTGTTTTTTAAGGCCTTCCACAGCAATGAAAGTCACAGGCAACATTTTTGTAAGTATTCAAGTTCTTCAGCATTCACTTCCTACTGCTGTTGCTGGCCAATTAAGAGTCTGGTACGTGCAGCTTTCAAAAGGGTCTTCGTTCATCGGTGGGCACTTGCTCAGTCTAAACCTTACATCAATCCTTAACCTGCTCGACACACGCAATACCGTGCCCGCTGCTCAATTCTAGCTACAGTTTGCAAATAGATCAAGACTGACCACTTACTGCAACTCCAGCATGGTAACTCGTCCCACAAGCAATCAGGATTAGACGACGACACCTCTGAATCTCCTTAATGTGATCCTTCAGCCCACCGAGATTTACTGTAAGCAAGATTCAGAGAGAACAATTAGGCTGGCCAGGTAGCAGAAAGTCTCAAGATTACTGGTGCCAACACAGAGCATGTTACAATCTCCATCAATGACTTTACAAAAAAAAAAAAAAAAAACAAACAAAAACCTATCACAAAAGGTAATCTTGCCCCCAGTGCATGTAATTCTGGCAGCGCTCCCTGTGAGACACGCACATGGTCTTACATCAGCATGTTTTTAATCTCCCATGTCATCACCTACTTCCTCCTCTATAACTGCTGTGAATAACTACTAGATACTGAGCTGTCAAAAATAAAGGAGGGTTAATCTCAATTACCAGTGTAGTCGTCAAAGTTGACCCTTCCTCTCATCGTATTAACAACAGATTCTGGCTGTTCAAAAATTTCCTTCTGCATAAATGAGCTGAAGTTACCTATAAAAGAAAGAAAGAAACAAAACAAATGAGAACACTTTCAATTTACCTCGTGGTAGTTCACATTTTTTTTCCTATGTATACAGGGAAAAGCTTGGACCAGAGTCACTGCCAGGCCAGGTACCAGTTAGGATTATTGAACTGATGCTGCTTTTTCTGGCAAAGCATCAGCTCATCATGAGAGCTGGATTCAGGTTACTAGAATGTGTCAGTGAAGGGTCAGATCTGGAATGGCGAGCCTGCTAGGGATCAATCTTTGCAAAATGGATGACTCGAAGCAGGAGGCAAAATCCTCAGCCCCACAATTTCTCCTCACTGCGGTGTCTGCAGCTGGAGAGAACGTCCCATTAGCTGTAAGGACAACTTTTTTCACCATGAGGGTAGTAAAGCACTGGAACAGGCGCTCAGGCAGGCTGTGGGACTTCTGGCCTTCGAGATACTCCAAACTCGATTAATCAAGGCCCTTTAATGCTCTGATCTACTTGGCCCTGCTTTTAACACAGGGATTGGACCTGATCACCTCCAGAGGACTTTTTCAACCCGACTTATTCTGTGACTCCAGGGACAAGCTGTGCATCTACACAGGTGACATCCAAGAGATTTTACCTTTCATAATTTGCTGAAGTTCCATCTGCAGGGTTTGGACGGCACGTCCGGGGTGATCGCCTGCTGTGCGTTTAATCCGGTGGATGGAAAGACGGCCATCGACCACAGCTGCTACATCATCATCTTCAAGGAAAATCACTCTGTTGGTATGCTCAATGACAGCACTATAAAAGCATACACCGTTTGCCATAAGACATTATTCTTCAAAGAAAGATGAGGGCTGCAGCCCTATTTATAATCCAACATACAGCTTTTGATTCAAGAAAGTTACTCATTTCAATGGAATGTCTTTTAAAAATGAATACTGTAAAGTACATTTCCACACTGACAATATAACCGCATTTTTTCCACCTACCTGATTATTGATTTCAGTGCCTGCTTTAAGAAGAAACTATGAATTCCTTAGACAAAGCAGCATGTGCAGCAGCGTGATCTAACCGTTAGGAGCTAGGGAGTGGAAATCAGGAAGACAGAAATCTGCCCTAGCACACAGGGTGCTCGACCGTAGGTGCAGAGTCCTTTCTTGGTGTTTCCAGCAATAAGCCACTGTCCCTCCCTGCATCTCATTTTCCCATCTGTACAACTGGGGACAGCTTGGCCGCCTGTTAAAGTACTTTGAGATGTGCTTAGAAGCACTCCAAGAATTAGGTACTACTGAATACCTTCCCTGCCTGCAGTATACTTGGGGGATGTCGGTACCGGAATTACCAGTGGGGTTTAAAATCTTTGGCCAGGTTTTAGTCTGTACTCTCTCTTAGTTGAACAAGGCAAGCTGTACTGAAATACATCAGCTCCCCATTTTAGTAGCTTTTGCTCTGACCTCGGGCAAGTCACTGGAAAGCTCTCTAAAATCAGAAGACATCAGGGTGTCGTAAGACTTCCCAAAATGTTCTGACGAGATGAGCTGCAGGGGGTTCAACCACAGCAGTATTTTTATGTTTCTGGAACAAGTACTCATTTCCATAATATAAAGAAAACCAACAGTTCTGGTAAGGCTGCTGTCAAGTTAAGTCTTTCCTCCCTCCTCTGGGATTAAAATAAGCCACCTTTGATGATAAAGGAATTGCATGTGCACAGAGATCCCTGGAGAATCAACACAATTCTCCTGGTAATTAGCATCTGTCCTGTTAATTTAGATCAGTACTGTCCCAGGTTTCCTATCGCTCACCTCTGGAGTCTTATCAACAGATGCGCTTGAAGAAGGGTAACGCCAGTATTCCAAAGCGAACGTTCCTTTCTTTAGCAGAAACTCTCATCTAATCCACCTCCGTCTCTTTCAGGGCGGTGTATGGTAACTAACTACTTCGTGTTTGTAAAGTAATGGCCACACATACATAATTTACTATTATTCATAGAGAAACCACATCTCTTGTTCAAGGCCTCAGCTTTAAACAGCATAGTTTTATAGACGCTAAAAGATACTGAAAAACATTACCTAGCATCAGAAGCAAAGTAGTACTCCACAGCTTTCTCCTCAACAGGGAAAAGGCAGGTGGTACTGTCAACGCGAGACAGGTTGCAACTTCCCTTCTTGTCTTTCCCTAGAAGACAGGAGGATTAGGTACGTACTGACACATCTGGAGCGCAGCTGCGATGTCAGCCTCAACCAGAGGTCCCAAGGCACAGTACCAACATGAAGCACTATTTTCATCACTGTGAACAGTCACAGGAAAGTTAACGGTGACGCTGGAAGAGGGCAGCATACTAGCGCTTGGATTACTGTGCCCTCGCTCAGTGTGCTTGCAAGGTTTTTATGCACTTTTGAATTAAGTCTGCAAGTGTGATGTGACTTTAGTGCAGCGTTTGAAGTTTAGAGGAAAATATCAGTAAAAATTCAAATGAAAGTTTATGTGTGGCTTCACTAGAAGGGAATTCAAGCTGCTTTATAAGCACTCACATTTACCAACATTTTCCCCGGTTGAATCTGCCGGGTTTATCATTTTAAGTTTCTCCTGTGCTCCTGTTTCACTGGCTTCCCTGAGGCTTTGCAAAATCAAGCAGCATTGCTCTTTGTCAATTACTCCCAGTCCTGGGTGAAATTCCTTCAGAGCTGCCACCTGTGCAACCCCCCTGTTCCACTGAGCGCTGGCAGATGTAACCCAAACCTGGTTTTGTCTAGCTGAGCAAATGTGTTCAGACACAGATCGGGAAATACCTGATTAAGTACTTGGCCTTGTTCCTGAGCTACCAAATACAGCCACCTCATCCTGATCCAAAAACTGTCCAGCTGGTAAACGGCTGCGAGTCTTACGCTATTGTCAGGGAAATATCCAGGTGTACCAAAGGACACAGGACTAAGAGTCAACTTCTGAAAAACTTGTACTAAGCCTTTAAAGAAGTTCAGTCTTTCCCCCAGGATGCTTTCTGAAGTGCTCTGGCAATTCCCAATACTCTCCAATCTCCTGCCTCCTCTTTAACTGCAGAAAATACATCTCAGTGGCAAAGCTCATCAGGAACGCAGATGAGGACCAAAACACCTACTGCTCCAACAAAATTATTTGCAGTCATTGTGCATGGTACAGTAAGGGGGAGGGGTGCATTAATCAGCCTGTCTAGCAAAACATGGCTACTGCTGCTGAACAACAACACTGAAGTTACTCTATTATATATTTATTCCGTAAGCTCTAATGTTGTGTTTCACCTACTGGATACCCATCTGATTCAGTGATGCAAGTAAAGCTCATGATGTTTAGATTTATACTTCTGTAAATGCAAACGTAAAGAAAAAAATACTGCTTTCATGTTGATACTCAGTAAGAAGGTTCCACTCAGCCAACAGTTCAGAGCCCTCCGCTTTTGTTATTAAGTCAGTAAATGAGGAAAACACCACCTTTGTTGTTGAGTTGAGACAGGACAGACTGATTTGTTGCTGAGAAAGGACAGAGCAAAGGTGTTAGTAGCCATTCTCCAACAGAAGCACCCGTACTTGATCAAAACGTGCAAATTTTGTTTCTCAAGAGGCATTTCCCTGCATTGACTTTATTATGTTGCATTGCTTTCCTGTATTACAGATTCTGCGCTGAGCTGTAACATGTTCTTATTGTGCACATACACAGGCACTATGCGTATACTTTACAAGGAGTGGCTGAAAAGTTACTGTATTACCAGCCAGTTATGGTTGTTATGTTACCTATGGATTTGTCCATAGATTGTCCATTTCCCTACGGATAACCTGGATTATTGCTCTACAGCACCTACCTCCCATTTACTAGAATTTAGAAGCAACACTGAAGTAATCTTTTAATCTTTTCCCTTCTAAATCAAAGAACGGAGGTATCATGGAGAATTAACACAGGTATAGCAAAAACTGGGCGGGGGGAGGGGGGTGGTGGTACGTTTTGAGTGTATTTCAAAACCACCTCACTCTCCATTATGACGATCCCAAGCGTTTGGCAGTTCTGCAAAGCTACTACAGCACAGGTTAATACAGCTGCTTCTTAGTAGATTCTTCCACGTTTACTTGAGCACATTAAAGTTTTGATTTCTGTAGAGGTGTTTTCAGATGATAGCGTTAGACAGCTAATGAAACGATGATTATAGTCAAAGATATTCAAATCCGTATTTCGTATGGTCCATTTTTCAGAAGAGGATTAGTGCCACTGAAAGCTGAGGGGCTTTGGTTCTTGAAATGCCTGGGAATTAACCTGACTCAAGAGTTTCACTCTAAGCACTTCACACTGACTTGAGAGAGGTATATTTGGTAAAAAGAAACAAAGCCTCACGTAATGTTTGGATTTAGGTAAACCAGCTCCTGACAGAGAACGAGCATAGTTCACCTTTCAACAAAGTGAGGTTCGTTTCTCCTCTGGCAAAAGCGCGCCCATTTCACCCACTGAGCTGTCAGTGCCGGAGGCTGGAATCACATTTATTTACAGCAGCTAAGAATCGGACCCTTTCCTCTTACAGAAGAACGCTCTCCTGCTTCAGCTGTCAACTGAGTTCATCACATACAACGTCTCGGCCTGTACAAAAATTAACTACTTAATGCGAATTAAAAATGGTTCACCCTGATAAATGAGCAAAGGGAAGTAAGTTCCAGCCTCAGGTCAACCTTACTGCTTCTACCAGAAGCTGGAAGTCAGATTCACACTCCCGTCAGGAGGGAGGACGTAGCTCTGATAATCTGAACTCCAGAAGGAAGTTTGGAGAATGCTTGCATTAGGATTATTAGCAGCCTCTTAAGAGGGTTTCAACTCTACGGTTTTGTGGGGTTTTTTTTAAGGTAATTTACTATTTCCTTCCATAATCAGAGCTGCAGTGAGCACACAGCACAACCTGCACCAAGTCATCAATTTTGCACGTGTGCTGAGCGTTACGTCAGAATATTTGAAGTGGGATGGGTGGATTTTCCTGTGTGTCGCTTATGGTGTTTCTGATCAAGAAGGAATTCTGATTATCCCGCTTGTTTCACTACACTACATGGAAAGCAATAACCACATATTAAAGAGACAATGCATATTTGTCTCATTTGTGATTCTTTTCCTAAGGAACTGGAGGATTTGTCTGAAATGTCAAGCATTAGATTTTCTCTGGTAGGCACCTTCCTCCATTTTTATGGATATTCCATCAAAAGAATGATCCATAGATTGTACAGCTGAAAGTGTAATTGGGGAAAAAAAAAAAACAAACACACAAAAACTTCAGATAATCCGTGAAAAAAATAAGAAGTGTTACATACATACATACATTAAGAATTCCTGCTAATTATCCAACGTCAACCAAGAGTAAACGCAGACAAAGCTTACTGGGACTGGTTCTTCACGTTACGTTGCAGCAAGCCCTCATTAGCAACACCGTTAGGAAGTAGTATGACCTACTGCGACAGTAAGTCCTTGTGATCACCGCAGGGCTTAGAGAAGCAGTCCAGTGCCCAGTAACTGAACGGGTTCAAACTACTCTGACAATGGTAAACTATGGGATAATTCTTAGCCGCTTTTCATTTTCAAGCGTGCAACTGTGTGTCTACAGTGATAAAACACAGGTGTGAGTGAAAGATGGACAGACAACAGAAATATACATTGCCACACAGAGGGTAACAGCATTTTACTTGTTAAAAATTATGTTGGGGGGGTGGGGGAAAGGTTTGATAGCGCAAAGCCTACAGCCCGCAACGCGCCGTCATTTCGTTCGTCCATGAATGCCAATATACCATACACAAAATACAAAGTTAAGTATCTAAGTTTAACTATACTGTTAACTTTACAGAACTATTCTATGTTATTCTATTCTACTGCATTAAGTTGTGTTTTCCTTGCAACCACTGGACATTAAAGCTTTGGTTATAAAACTAGAGACCAACTTGAGGTATGTAGTGGTATCGCACGTGGTTAAAAACTTACTCGGAACATAAAATCTCTTTTTTTATAATGGTTTAATTTACAGCTGAAAGTTTAAAAGTGTATTATGTATTCCAGAGCACAGAACTGTGTGTGAAACCCTATGCTTGCACAGTGGTCTGAGTGTGAGTGGGAGGTGGTTCCTCTGGGGAGGGGGTGCTCACGCTTACCTGTCCGGTAGAGTATGGGGATGTGGTCGGTGGAGAGCTTGTGCTCGCTGCGCACTCCTATGAGCAGGGGGCTGCCTCGCCTGCAAGAAGACATCGAGTTACGACCCTCAGCACCCAAAGATTCACCACCCAGACACCCAGCCTGAAGGGACTGTTACTGTCCAGCACAGCAACTTGAACTGAACTAAAAAAGAGCGAGCTCCTCCTAGATAAGTCATTGGTGCTGCCAACATGGGAGGTCACAAGGCAGAGCGAAGGAATCTCTGAATAAACACAGCGCAAGGACATGAGCAATCTGCCTTAAGTTTAGCGGAAACTCTGCAAGAGTAACTGCAATCCCATGGACGCTTGACCCAGGAACGCACCGGCTGTTGCTCACTGTACGTATCTACAAACAGCTATTGGCACTGAAATTCAAAACCTGCGCTAGGCATGTGTATGGTTAAACCAGCCCAACTGATGGTGACGTTTAAAAGCAGAGTAGAAAACCTGAAGGCCACGCTGGCCCAACTTTCAGTCAAATGGAGGACTTGTCCAAATGCTGCCCCAAAGGCAAAGGCGAAGGAAGAGAGAGAGAGAACCATCTCCTTTCAAAGCTCTTGCAACCAGAGCCTACAAAAAAAAAAAGCTGTTCCAGACCAGTCGTGATACAGCTGGTCACTAAGAATTTTTTGAAACGTTTTGGGGAATTTTGTTGTGATAAATGGAAAACAAGAGAAAGGAAATGAAAAAACAACAGCCACCCTCAGCCCAGCATACACAGCGTGATGAGAACAACCTCTGCCCCACTGTCACCTATGTTAGGGGCCAGGGGACAAAAAAAAAAAGTGACATAAAAGCTACAAGCAGCATGTTCTTTCCCACGGCAATACTTACCTGGTACCGACTGCTTGGCCAGGATAATGAACACTTTTGAACACAAGGGCAAAAGCACCTTCCTGCAACAAGAGAAATACAAACTGTTTATCCTTTCATTTGAGGCCTGGGCCACCATTTCAAGATTCCCAGCACAGAACTGCACCCGCGTTTCTGCGAACAAGAAATACCGAGCAGAAGGCGTCATAGCCCTCTTCAGAGCCAACCAGAAGCTCCAGGCAGCTCATTCTGGAAGGGCGTCTGTCCCCCGAGTGCCCGGGTAGCTCATCCTCAGCCACTGAATGAGCCTTCTGAACCCCCAGACACTGCACTGGGACATCACCGTGCAAGTGCTCCTGCCTTCGTTCAGCGTGCGGTGAGGGGACTTGCAAAGATCTGGCAGAGGAAGCACCAAAGCTTTGGGGTGTTTGCTCACTCGGGGTGCCACCAAACGTACGGGTGAGCCAGCGAAATGTGTCCTTGGTCTGTTGCTACTACAGCTCCTGCCAGGCTGAACAACTGTCTCCGGAACAAGGCGCTCTGGGACGAGGTACATTGCGGCTGGAGCCTGTGCACAACCGGGCAAGAACCCACATGTGGAGGCAGAGGCCGTGCAGCGAGGTTCCCACAAGGGGTCAGCAGCTCTTCCAGATGGGAGATTTTAGGGACGATTTGAAGCACTGACTTACTTTCACTCTGTCCCACCTCCTGCGCGCTCACCACCCAACACCCCAGGGACCAGCTGCCTCGAGATACTGTTGTACCCCCGGATTTAGACATTTTTCACATGAGTACTGGCTAACGTTAAAGACAATTGAATATATGTCTGAGATGAACTGTCACAAGTAGGAAAGCCAAAACCACTCCTGGATGTGTGCCGCAGAACGCCCTGTGGCACCGTCTGGCACAGGCAATACTGGAGCACAGATGTTATTTTTTGTGCGTGGTATGTCTGTCTGTACTGGGGTGTGTGTCCCTGTCTGTCCCCCTGTCCCCACCCGTACCCCGCTCCCAGCATTACCAGCTGCTGGATGACCCTCTCCACCAGGGTGGTGAAGCTGATGTCGTCGCTGTCCCGGTTGTCGTACATGTACTTGACCAGTTTGGCGATGCTCTCCGTGTCCGTCTCTGACTCGAAGTCATAGCCTTTGCTCTCCTGCAGCGACAGCACACGTCGGATAAACAGCCCTCTCCCTTCCCTTTCCTCTCATCCTTTTCCTCTTACTTCCTTTCCCTCCTCCCTCTGTCCTGCATTTCCTTTTCCTTCCTTTTTTCCAGCCTTTTTCTTCTTTCCTGCCTTTCCTTTTCTTATTCCTCCCTTTCCTTTTTTCTGCCTTTAACTTTTTCCTTATCTTTTCCTCATGCCTTTCCTTTTCTTCTGCCTTCCTCCCCACCCTATTTTCCTTCCCTTTTTTCTTGCGTTTTTCCTATCCTTCACTCCTGCCTTTCCTTTTTCCTTCATACTCTTTCATCCTTATTTCCTGCCTTTCCTCTTCCTTTTTCTCTTGCCTTGTCTTTATCCTTCCATACTGCATTTTTTCCTCTTCTTCCATCCTTCTTCTCCTGCCTTTCCTCTTCCTTTTACCTTTACCTTTCCTTTTTCTATCCACCCTTCCTTCCTTTGCTTTCATTCTTTCCTGCATTTCTCTTCCTTCCTTCATACTTTCATCCTTCTTCTCACCTTTCCTCTTCCTTTTTCTCTTCCTTCTTTCCCACCTCTCCTTTTCTTTCCCTCCATTTCCTTTTCCATATTGCCTTCCCTCCTGCTTTTCCTTTTCTTCCCTCCGGACTTTTCCTTCTTTCCTTCCTGCATTTCCTCTCTTCCTTTCTGCCCTTCCTTTTTTCCTGTTTATCCTTCCTTCCTAATTTCCTTTCATGCTTCTTTCCTGCCCTTCCTTTTCCTTCTCTCCTGCACGTCCTCTTCCTTCTGTTTCCCCCCTCCTTTTTTTTCTTTCCTGCCTTTCCTCTTCCTTCCTTTTCTGCTTCATTTTTTCCTTCTTCTCTTCTTCTTCTCTCCTGACCTTCCTTTTTCCTTCTTTACTTTTCTCCTTTCCTTGTCTCCTTTTTCCTTCCCTCTTTCCTGGCCTTCCTTCTTTCTTTCCTTTTCCTTCTTCATGTTCTCCTTTTCCTGCATTTCCTTTCCTTTCCTTCTTTCTTCTCCTCCCCTCTCCCTT
>VYXH01007838.1:154626-168673 GCA_013397275.1 Burhinus bistriatus
AGTGCAAGGGGGGAGTGAAGGAGCCAGGGGGGAGCGTAAGTTGGGGAGTGTGAGCAGGGAGTGAGAAGTGGGAGTGGGAGGGTGAGTGTGAATGAGATGGGGAGGGAATGGGGGTGGAAGTGTGAGAATGTGAGTAGGAGAGTGAGTGTGCAAAGCGGAGGAGTGCGAGTGCGAAAATGAGCTGGGGAACATGAATGGAGGAGACTGAATGGGAGTGGGGGAGCGAATGCAAGTGGAGGAGTGGGATGAGTAGAGTGTGTGTGAGTGAAAGTTAGTGGGAGAGCGTGAGTAGGGGAGTGCGCGTCACGCGCACACGCAGAGTCACTCACCAGGAATTTCCGCAGGTCTTTGTAGTTGGTGATGATGCCGTTGTGGATGACGATGAACTCTGGCGAGAGAGCAAAGGCCCCGCTCAGCCCCACACCAGCACCCTGGCCTGGCAGTGGGCGCCCGCGGCCGCGTAACACAGACAGCAGAGACCACAAAGCTTTACTGCATGAAAAGCCGTACTTGGCAGAATAAAGAGAGGAGTTTCACCTCCTGGTGCGAGTCCCCCACTCTGCCCCATTTGGCCTGGCTGGTAATGGCAGCAGACAGTAACGACACAGGTGGGACGAGGGCTACTGAGATCCTGCAATGTTTCTGGAGGCACTTTAGCACTTGGCAGTTTCCAACCTGCTGGAAGCTGTTAAACACCGCGCGCTCCTCCTGCCACCTTGTCGGTGCTGCTCCTTGGGTGGCTACACCAAGCACTAACCAAGCTGCATGTTGCAGCAGCACAGAGCAGACCAACCCCCTTCCGTACAGTGGTGATTATGGAAAAAACCATAAATAAATGGGGGGGGGGGGGGGGGAAGCATACAAAATTCCATTCCAAAGAATAGCTGTGAAAATTCTCACCATCCACTTCCGTTGTGCGTTTACCTCCTCCTTGCGCTGTGCCCGTGCACCCAGCAAAACCTCTGGGCACTAATCCCAATCCTTCCCAAGATCGTTCGCTGCTGCAAACATACCCCGTGGCTAGAAATCAAGGTCAAACCCCTCCGGCTTCACAGCAACTGGGCTCTGCATCGTGGCCTGCAATAAACCCAGTGCCCTGGGTCCAGCCACCCCTCCTCGTGACACAGCAGGCATGGCAGGTGGCAGCAAGCTTTTCTGGGCACCCCAAGACCTTCCAAGAAGCGCGCGGTTCCTCAAGCAAACACACTCACCGTTGTTTTTATCTGAGCGTTGCGGGTGGCTGTTGACAGGACTGGGCTCGCCATGGGTAGCCCAGCGGGTATGGGCGATTCCAAGGTGGACATCAAACTCGATGTCGAGGTCCATGTCCTGTTGCTCTGCAGCGAAAGTAAGAGAAGTTTTTAGTACTGATGGGCTTTCCCTACCCTGAAGTCAATGTGGGAGTCTTGGGAGGCCTCCGGGGTCCGCAGGACAGCAACACCGACAGGGAAACAGAATCCGCAAACCCAACAAACCATTTGCATTTGGCACCCTGGTGCTTCCATCTATTATTTCAGCCATTTTCAGCACAGCAGCAAGACCGATGCCCAGCCATCTTTGGGCAACGGCCGCCTTGGAAAGCCTGCCCCTGTACCGCTTTTCTTGCTGAGCAGGGCGCTGCCTGGTACGCACCACGGCCCCCCTTCGGTCAGCTCAGGGCAGCTGTCCCGGCCGTGTCCCCTCCCAACCTCCTGCCCACCCCCAGCCAGCACTGGAGCGGCAGAGGGAGACACGGAGAGGACCTTGGTGCCGTGCAAGCAAGCAAGCACATGTTTCCAGGGGATGCAGAATGCAGGCGCACACAAGCAACCTCCCTGCATTCCTCACCCCACCAAAATAAAAAACAACTTTTAAGAAAGAATTCAACCTTAATTCCTCTCCCTGGGTGCACCATGCCATCCTGTCGCCTGCCGTACACTGTCAGCTGTGACCGAACCAGCCCATTTCACGGTTACATACCACTTGTCTCTAGAAGGCGTACCATTAGCATCGGTACTTCTTTGGGAAAAAAAGATTCCTTTTGTTCCACAAGTGTCTCCACAATCTCTTTAAAACTGTATATCCTGCAATTTTCTCGAGCAGGCAAACATTTCTTCAGAAATATTTTGTCTATCTTCTATTTCTGTAATGCCCATACCACCTTGCCTGTCCTTTTTGGTTCCTGGTTTTCTCTAGACTAAGATTAGATCTACCCACCTTCCTTTTGGGTAAGCAGCAGCCTGCACCATGAGGTCAGCACTAGCACGGGTTAAAAAAAGTGAAGTTACAACAACACAGCAGCTCTTGAATGCAGACTGGAGATCTTGACTCCTCTGAAAAGCACCTTCCCGTTCTCACACAGCTTACCTGTATTCCACATCCGGCAACGCTGTGTTTCTTTGCACTGTGCACAGATTTAATGAACTTAACGTTTAAATGAAGGGAACACAAAGAGGCAGAAACAGATGCGGAAGACCTCGCTCTCTGCGTTCTCACCAGTTTGACAGTTATGTGCCTACTTAGTTGCTCAGCCCATCGCTACTGGGATGGGGAGCTTTAGCTGGGACAAGCATTACACATGAAAATTTAAAATTCAACTGGTGAAGTTATTACACCATTTCTCTTTTTTGCCCAAGCTCTAGGTCTCTGATAATTATCTCCCAGTAATTCCCCTTTCCCCAGTTTAAGGAGATTTTTGTTTGGGTTTTTTTGGATCTGTTTTCTAAAATGTATTTCAGGCCTATTTTACTTTAACAGGATGTGATTCGTTTGTCTTGAGAAACCAGGACTTCTCTGTAACTTCATGACAACATCCAAAGGATCACTGGGTTCTTCACAGCACGCACGTAAGCGTTTACATCTCTGGCACATTATACACAAGTTATTTGGAAATACAGTGTTTCTGGGTAAAAGAGGTGATATGCAAAACACAGATGAGATCAGAGGACATCTCAAGGAAAGAGCGCAGGCAAGGAACAAAAGGGAAATACGTACTGTGAACCTCCTCGTCCAGAGCCTTCACTTTCCCTTTCTGCTTGATAAGCTGGATTTTGCAAGCATTAGCTTCCCAGTCTTTGTCGTTTCCGCCATCGATTCCCACACCTAAGCGCCGCCACAGAATACGAAGAGCGTGTGAACTGCACAAAGTATATTACAGGATTGTATACAAACAAATACTGCTGATTTTTTTTTTTTTTTTTACAGTGCCCTTTCTCCTCCCTGCTGAGCCTCCCAAATAAAGGCAAGAAATCCCTTAGATTAGAAGCGAGTTTTCCCTTTGTCATCTTGTAGGTATTTTTAAAGCCTTAATAACAGGCATCAAGAATGTTTATAGAAATCTGTATATTGAAAGTTAATCCAAGCCTCTGACCACACGATCACAGGCATATCCAATTTGTGTTTCAGCTTTCTTCAAAAGCAGAAGACAGTAGAAACCATCCACAAACACACCGTGGAAATCATCATTTACAAGCCGAAATTCAAAAAAAGAACCGCTTGTTGCTCGTAGAAAGCTACCTGCAGAATCATAGCCTCTGTACTCCAGCCGCTGGAGCCCTTTGATAAGGGTCTCCAGGATGTCTCGTCTTGTCCGGGGAACATGGTAGTTGAGGTAAGCAAAGATGCCTGTATAGGGGAAAAAGAGCACAATCTTACAACAAAACCACAGCTGAGGAAACTCTGTATGTGCCATCTACTCGGTATGTGCACCAAGTTAAAACTCAAATAAGTCTTTGTACTGAGAACCCCCTGCAGGAAGGTACTACCATGTCTGCAGCTTTTCCTTACCCCACCTGAGGTCCAATAGCAAAGAGGTCACCAACATTTAAGAGATCAAAACTAATCACAAAATGCCAGCATCCTTCTCATGACACTGAAAGCAACTAAATAGGACAAGCTGGGGTGTGATGGGAGAAGGAATTTCCACGCGAGCTGCACCTACACGGCAGAATGAGCTGTCAGGAGACAATGCAGGGGACGGGAAACTCATTAGTCCAGATGAAAAATTCAAGGTTCGCTAACGCTGAGCTTTGCAGGCTGAAGAACCATCTTCAGGAGGAATTCTTCCGTGAATAGCTTTCTCTAAGTTCCTCCCACAGACTCACTAAGAAAAAAAAAATATCATTTAACTCATGCAAACTAACACCCTCAAACTAATGGAGCTATTTTTCCTGTAGGTTGCAAAGAAAGATAAATTGTTGCTTCTATTTTTAAGCAGTGATGGGGACACACAAATTCCTAGATCTCTAATGCCAACTATGGCTCTATTTCAGAAAGATTTCCTTTGGTGCCATCACGAAGTAGTAGCATGAGAAGACATTTACAAGCTGCTACAAATATCTGCACTTGAAATCTACCATTTCACCCTGTCTAACATTTTAAAGGCGAAAAATATCTGCATGGAATAAAAGCAAGACAGGTTTCACACAAACACCCGTATATGTAAGCGACTGGTAATTCAGGGTTTGTAATTTGAGAAACTTTATCAAAACCTCTTGAGGAGAACAGAGTTCAGTTGCACACACGCAAAAACAAAGTCCTTTTAAAGGCATCCCAAATCTTTCATTTTTTCCTGATAGTACTGCCATACAGCCTGCCTCACAGTTCCCAAACTTTTATTCATGTGAAAAATTTTACTCCCAAGATGATTTTTTGGAACATGTATCTTTATGTTTACACACAGATTATTTTAAAGAGCATTTGCAAAACTGCATTCTTAAGCTGTTTGTGTTTTGGAATGAAACTAAATAATTCAAAGCCTTTTGATGTCTTTATTTTATAAGTAGAAATATGGGCTACTCAAGAGTCGATGGACGCAGTGAATGCCATGCAGCAAAGTGCCGAAACATTTACAAGGAACTTTTTAGCCTGAGCAGGGACAACAAGGTCATACGCAGCCATGTACCATTCTGACACTCTCCTGTTCCTTCTCCCTTTTCCATGGACTTCGACTACAGGTCTCAGGACAAGTTTGTCATAAGCTTCACCTTCCCATTCCCAAGGCACCAGCATTAGAAGTTACATCTCCCTGCTGCAAAAAGAGCATCCCGTGTCTCACTTATTTCCTTCCATATTGCCAGAGAAAATTAGATGCACATTCTAGTGTTCCTCTTTCTTAAACCACCTAGTTAGATGAAGGGGAAAAAAAAAAAAAAAAGGAGCTTTTCACTTGCTTTCTTCTGCTTCTACCCTGATTTCCCCCAAAGCCTTTTCTGATAACCACTTGTAAGACTATCAGGACCAAGATTATAAAAATCTGCAGTTTCACTTCCATCGCTCCTGACAGCCCAAACCAATCACGCACACGGGCCTGCTGCTGCCATCTCCTGATGGCATTTTTTCAACTCCAACCTTGGTTCTAGTAACTATGCGGACAGGGTGAGGTCCTCCTCCTCAAACCTCGCAATTCACAGCTAAAAACTCAACAGATAATAAAACACTAGCAGCAGTTAACAGCCTCTGCTGTATTTCAAAAGCTTCCTCTGAAGGATACTTCCCCCACGCTCTCCATCTCCAAACCCTCCTCCCCACCCTTCTGGCAAAAATAAAGTTTTCCAATTTGAGATACTTAGTTCACTCTGTTTCTAAAAACTGCATTCTTCAGGCAAACAGCAACCTCCCTGTTTACAAGCGACCAGACTCCAAATAGCTGTCATCCAGGCTGAAGGACGGCGCATTTCAGCTATATCCTGGATGCCTAAAATCCTTTAAATGACTTCCAGGTCTTACACCAGGAGCACAAAGCAGCCTGCTTTATTAGCGGGCAAGCTGGAAAAGCCCCTCTCTCCGTATTTAGCAGAAACCTCCCAAACAGCCCCCCAGTGCAGCAGTAGCGTCACACATAAAAATAACAAGTGTGTACCACAAAGCAGAGAAAACAAGCACAGGAGATGTCTTTAGAAAGGCAGGCTGGGCTCCAGCAGTTCCCGACATTTCCCTTTACACCAAAGCCACCTACCATGGCATCCAAAGTAAAGCTACTTCAGAAAGCATAATTATAACCAGCAGAGGTAATTACGGAAACATGAACGCTGCTTACATTTTTCTGAATTAGCTAAATAACTTCAGAGTTGAAACCTCTCTCTGTGTTTTATGTACCCTGGAAGCACACGCTAAGGGTCCCGTTCCCACCCAAATCCTGGCGCCTTATACCTTTTTTGATGGCGCTGGTATCAGCTGGGCCCATCAAAGAGCCCTCCAGAAGCACCTACAACCTCTGCATCCCCCTCGGTGGCACTTCAGCTACCTCGCTGTGCCATAACCAGTCCCACTCAGGTGTAACTTACTACCTAGTAAAGTCATTCCACTACCACGGCACACCACCAAGGGCCACTCAAGTGGGTTTCGCTCTTTTGAGCAAACGGGGACTGATGACAAGCGTTACCGTGCTCTGGAGTTTTGAACATCAGGCTGGCCATGGTGAGACAGTTCCTGGAAGTCCTTCCCAGCGAACAGCTGCAGGGTGAGAGGCACAAGAGCCTCACTGATGGTAGCACAGAGAATCACAGAATCATTATGGTTGGAACAGACCTTTAAGATCAAGTTCAACCATAGACCCAGCACTGCCAAGTTACTACTAACCCATGCCCCTCAGCACCATGCCTACATGTCTTCTAAATACCTCCAGGGATGGCGAATCCACCCCTGCCCTGGGCAGCCTGTTCCAACGCTTGACAACCCTTTCTGCCAAGAAATTTTTCATAATATCCAATCTAAACCTCCCCCGGTGCAACTTGAGGCCGTTTCCTCTTGTCCTTTTGCCTGTTACTGGGGAGAAGAGATTGACTCCCCCCTCGCTACACCCTCCTTTCAGGGAGCTGTGGAGAGCGAGAAGGTCTCCCCTCAGCCTCCTCTTCTCCAGGCTGAACAACCCCAGTGCCCTCAGCCGCTCCTCACAAGACTTGTGCTCCAGACCCCTCCCCAGCTCCGTTGCCCTTCTCTGGACACACTCCAGCACCTCAAGGTCTTTCTTGTGGTGAGGGGCTCAAAACCGAACACAGTATTCAAGGTGGGGCCTCATCAGTGCCCAGGACATGGGGACCATCACTGCCACTATTGCTGATCCAGGCCAGGATGCTGTTGGCCTTATTGGCCACCTGGGCACACAAAGGAGTGCCCAGGTGGCCAAGGAGGAGGTCTTCTTCACTGGCAGGGCATCCCGCTGAGTGACTGGGGGGCAGAAGTGGAACAGGCTGTCAAGCCAGCATGCAAAGGGTGAAAGAGAGACACTGTAACGTTTGGGGAAGGAACCGGGTGGAAAAGGTAGGATGCGTAGGGGCATATGCCAAGAAAGAAGACGAAAAGAGGACCGTAGGAAAGGCAGAAGGGAAGTAGTGTAGACCAGGACGGCAAGGCTGTTGTAGGTGGTCTGCTCTGCCACCTTACATCCCATCTTTGCTGCCCATCAGCACCTCCAGCCTCTCCAACCAAGAGCATGCCGGAGGCATGTGAAGGTACACCTCCCCTGTGCCCAAGGGATGTCAGGCATCGCCCCTGTAATGCCACCAGGCACACAGCTACAAAAGACCCAAATTGTTTCCAGGCCGTGACACTGCATTTTAAATGAGGCTATTTTCCATGGAAGTAGACCGGGGGGACCAGCGCGGTCATCTCAATGGCCCTGCAGGAAGCACAGAGCGTGTGTCCCCTCCTAAACACCCCATCAACACATCTGTAACAGATACGGCCCAGAGGGGCGCAGGGACACCATGGGAACACGTCGTCTTGCTCAAAGCCCCAGCGAAGATCACCTCGCACGGCACTTTCCCCACGGACGCTTGGTGCCCCAGCAAGGCCACTACAATTAAGTCTTCCACGTGAAAAAAAGGTCTAACTCAATAGATGGGCACAATTATTAGGCAGAAACTCAGTTTCCTTTCATAAAATATCTCTGTAAATGTGAATTGACCACTTCAGTGTTCATCCTGCTTCTGGTACAAGGATTGCAACTTTGAACCAAAAAAATGGATTAAAACCAGAACTATTTCCCTCTAGCCAGGGCTGACTTTGGACATCTTTGTTAAATCTGAATCCAAACCAGACAGTGGCTTGAAATGCTATTTTCTCTGCACATTTTAACAAGTTTAGTCACACCTGACTAAAAAAAAAACCCCAAAACAGCAAACCAAAACTGAATTCCTTGTCACAGATCACAACCGCTGGCAGTTTACAGCAAAATACCATGAACTGAATGGGCGCAAAGCAGAAACCGACTTCCTCCAGGAAGGGATGGCTCATCTGGAATGAGACTGAAAAACAGTAGTGTTTATTCCTACTTGTACTGTAAACAAACAGAAAACATCTATCTAGAAAGGAGCCAACTTGGCATTTGTCTCAGGCACTGGAAAAAAAAAAAAATCTATTAATTACAGCACAATAATATTAAGATTATTCAAGAGGACTGCAAAAAAATCTGAATCTAAGACTAAGAATGCCACCAAAAAAACCCAAAACCAAACCAAACCCAAGGAATTCAGCACTGCTTATCAGAAAATTACAGAGACTATGAAAACGAAGCCAACTAAAAGAAATGCAAATACAGTATTGATGCTGCAAAATACGCGGACACACTCTTCAAAGCCACGTAAACACTGGGAGATTCAGTTTTGATTCAGTTCAGCTTTCAGATCTTGACAGGAAAAGAGCTGGAGTGATAATGAAGACGCCACTATGAAAATAAAACGCTAAGAAGTCGCCTGATAGCGACACATTTTACAAATGAGAAGGCAAGTAAGACAAGCAGGTTTCAAACTCATCTTAGAGAAAACGGAAAAAAATGAAATGAAAATAAATAGAATAATATGTAAAAATGATGCGTAATGAAAGCAAAAAATGGGACAATAAGGCCAGTGAAAATGAACACGCCTCTTCCTCAATGCAAGACTTACTAATCTGCAAGCTAAAGTCAAATATTTGAAGGTTTATCACCCATTTATGACATTTGGTCACGATGAATCATGTGTAAATAACAGTTTCATTTACTGGAAATATTTTCAAATGCATTTAGTTTTCCCCTTTTCAAACATCCCATAATGACACCATTCTTCATAGCTGGAGAAAGTTTCAATCCACATTTAGAAAACAGCATTTTTACTGGCTCTACCCTAACTAGTGCATTATTCAGGAATATATGAGCAATCGCATCTTGTAATCACTTCCATTTTTAAGTACAATTCCACTGCGCTTGAAAGTAATACTGATGAAAAAAAACCCACCCAAAGCAGTAATTGCTTGTTATGCTTCACTGATCTAAGCGTATTTTTGAAAAACAAGTCCTTCTCCCAGCGGCCACCAATAGGGGCTCTGCAGCTAAAATTTTGCTCCGGAATTACACCTCCAGCCTTCGGTCCCATCTGTGTGAACGTACAGCAAGGAACGCGGCTGCGCTCAGTCAAAGGGCACTCAGGTGATACCTACGCCCCAGCATGACGCAAAGCCCTGGCCGTCCAAGAAAAGAACCTCTTTTTACTCAAAGGTTGAACAAAGGATCATTTCATCCAGCTACGAAACGCAGCCTTTGCTGAGGTGGAACGCAGCAGATACGGGATGGCGCACGACAACTCTACGTTGCAGTTTGGAGTATAAAAGACCTTTCCTCCACACACCAGAGACATGTTTTTCTCCAAAGCACAATAGCTTGTTAAAGTCTTGTTCTCTCCCTCCCTCTGCTTATATTCAAATCAATCTACATGATTCAAAAGATGAAAAGATAGGAACTGTACAGATCTTTACAGCTGCTTGAAGGCTTCCGTGAGGAGCGCTCTGTCAGAAAGCGCCAATTTTTCTGTCTAAGTGACAATTCATTTAAATCATGACAGTCAACGGAAACATGTTGGTTTTGATGAAATTCCAACACAAATCTAGCAAATTTCCATCAGGGTCCCATCTGGTGTACCACCAGCTTATCCCCCTTGCCAGCCTAGATGCCAGGTGCTGGAAACGTAGAAATCTTGAAGTCCAAGCAGAACGTTCCTGACACCAACCCAGCGTGAATTTAGGGTCCCTAGTAGCCCTGAAAAGAGGAGTTTCAATTTCAGCTCGACTTACGCATTTAGACACCATTCAATGCAAGTGGTTTCCAGTAATAAGGCCACACCTGCCCTCTGTAACTCAGGCTCTGGAACAAGCCAGAAAGAGGAAGTGTTACAGAAAACCAGGATAGACGAATAACATTTAATTACGCTACCTTGACAAGCCTTGAGTTGGCATTGTTCGAGGTGAAATACATGCTATGTGACACCAAAAAAACCCCTGTGAATTTCATTCTAGTCCAGCACTGTTTACAATTGTGAATTCCCAGGTAAAATAAGATAGCAGCAAGCACCCTACAGGAATTTATATCTGACAGGTTCAGAAAACACAACACCCCTGTCTGGAATACACTAATGTACTTCAGGACTTGACACTAATATAATTCCGGATTAGAACCGTAGTCACGCTTTACAACATAATAAAACATTTCAACTAGTAACTTGACACAGGACTTTGCACATACGGACTGAAAAAACTTGTTCAAAGCATGTCAGCTTATCATAAAATTCTTCAATCACACTAAGACCCACTGTAGTAGGAAGTCCTGTATATATCTTTCTTAAGTGAAATATCTTCAACAATATACTTTAGAACATAAAACATTCCTTTTCTTGCAGGTTTGTCTTGAAAACCTTACCCGGTGAACCACCCGCAGAACAGGTATTCAGCTGCTTGTGAAACTCAACTCTCTCTTAGAACCAATTTTTAATATTCAAGCACAAAACCTAGGCCTTACTTCAAGACAGCTACATAAAGAATCTCAATAAACAGCTGACAGATTTTAACACAATAGCGTTTTTACCAAGTGGACATTCATTATTTCTATTGTTGATAGTCACTGAAACACTTTTTCCGAGAACTTCATTTTCCTCGTTCCTTTATTTCATGGTAAGTTCACAGGAAAATGAAATGAATCACCACTTCCAAGTAAGAATAAATTATCTTCTCCAGTGCCTTGAATACATGAAGTTACCTAGGAATAGCTTCTAATCCTTTTCCCACAAAAGTAGAAAAGCCTTCAGGCTAGGTTTACTGCCAGATTTACAAATTCCTTTATACCATACCGTATACTGTTAAAACCATTTCAACAGACGATGTTATCAGTACATCCGCTTAGCAATTCCAAAGAATCCTTTATCCTGGTGATTATTAGGCCTCAAGTCTTCAACAAATTAGACGCAGGCTTCTAAATATCATGTACATAACGCACGTTAAAAAGCGATAAAAATATCTTACTTCAAACTAGAGCAGGGGAGACCCTAGGCAGTAACAGCAAGCTCTAACCCAGACACTAACCGTACCACAGAACAAAGCCCCAGAACCGATGCTCAAAACCCACTGGAGCGGCCTCCCATTGTTTGCTGCCCGGTGGTCCGGTGAGGTGGAACGCTGTGCCAACCCCTGCGTACCGGAACAACGCTAATTCTGCACAGTTTGAAGGAGCGCGAGGTCAGAAACAAGCGGACTATCCTTATTGTGTCTGCTAGCTGCATACGGGAGAGTTTATGTTCGATTCCTCAAGTCTGCATGGGGAGAAAAGCAAAATGGAAAAACATTCACTTGGTGGAGAACCACGTTTGTCCACTGGATGTTTCTGTACCGCCCACGGATGCACCTCTCTCTCCAGCTAAAAAGGGCAGGATTTCTCCCACCTAGAGTAACCAACCAACACACCAATTCCAAGGACTTGTTCCGGGCAAGAGCCATTACTCCATACGTCGCAGAAAGGCATACACCTAGGTGTGCAAATGGTAAGTCGGCAGGCGGGAGGGCAACACCACTGATGTATGTGCAACCCTAAAGCTTGAAACTCGAGTCTTTCTTAAGCCCATTTTTATCTTCGGTAATCACTAGTAATACAAAACCTAAACTCTACAGTCACTTCTGCCATTAAAAACAGTCATGGCATGCCACAGGTTTACTTATTTACAGAAAAGTCTATCGAGCCTGGCTACCTTGAAAAACCTGTTTTCCAAACTATTTCATAGATTCCATTGAACGGGTTTGGTGCATTCAGACCAAAGCACACCCAATTTATACCTGGTTAGAACTTCAAACTGCAAGTTTGTAATACATACCAAGAACAAAACCTATTCAAAACCTATTTTTTACTAATGCTATTAAAACCAAAAGCCCAGCACATCTACGCAGCAGACCTGTCATTTATGCTAGGCATCAAGGAACCAAACTTTGAGGCTGCTTTCCTTTACCTGTCAAGCCATATGAGCGCATCAGATCACAGGACTTCGTAAGGTCACACGTACATAAACCTGAATATCAGATTATCAGCACATTGAAAACTTTGTAGTGGTAATTCCAGTCTTAAAGCTGTCACAGCGAGAACTCAGACAACAGCAGCAGCATTGTCACCTTCTTTATTAAAAGCTCACCTTAATAACTACCTTTCTATCTGAGATGAATTGGATAAAAACCTGAACGTGGACTGTGTACCCACCAGACAGCAGGGCAAGATAAAGCAATGCATATCCCGACTTACAATTCTGTTACAGAAATGCTGTCTGAGGGTTCGTACAAGCAACCAGGACTGCACGGCTGTCACTACGCTGCGTAACAGGCCACAGCGTGAGCAATCGGAGCCCTCTGCTCCAAGACGTAGACTCCTGTGACTTCAGTTAGGAGAGACAATTAAGTCTTGTTAGTGTAAGCACTCACCTACAAGCCAGCTCTGCCTATTTATGATATTTGCAGGACTATCTGAGAGGGCAACGCCTCACTTTGTTCACCTTGTTCCTTTGCTGGAGTCTCCTGCTGCCCAAACTGCCCCTGCAATTAATGTTTCCTAACGCGGGACGAGACCACCGTCAATTTTCTCTTGCGTTCATCAGCCGGACCGCGAAAGGCAGCACCAGAGAAGACTGTGTTCATTAGTTTGTGCCAACTGCGCTTAACCACAAGGCACAGGCGTTCATGTGGTAGCACTCTCAGACTCCAAACAGTTCTCCTCCTGTTCCCTACAAAAGCCTTGACTGTCTTCAGCCACGCGCTTCCTGCATTCAGGAGCTCCTCAATTTCCAGGCCAATTTTTCTGTATTAACGTCCTTAGTTAACGCTCTCCTCTTCTCACTTTTCGCTATAGCATATATCTCTGGCTCTCAGAACAACACTTGACAACAGAGCCAATAATCCTCGATGCTTTTCTTACCATTTCATAAAACATTTCAATATCCAAGAAGAATTTTGCCTATAGCGAAAAGAGGAGAAGCGCAGTCAATCTTGAACAAAACTAAGTAACTACCCATAGCATTTTCAGGGCTTATCACATTTAAAAAGACAAAGAGCAGAATGTCAATATTGCAAATTTCAAAGGCTGGACCTCAAATAAGGCAAGCACGAGGCACCAAAACCATCCCTATTCTTGGAGCAAGCTATTTATAATAATAATTATTCCTTCTATTCTTGGCTTTGCGCCACTTCATACTTTTAACACAAATTAATATAGTGTTAAATGTAAGCTGAAGTATGAATTTCTGATTGCCTCTTCGTAGCACTCCACCGACTTGAGAGTTTGAAGGTGATACTGGTTCAATCTCACAAAAACAATGAAAGAAATGACAACTCACACATTAAGTACAAAACCCACAATCATACTTAGAGCATCATTTTAATTTTGCACCTAAAAATATAGGGGGAAAAAAAAAAAACAACAGAGAAAGAGACATGGAAAGATGAGTAAGAAGAGCCAACAGATCACTGTTGCATAAATTTCCATGGAAAAACACAAAGCTAAAGCAATAGAAAAAGAAAGAGGAAGAGCAGATTATATTCCTGTGTCCAAAAGATGAGGTAGAGTAATTGTACTAATATGGCAAACAGGAGTGGAGAGCACCTAAGTGACTCTGGAGACCAAAGCCTCGCCGGCTTGTGCTCCAGTTCACTCAAGGCATCTGTTCAACACACNTCACCGAGGCAAGGCAGAAGTCCCCTTTTTTACCGCTCGAATTGCCGGGGGGCGCCCAGGGGGGGCCGGGCCGTTCGGCCGCGGCACGTTTTGGGCACGGCACCGGCCGGCCTAACGCCG
>VYXH01007838.1:192089-208006 GCA_013397275.1 Burhinus bistriatus
GGCCCCTGCCGGCGGCGGCGTGCGGCAACGCCCCCACACCCCCATCATTTTTTTTAAATAGGTACTTTTTTAAAAAAAAAAACAAAACCGTACTTTCTTCTCTCTACTATTGCCGCACATTCCAGGGCCCCGCTGTCTGTGTCCCGGCTTCTGGCACGTCCTTATCGCCCTCTGAAAGGAGCAGCTTGGTTACCACAGGCAGAGCTTGGAAACGGCCCCCTCAGCCCAGTTTTCCTGGTTTGAAGTAAAACTGAACCAGTTTTCTTTTCAGTAATTTTACTTGTCAATTAAGCCTCTCCTAACTCTCTTCTTTTTCCTCCCCACGTCTCACAAGCCATCAAGAAACTGCAAATTTAGCCCAGAGATGGGGGCTGCAGAAAAAGTTGGATGTAACTGGTTTTGATCACAGTATATTTGAGGTGGAAGCTCTTGATTCTGCAGATAGCAGCTGACGGTCAGGGCTATTGCACAAGGAACAAGAGGAGGAAGAGTCTCCCTGGCCAGGAAGGAGACACGTTTGCAGTTTGAGCAAGATGAAGAGGTTCCAATTTGTGTCTGGGCCACAGCTGCCTTTTCCCTCCTTAGAATGAGATTACAGTCCTGCCGATTTTGGACCAGAAAGTCACTTGGATTAGGTTGATCATAGCTGCTTATTCACAGAATCACAGGATGGTTTGGGTTGGAAGGGAACTTAAAGCCCATCTCGTTCCAACCCCCCTGCCATGGGCAGGGACACCTCCCACTAGCCCAGGTTGCTCCAAGCCCCGTCCAACCTGGCCTTGAACACCTCCAGGGATGGGGCAGCCACAGCTTCTCTGGGCAACCTGGGCCAGGGTCTCACCACCCTCACAGGCAACAATTTCTTCCCAATATCTCACCCAAATCTCCCCTCTGCCAGTGTAAAACCATTCCCCCCCATCCTGTGGCTCCACTCCCTGATCCAGAGTCCCTCCCCAGCTTTCCTGGAGCCCTTTCAGATACTGGAAGGGGCTCTAAGGTCTCCCCGGAGCCTTCTCTTCTCCAGGCTGAACAACCCCAACTCTCTCAGTCTGGCCTCACAGCAGAGGGGCTCTAACCCTCAGATCATCTCCGAGGCCTCCTCTGGACCCGCTCCAACAGCTCCGTGTCCTTCTGCTGTTGGTGGCCCCAGAGCTGGACACAGTATTCCAGGGGGGGGTCTCCCCAGAGCGGAGCAGAGGGGCAGAATCCCCTCCCTGGCCCTGCTGCCCACGCTGCTGGGGATGCAGCCCAGGATGCCGGTGGCTTTCTGGGCTGCCAGCGCGCATTGCTGGCTCCTGTTGAGCTTCTCACCCACCACCACCCCCAAGTCCCTCTCCTCAGGGCTGCTCTCCATCCATTCTCCACGCCCAGCCTGGATTTGTGCATGGGATTGCCCAAGCAATTATTCTCCTACAATTAACTCATACAACCTAAAAATCCAACCAAGTTCTTTAAACAAACTTTCATCCCTTCCTTGCTGGACTTGCTGTACCTTGGCAGGCAGCTGGGCTCACAGAAAGCACGTTTTCCCCGGGCTTTGCCAAAACCTATTCTTGGACAGCCCTGTGTCCTCCCCCAACACGTGCACAGCTCAGCACGGCAGCGGGCAGTCACGGACTGTTGCGCTCACGTACGGTGGATCCTCTCCAGGGACGGGTTCGTTCTGCACCTCCTCTCTGGCAGCAGCAGCTCCTGGGTGTGCAGGGAGGGCTTAATAGCTCTGCGCTGTCTTGTAGCTTTGCCATAGGCCTGAAGGTTTCTCTCAGTAATCTGGAATATCCACTGCTTAAAGCCTCTGCTTAAAGCAATAAGATCCGTTTGACTTCACAGCTGCCAGATAGAACAGTAGGGACAGACCCAGTTCAGTACCTTGGAAGGAAGAACTCATTAAAAACCACATTCTTCGTATCCTGCAAAAATATTTTGCACGGGGAAGGGGGAAGGAATGCACAGCAGAGATGATGTATTGTAATCAGATACAGTTTTAATAAAATGTACATAAGTTTACAACTCAAACGTTTCTTCATAATGATTACCAGAAACACAGATGATCACACCCGGAGTGCAAAACTTGACTCCATCAGATCTGCAAGTCAGAGGTACTTCCAAGACCGCTAAGAATTACCTTAATAACAGCGCGGTGCAAACAAAACACTGCTTTTAGGACACGAGTCACAGATTGTTTGTCACAGTTAGCAGAGACCACGGACACTTCCAGGTCCGGCTTCCTGCTCGACGCAGAAACAAGGGAGTTTCTTTCCCTGCCGGACTGGGCGTGTAGTGATGCTCTACCAGCTGCATCCTACATCAGAGCTCCTGGCCCTGAACAAGCACCCTGCCCTCCCCACCCCTGCGAGCAACCATTTCTCCCTTTGGAGAGGCGGGATCGGGGAACAGTGGATCACCGTTATCCCTCTAACTTCACAGGGGAGTATTTCTAGGTGTGTGTAACAGTATTTACCCTACCTACAGCGGAAACTACAGGCCGTGGCTTATTTTTAGAAACACTAACACAGCTGATCAGGTTTCAGGAATGTGTTTCAGAACTGGAACAAGATTTCACTGTCAAGATACTACTGTAAAAATGCTTTGGAGTCTTTCGGTGTACTGAAAGGCCTCGATTTAACACCATGAGAAGAAAAGAAAAAAAAAAAAACCACAAAAATTCAACTCCCCAACACAAGAGTCTTTGGTGGAAGCTGAGTTAAAGTAACCGATTACCACTTTGGAGTGATTAAGAATTCAGCGATTAAACAGATCTCGCTCAGTCTTGCTTAAGTCCCACTGAAGACATGCTTCAGGCGCTGTGTGTCATGATTTGCTTACAGGGGTTTGCTGTTACGAGCTTAATATCACGTATGTGCTCCATGCATAGTGTGCATTACAGATTGAGTCTGCGCTGGCTTCAAGAGACTACGATTGTAAACTTAACCCCACGTATGACTAGCGCTGAGCTGGCTGGAAGGGAGAGGAGATAGGGGAAAAGTCCCAAAAATACTGCAGCAGGCTGCAGAAAGTGCAGGTTAACACGGCAGCGGCTGGTCCCGTTACGTGCGCTGTACAAACGTCGCGGCAGTGAGGCACAGAGAGCCAAGCCAACTGCTTTTTCTTTTTTTTTTTTTCTTTTTTGCATGCAGAAACTCTGATTAACCACTTCGAAGGGAGACTTTAAGTGCATTCATGCTGAAGTTGGCAATGGGTAAGAACCAGTCCCTTTCCCAGCATGAATCTAAGATTGTCACAGGACCGCAGCGGTAACTGCAGCCCCTGGCCGTGCATGAGGACCCAGGGCAGTTCAGGGAATTTACTACAACTTTAAAAAAAAGATTAAACCAGTGGGTCTGCTCAGAAAACAAACCTGCTGCATTGAAGCCATACCGGTCTTATTTCATTAACATCACCGGTTGTGTGGCAAAGCAAACAATTAGCATTATTCTTCCACATTCATTAAAAACACTAAGCTTCAGAGACTATGGAAATGAAATTTCCACTTACAGTTCATCACGCTGAAGCTGCAGTACTGGCAGTGCAGGATTAGGAGGAATACAGGCTGGAAACGAGAAGGATATCAGACTAACAGGCATTGAAATTCAGTTTTCTGACCATAACCAAAAGTCCCATTATTTTATAGGTCACATGCAGAGATATAAACAAGCCGCCTCCACCCCTCAAAGGAGATTTCAAACCATTCAAGCGCTGGATGTACGCAGGCAGGATCGTTGGATTCTGGGGCACGGTTAGCTTGCTCTTTGCGTAAAGTGCCTGAAGAACATAAAAGCTGCCAAAACGCTAGCTGGAAATTCAGCCTGACCCGACCTGAATCAGGGCTGTAAACAAGCCCGCACACCTCGCTGCGTTTTCCCTTTCTCCCTTGGCTGGCAGTGCAGGACAGCAAGGTCTGAACGACACGCAGCTCGTCTCCACCTCGCCGACACGAACACACACGCGAGAGGCGAGGGGCTGCAGTCCGAGCGTGAAGGGGAACGGGCTAATGCTTCTCCAGCTAAGTGAGACCTGGATGCGGCGTTGAAAGAAGTTTCACAGAATTATCCAAAAACAATTTTTCAAGTAAAAATGAAGGAAAGGAAGGAGAACCTGAATCCAGTTAGCAGAGGTAATACCTTGAATGCACATCTTATGTATACGCGGTACCTGCTTGCTCCAGCAAAGCATCTCCCTGTTCCACAGATTCATCCCTGCACCGCCAAGGCCTGACCTCCCCTTCCAGCAGTTTCCCGAGCAAATCCAACAGCTCGAGGCCAAATCCAGCCTCCTGGCTACACGCGTGGCCGTGACACAGGTTGCGTGTGGAAACAAATCTGGGCCCTCATGCTCAGACTCCTTGGTATCCCTTGAATTCATAGTTTGCTATCGGTCACTCTCGGCATCTCTCACTGATCCAATCCAGCAACAACCGACTTGGGGTGGGGGGGGAATATATTTAAAACAAAACCAACCACCGCCTTCCGGGTATATATTTAAACAAAAAACTTAATGACAACAAAACGCAATAAACAACAGCCTCAGCTTTGCTGAAGAAACATCTCAAGGGAAACCCAGAAATTTCTTTACAGTACTTCTGTTTTCAGGAGGTGGCGAGACGGAGGACAGAAAAAACCCTAAACCACCAGTATGCACCACTATTTCTCAACTCCGGGTGTAGCAGAGCAGGTCAGAAGGTTCCCAGCTCCTCACCACTCGACCTGACCCGGGCTCGGCAAGTCGCTGTTTGCCACCAACTGGGCTGTGCAAGCCAACGTAGCCTCCCTGCTTCCAAGTATTCTCCCTTCCCTCCCCAGAGCTTTAAGACCTCAGTCCAAGCTTCCCCCTCTCCCTTCCAGGCAATTCTCACGCCAAGCACGTCCAGCAGAACTTTTGGCGCATCCCTTGCAACTGGCGATATTTTGGAGGGGAACTGAATTCGGGGAGGGGAAAGGAAACACGGAGCAGGCGGTAACTCCTATTTGCAGATGCTTCGCTAGTCAGCTCCCGGCACTCAGGGTTTTTCCAGCCATCCTCCCCTTACACTGCTGGGCTTAAAAGTCATCAGCGAGCCAGCCCCACACCGCGCAATGTTCTGCTTTGTTTAAGCAGCTTTCACATGCATCTTTAATATGCCTGTCGCATTCCTGTAATACTTATTATTTGGACATCGGACAAAGTTATGTACTGGAGGTGGTGCCAGGTTTTTTCCCCCCAAAACTAGACTGAAGTCTATTTTCAGCTGCAGAAGCTCTCCCGGGTGTGACTCCAGCGAGTTAGGAGGAGCTCTGGCTGATCCTCCCCTCTCCGAGTACAAACACATCAGAAAGTGGGCAAGGCAGGAACCCGCTCTACGTACGACCAGTGCTGATCTCAGCAACCTACCCATTGCTCCAACAATTCCCCTGCAAACGCCCAAAGACCTCAAAGCCACCCGTGGCAGACCCCCAAAGGCAAAATACGTCCTTTACCCTCAGCGCAAGGCCCCAGCTGACATGATAAGGAACAAACTCCCTTGCGAAATGGCCACCCCAAGACTTTTAGGAGACTTGGCCAGATGCTAGTGGAGTCAAGGGGGATTTTTTCCATAGGTGTCAAGTCCTTAAAAATAAAACCACCAATTTTTATTTTTTTTTTACTTGGGAGACATTCTGCAGCACCAACACCTGTTAGGAGGAAGGATTACTGCACCGCAAAGATTCACCAGTGACTGGGAGTCCCTATAACTGGATATTTTGATTATAAGTAGCCTTTGCAGGCCAGAAACAGCAGATCCAAGACAACTTATGCAACTCGACATTTTGCAAAATAAAGATGGGAGGTGTCACTCTTATCTTTGTCTTGTACTAGTGAAAAGAGAGGGGAGCAAAGTCTGCTTTGTTTCTGCCCAGCTGCCAGCCCAGGCTATTCTTTCTCCAAACACGATATTGGGATTCACTACATCAAGGACTGAACAAGCAATAAGAAGTTGTCTTTCTGTTTGGGAATACGGTAGAAAGCACAATATTTTTTGAAGCAGAGCAAACGTTACCAAAGGAGTGTGAATGGGTTTTGTTTAGGTTCGTCATTAATCAACAGGAAAACAAAAGGCAGAATTTACAAATAACGGAGTCAAGTTCTCTGCTAGTATAAATCAGGCTAACCGGATTGCAGCCACTGCTGAATTACACCAAATGAGGTATACGGATCAGGACAGCTATTGAGTTGTTTGCGTAATAAATTTTTCCATAAGGCGTATTCTTAATACTGTAAAAACGCACGGCTCTCTCCTTCACAACACCATAAGCGAGTTTCTGAGTCCTACACTTTGGCATAAACCAGACAGGAAATATGCCTGTAAAACTGAAAGCTTTGCCTGATTATTCCATTTTCCAAATGACAGCAACAGCAACAGCCCGACAGATTGCTTTGCTGAGGTTCACGCATCTGAGAGTTTGCAAGACGAGCGACTGAAGGCACTGTGAGTCCTTCCACCGACTCCTCCAGGCTCCAGCACAGGGCTCCGGGGCAGAAGCACTTCCACGCGTTACACGCCACAGCGAGCAAAGAAAACGCTGCTGCATGTGCGATGCCAGGGCTCTGCTCACAGCAGCGCTGCACAAACCTGGTACCAGACGTCGCCTGCGCGGCTCTTGCTCCATGTGCACATAACCTACAAACGCGCACGGCAGAATCGCTTTGGAGCCAGGGCTGCCAGGTTTGCCGTCGCTGCCAAGCAGCAGGAATATACGACCTCGCTCTCTTCCCCAAGCCCCTACTGATAGGAAAGAAGTCACAAATAACCCTTTAACCTGTGAAATCACTTCCTTTCCAGAGCACTAGCAAGTCCTGCTTGACTTGCTCTGTAATTTATAAACCTTTTAATTCATCTTATAATGCATTTCCCCAGCCAGGATCAGAAAATATGGAATATTACTGGTTTGGAAAAGCATCTAAAAAATAGACAGTGAGAGGAGGAAGGTAAGAAGCAACTGAAAAGGCTATGAGGATCCTGAGAGCCAGGCGTTCAGACTAACTAACATAACTTAAAATGGTTCAACTATATATCACTGCAAATAGAGTTCTGACCAAAAAATAATAATTTTTTTTTTAATATATATATATATTGCTATGTCATTCATTTCAACTAAGAGGTTCGAGGTCCTGTGAGAGGCGGTCCTACGGGAAGCACACCTCCCAGCTCACAGCAGATTAAGGCTTTTGCTTTCCTGCTTTGGAAGGAAAGGGTGCTGAAGCAAACGGATCCCCGCCGGGCAGCTCTGTAGTCCTGGAAGACAGAGGGGCAACAGAGACAGATCCTGCTATCGCCTGTCTGTTGGTCTGAGAAACCACTTTGTAAGCAGCTATGGGCTTGACTTCGAGACCCTGCCCATCTTCCGGGCTGTAGTGACGGGAATATTTTGACAAGGATTGTGGACGGAAAGGCTGGTTAACCACAGAGCTCAGCACTGCTTCCTGGGGCAGCGCGTGTCCTCCTTGGTTTCTCTCACTGGCAATGCCAGCCTGCTCTTGCAGCACGCCTTTAGAAGGGAGGTTCTCCGGCGTCTCCACGGCTCTTACAGAAGAGGGATGAAGATTGCTTGGCTGAGTAAACCCGGCAGAGGGATACGGAGATCTCGCCGATGCCGTGGACCCACGCATTGCTGAATCCAGACTTGGGAACATTGGGTTAGCTCTGTGTTGGACATCACCTCCTTGACTTAGGAAAACGGGTGGTGCAAACGGTTCCTTAGACATACTATGGGAAGTCAACTCTTCCATGCTTTTCTTCTTAGTGAAGGGGGCTCTCAGAAATACATCTGCTTCTTCTGGGTGTCTGTGAGCCACGTTGCCCTTGGAGATAAAAGGAGCTTTGGTAAAGACATCCACCTCATCAGGCACTTTTCTTGAGCTTCGGAAAGGAGCTGTGGCAAAAACATCTGGTTCGTTAAAAACTTCCCCGGTGTGCGACTGGAAGGCAGGAAACAGTGTCTCCCCTGCTCTAGCTTGGGAAGACTGGGAGTGGGGAACTTCTTTGGAGGCCTCATGTCTTTCCCTGGGCGCAGACTGCAGGAACCCTGCGCACAACTTGCAGGTTTCCTCTTCCTCTTCCGAATCCATCAGTAAAGGCCTGGACCCACTGCAATCCAAAATATCTCCTTCGTGGTCTGTCCCCTCTCCTTCGCTGCTGTAGAAGGAGCTGTTGCTTGAAGGACCATCTCTTGTTAAGTAGTCTGACTCTGAGTTGTGCTGCGTTTTCAATATCTCAGACTGACCCTTGTACAAAGCAAGTCCATCGTTGCCGGAAGGTCCTTTAGAGAGCTCAAGAGCTACAACTGGGAACAGGGCCGGATCCCTCTGCATACCTAAAAACGCAAGAGAAGAGTGTTACTCAACAACCTCCATCTCCTTCGTCATAATAAGAATGAAAGGTACTTAGTACACAAGAAACGTCATGCTGTACAGATTTAAACCACCGTCACACATGGAAAATGGGAAGGAGAGGGAGGGCAAATAAAAGAAAACAAAAATGCCAGGGGAGGTATTTACAACACACAAACTGACACACAACTCGGCACTGCCTCACCGCTCGGGGACACCACAAGTACCAGTTTTGAGAAAGAGATGGAAGAGGTTTGACACACGAATGGGCACACCCAGCACTCTCTCAGCACCATTCCACAAGGTTTTCTCTGCCACCCACGACGACCACCACCATCGGAGAGGCTTTCACTTCGTAACACCGCTGCCTGGAGTGAAGCTCCAGCAAACAGACAGTTTTTTGTCATTTCATTCTGCGCTGTTGCTTATTGCCTGCCCTACAAGCAGATAGATGGCTTGGCAGAGCCTCTACTTCTGTGAGCCATCCCACGGATACGTGGAATTACACTCGGGCATGCAAAATACACAGGGATGTCCTAAATCTGCTAAAATAACATACACATTTCAAAGAATGAAGGTCAGCCTATAGCTTTTAATGAATCCTGGTAACTATAGCAGCATTATTTTAAACCACTGCAAGACAAATGATTTTAAACAATCCATACCATGACTTCAAATTGAGTATCTAACATAATTATAATGATCTGGCTTGCTTCTGTGTTAGTGTAAGAAGACAGTGTGAGGAGAGGCTTGCTCTTCTGCTCTTCTCCAGTTACAAGCGCCCAAGATAGGGTTGGTTTTGCCTTAGGACTCACACAGACAGAACAGAAGATATCTTACCTTCAAAGAACTACTGGCAGCTTAGGAGTGTGTCATTGGACTCATGTTAGCAAGAGGATAGGAAAAAGGCACATGAAAACTAAGCAGTGTGAATTGCAGGAAGAACGAGGAGGTGTAAGGAGGTGGTTTGGTATCCACTGAGCGATGGACAAGCGAGGTACTAACCAACCCACCCGGCTGCGACAAAATGGCAGCATCGCGTCCAAACTCTGCCCAGGTTAATCGTTCACATTTGCACGCCCATCGCAGCCCGCAAGGCACCGTTTCTTGGTCAAGTCTGTAGACATATGCGAGTTAACCCGTTCTCAGTCACTTCTCACATTAAAGACACAGTAGTCATTCATTAGGCATCAAAATTGGTATTTATTGGGAAACTATTCACTTAGATACATTACACTGCTAAATAAAGACAGTGCAGATATGTGAACGTTTTATAAGTTACTCTACAAAAATACTATCTACCTCTCCTGAAGCTTGCGTTGTCAGCAATGGTTTAACCTCAGATGCTAATCTCAGATTACAGGAACAGTACGACTACGGTTGTGTTTTCTTCCAGGAGGTTGGTTATATATTTACCAGGTGTTATTGTGAGATTTTGAGAATACAGGCTGAAGCAGAGCAAGACCGGTTGCCACATCACGCAAAGGCCTCTGAATTACCCAGTCCTCACGGAAATACAGCGTACAGGAAAAAGGCATTTATCATGGTGAACATTATGCCAACGCAAACCAATGACCCGCTTTTCACAAGAACAGTGCCAACAAGTCATTTGATCAGAATTTTCTTTGTAAAGGGTTACTTGCGTTAGTAGGCGTCTAGCGTTCATGTAAGCGATGACATTTAGGACAGAGTAGGAGAAGGGTTGACAGGATATAAGACCGTTTGCTTAGGACAGGAGCAGCACACTCGTCTGAACTCGGAGACACTGTACGATGGGCAGAATGCTCTGTTTTTGGAAAAATTATTTTTCCCAATGCTTTCTTGCTCTCTCTGTCCATCGTAAGTGAGAAAGGCACGGAATATGCTTGGAAGCAGTTTTCTCCCTTGCTAAGGGATATACAGGAGTTGTGAATGACTCCGGGAGGAAAACTGAAGCGATGCTTAGGTAGGAACTCGTTCCAGCCTTCAGTTAAGAGCTGGTTTCACTCAGAGCTGCGAGGGAATACAGCAAGAAGGGAAGGGCCTTGATAATATGCAAACAACAGAAATGGGCACGGCGATATTAAAACGCAGTGGGTGACCTGAGACGTGTGGGGATTTACCAACAAGAGAGGAGCACCATCTACGCTCCCGTGTTCTATTTTCCTGATGTTGAAGGAGGAAGACCTGGCTTCCAGACACCATCCCGCAGTAACCGATCTCAGGCACCTTTTATTTCCCATGTTCTTGGGTTCCCTCAGTCTGTTCCTTTTGCAGAAAGCAAAGGGACAGTCCCAGGAGGAGCTGTGGCAGCATCACTACAACGAGGAAGACAACATCATGCCAGCGTTTTCCTTTGGCTAACGTCTAGCCGCATGTCTAACTAGACAGCGGCTTAGACATCTCCTCTCACAGTTGTTAATCTCATATGTTAAGAATGGTCTGAGCTACGCTTAGACACCGAAATGTGCAATCAAACTAAAAAATCCCAAACCCCTTTGTGGAAAGGTCAGGTTAGAGCTAACGAGACGAGGTCAGCGCATTCGCATAAGCGGCCACAGCTACAGGCTTTGCAGGCGCACATTTCAGAGGCGCACGCTGCATCACTTTTAGGCTGACAGAGAATTTAAGTTCGCCAGTGCCGACGGATTGCTTCAGCAGGTCTGAGATCAGAGACCAGCGAGAAGGAAGCGCTCGAGGGACCGTTTCACATGAAAAGGCATGGCCGTTCTGTTCTGTCTTACAGCAAAGGAGAGAAAGGATCACTCCACGAGCTGGTGACAGCATGAGGGTAAAGGACAAATCTCGTGAAACTAAGACAGAGCCTTTTTGTTTGAAGCCCTGCCCTGTCTCTGTCATGACTCGGCTGCCATTCACGCCAAGGGGACACTGTGCAAGAGGCCTGAAAAGATACGGGCAGATGGTTTGAGTGAATCAACACACAAAGCACCCACAACCCCTCGTGCAAAAAAAGAGACGCCTCTTTCGCAGAGGCAGCATTTCCTAACATCTGCCCATGCCAAGATAGACACGGTCAAGGGGCAGCTGCCTCTTTTGTCCCCTCCTCCTCCGCACTCCCGAGAGCTGTGTGTTACTTCATGGGGAAGCATCCCTGACGTTTTCAATCAATGCTCAGGTTTTTACCACATGCATATTCCTACCAGCTGTAAGCTTTACAGCGTAAAATCTTTACAGAAGCTTGAGTTCATAGATAAGGTTTCTCCCTACCCCTGTACAACATTTATGTACTTTTTTTTTTATTCCAGAGTGAGACACGTGTACTAAAGAAACAATTCCTAAACTATACTCCGGCTCCCTTTCTGCAGGGAGAACCTTTGTAATAAAAACAGTTATCGTTTGGTACCCCAGGAATACACCCTGCACGCATGCAGATAGCAGCCTGAAGAAAAGACCATTTACCCCTGAGTTACAGCACTGACACATGGAGCTTCCCCTATCTTTTAAGGTAAACGGTGCACTGAAGTGGCAAAGTCCCAAAATAACTCTCAGGAAAGCTATAAAAGATTTACTCTCCCTATTACAGGGGGCTGCAAGGAGGCAGAGCTGTCACCAAGACGATGATCTCACTTCTGGAGCAGAGCCCAAAACAAGAACGTCAGGAGCGACAGGGGCATTCCTAGAGTCTAAAGCTGCTCTTCCACCAAATCACTCTCCTCATTTCACAAAGCCAAAGTCAGGAAGGTCTCAACATGTGGTAACAGGTAGCGAAAAATCAGCACAATTACTAGTACGCAAGATTACTAGTTTGGCATTTAAAAAGGGTCAAAAGACTTCTCATTCCTTCATTCTTGAAACAGTGGAGTTTTTCCTTGTATTGCGATTCCAAGAAGCAATATCCTTAAACGCCAATACAGAACTACCCCCATCCAGTGCTTTCAGCGAGGAGGTAGCAAAGCAGAACACCAAAGATCAGCATCACCATCACTATGCCACTGGACAACAATCTGGGCAGCAGAATTAAGCGTTTCTGCCCAAAGTCACTGCACAGTGGCAGATCTGGGAGCAGATTGCGGGTTCTTCGGATCCAGAAGATAAAGAATTTAATGTTCCAGTTTGGGTGCACTTGTACAGTCATTTGCACCGCGCAAAGTGAGACAGGGCAGGCCTTAAACGCACCAACCACACACCACGTTCCAGCAGTTTATGAACAAGACCGACCAAGTGGAGACTAACAGCACGGTTTGGTTCTCCCCTCGTTGGTACCGTGCACAAGCCAAGCGTTACGTATGCAAGTCATTCTGAAGAGGCAGTCTGTGACCATCTAAGAAAAACGTACGGTGAGTTTCTAGGGGATAAAGTTCCTCCTGTGGAGGGCAGGAGGACAAATCTCACACATCAGCAATGTCCTTAAAACAACCCCAGGCAAGCAACCCACCCTTCCTCCTAAGGAACGATGAGATCCGATGCTGCGCGTGGAGTCTGCGCCCCTGTGCGTAGGCACGGCTGTCCCCAGAGCACAGCGTCTTTCAGTTACGGAAACAAACTACACAGGAACAAAAAATAAATACAAAGAAAACCTTCCCCTCCCACCCCCAGTCTTATGTTTCCTGCTGGAGTGATGCAGTTTTCACGTGCAGTGCCCACACACCTCAGCAAAGAGAAGTCACAGGAACTCGTCTCACCCGACTATTGGTAACCGAGTGGACCGATGAGCCTCATTCATCGGAGCGCTCCCTGGCATCACATTCACACTTCCCCCACATCCACGCCAGCTACTCCCAACTCTGACTGATTCCTATGAGAGTCCCTGAATTAGAAAATGTATTGGCTAAAAAGGAAATCACTTTAAACAGACGTGCACAGGCTTCAGACGCTAGTGCAGGACACTTTGTGCTTGATGACATTTCCTGTAGTCAGAGGCCCATGTGCTCCACATTTTATATTTGCTTGGATACCCCAAAACTTGCTGAACTCTGTCTTTGGTCTGAATCACACCTGAACTTTCATTGTAATAACAATATTTTTTTTATTATTTTATTTTAATCAATTTTTAAATAAGGCGATATTGGAAAGTCACTTGGAGGCAATAACCTGCAAACTTTCAGGCTGAAGAATGCCATCACCATTCATTTACAGGAAGCCCCTCTAAAAATAATTGAGCTCTACACAGAGATTCACTCAAGCTGCCGTTTGCTTGTGGTAAATGGGCTGTGCGAGGATGCAGGAGATCTGCCACAAAGCCATCAGGGCTAAGATTCTTCCACCCATCCCTCAGACTTCTCCAGCAGGTTGCACAGTGCCTGCAGCTCTGGCCAAGTCCTTCCCGCTTGGCCAAGTCCCAAGGAATCCCATGAAGATTTGGGACAACCCAAATTCAGGAAGCTGCACCTTCTGGTTTTGGGACAGATGCTCCCACCCCAGTGGGTATTGCCAGATACAACACAAATTTGCTGATCTCTGAATTGTGGGTGTGAAACTCGTGCTTATCTGGTGAAAAGATGAACCGGGGAGATTTCCAAAGCCAGGGGCGGTTCAAAACCCAAGCCCCCGCAGAGGAGAGCGAGAATCAAGGTCTAAGTTCCCACTATTCCTTTTAACCAGAGTTTATTCTTGCATCCAAAGCACAAACTTGACTCGAAAGGAAAGTGCTCTGTGTGCTGCACTTGCACTTGTAGTGTCCCATCAGGAGGATCCATCAAAATAGTTAATACCAAGAACACTAGGTACAAGCTCCAGCCTGTGAGGGCAGAAAGGCTCCTCTGTCATCCCGACGTGAACAAACAGCACATACCAGGCAGAGAGGAGAACCGCTCTGCTGAGATCTTGCTGACTGTAGGTTTGTATTCTGTTACTTAACACCACCTGAGCCTACGACCCTTAAAAAGGGGACAGAAACATCTCCCACAGCTTCGAATAAGACTCCAACCATCGATGTAAGAGAGAATCCCTCTCACACCATTTTGGGAGTGCTGGGTACCAAACGTCTCCCATACGGACACTGGACGAAAGTTCAATTTGTTCCTTCACAGCAGCAGCTTTCACACAAACTCCTCAATTTTTGGGCAGCATACCAACACTAACCTAATGCCTACAGGACACTCGCAATTTTTGGAGAGCTTAAAATTAATCCCAAATATTCACTCATTTCATCTCTCGCGCGTTTTCCATTCATTCCGCAAATAAGTGGCAAGTATTTTCTGACGAAGGAGGTCTAGATAGTAGGCATCTCTAAAAATGCATGCTTCCATTGTATCGTATTTCCCACCCAGATCCATGAATAGCTACTTGAAAAAGCAATAAAATAAACATTCACATCTGCTTATTTAATAGCATTATTAACAACCCAGTGCATTTATAATTTTTTCCAGAACCCTTGAACAAGTGCCATTAGATTTAAAATCTTAAACATTCTTTAAAAGTACTTTAATTCACAGAAATCTTTGTTTCTAATATACAGTAGATGGTTACTTTTTAAAATCCATTCTCTTTTCATATAATCTCAGTATCTGACTATACAATAACTTTCTATCTATAGCGTCTTCATGTTTTCCAGTCCAGCTTGCCTGTGCTTTAGGAATATAAAACAAAAAAATAATAAAGTTCTATCCACAATTTTACTAAGGTCATTTCCATAGTTCTCATGTAAAGCTTCTCTTGGAAAGTGCAGTATACACATGTAATGATACAATACACTTAAGCAATACTTTTATTATTAAGTGTAGGTTTTAAAAGAAGAGTAATGTAGAGCAGACACAATCGATGGTAGTTCTATTTACAGAATTTGTTAAACTAAGTGTTGGGGTGGGGGAATAGCGGAGAGACTGGAGATAGGAAAGGAGCAGTCACGAACTTTGATTTCTTTCCTTCTTAGCGAGAGGTCAGTACATACATATTTCAGTCGTTCATACTTTCGCACATGGGAAACTGCACTTTTACTAATACAGCTACATACACATACACAAGGTTAGCAGTAAGCTATTAATTATTCCACTACAGAGGAAGAGTCCTTCCGTTCAGAAAGAGCTTTCAAATACAAGATAGAAATTCCGGACTTCATGACCATAAGCCAATGAAAACAAGATTAGCGTATCCAGCTAGTTGACAAACTAAGCATGTGAAGGGAAAAAGAAAAAGGTAAAACCCATCAAGTTGTAGCAGCACTTACTTCAAACCACCTGAACCAAGTGCATGCTTGTTCCACAAAGACTGAAGAGTGGAATAAAGTCCACAGTAATCTTTGTCTACTGAAACAAATGGTTCCATACTTAACTGGTTTGCACTATATGCAGTTACAAGAGAAAACGGGGAACCCAGAACAGATACCAGATGCTTGACTAAAACCAGGATTAAAAATAGACAAACAACCGTCGGACAATTTGTTTCATACACAATTTACAGTAGGTTGCGGGGGGGGACACTTTCTTTTTTCCAGTCAAACACAGAAAAGTCGTCACAGAAAATACATCTGCTGCTGCCACAATGCCCTTTTCATCCAAAAAAGGTCAACAAAATGCTAGTCACAGCCATACTCACATGTATTTGGTTCAAAACCTTGTTATATTTCACTTAGGGTCATTTTTGCAGCTTTAACAATCTGTTTTGGTTTTGTCTTTTTTTTTTTTTTTCTTTTTTTC
>VYXH01007838.1:208048-218170 GCA_013397275.1 Burhinus bistriatus
TTTTTGTGCTTTAACAGTTGTTTTTGGTTTTTTTTTTTTTTTTTTTTTTCTTTTTTTCTTTTTCTCCCCCCCTCCCCCAAGGAAGCGCAGTTCATTCACAAGCAGGATTGTTAAACAGCAAACCATTAGCTGGGGGCAGTCCGGAAAACTCTCTTCATACCCACCATCACCAGAGGTACTAGGCAAGACTACTTCAGAGGAATTCGGTGCTTTCTCCTCCTCTGAAGCATCTCCCGGCAATTTAGAAACATCAGCTTTCCTAACCTGTATTCTGCAGGAGAGGGACGCGTCCCTACCGATTTCACCTGTCCCCTTCCTCCTGCCCATTCATCAGAAAAGAGGAACAAAAAAAAACCAAACCCAAAAAACCCCACAAAACGCAAGGATTGGAACAGAGTTGTTCACGCACTACTCTAAGGAGAAAGGAGTCTGTTGTACGCAGGGATCATACATCAGCTACGAGTATCTAATTCATTTACAGTTAGGCTTTCCACGGTGCTATGTGTACATCTCAGCAGGGCGGCTAAGGACGGTGCTCCCTTTAGACACAGGCTAGCAAAGACAGGTGCAGAAGGAACCACAACGGGTTTTTACCAGCTTTAGAGAGGACTACCTGGAGAACCGAGACAGAATCTTTCCCAGGGCATGGGAAGACAGGGAGAAAGGTGGTGACTGTCTCCTGTTGGCAGATTTGGTTTTCTTTTAATTAAACAAACAAACAAATAATAATAAAAAAAAAAAGCCCAAAAGAACCACAACTGAAGGTAACTCTTCTGGAAATGAAAGCGGAGGATTAGGTACATTACAGAAACTGCGTCTGCTACTGTGTCACTGCTACAGGTCTATCAGCTGATCCACCAGCAGTAAAGACCTGGCTATGTTGGGAAGACTGGACTCAGAGCTTCCACTGTTGTTTCTAGAATGCCCACCTGAAAGTGTGAGAGATAGGAATTCAGTATTGAACAGGACACACACACACGACAGTTTCAGATGTTCAAGAGCAAGCAAGAAAGAAAAAAGTCAAAGCAAAACAGAAAATTTGCTCAAGCTCTTCTCGTTACTTGCATCACAATAGCAGCAACGTTCCCCCTGCTTGCTCTTCCACCCTCTCCCCACCCCCCCACACCACCTAGCTTGCTAGACTTGCATGGAAAAACATCACAGCAGCCAACAAATCTCTACAAACCATTTCTTTTTTCCCCAGGTTTCACATCCAAGCTGCAGAATTCTGTCCTTACTAAAGGATCTATAAAGCAATTACAAGAACTCCCACCACCTATAGAAAGGACTGTTCAGAGTTTTAAATCTTGAAAGTTAGTTGCTGTTTTAAGAGCATCTTTGAGTTGCCAGCTACTTCAAGGAGAGTTGAGCTATCATGTGGCTTTCTATAATTGGTGCTTTGATACTGAAGGAAAGATGCTCCTCTTTACTCAAGGTAGCCTATCTTGGCCCAACTTTGGTAGAAATCTTCTCTGACTTTCAGCGGGAGCAGAGTTTCTAATGTCTGAGAACTTTTTCTAATGAGCGTCAGCCTTTGAAAGCTAGCGTTAGACGCAGAGCAGGTGTACAGCACATTCCTGCTGTAAACAAAAATGGGAGATAGGGATTTCAAAAAAGTTCTACCATCAAACTTTAAAAAACAAACAAACAAAAAAAAACAACAAAAAAAAAACCCAACCCCCAAAAAAGGGAGCCCTGCAGTATGTTTTAAAACCTAGGTTAGCATATGGAAAGTTGTATTCAAAACTTTCCAACGGTGTGACCGCAAAGAGAAGCCCTATTTGACTGACCAGACTGCAAAACACTGCCTACTTCTGACCCTACAAGAGCTACAAAACGCAGCACTATTACTTCTTTTAAGGCAACAATGCTGCTTCTTAGACTCAACCCTACATAAGAGTCTGCGTTAATGTGATCTAGGTGACAGGAATGCTTTAAAAAGAGAAACTTTCCAGTCTCTGTCCTAAGGACTCTGACTGCTCCAAGTTCTTCAAAGGAGGTGGGTACGGTCAACCAAACTTCTCGCACTCAGTTCCCACAAGCACCTTTGAAAGACAAGAGTCGGAAGTGAAAAAACTCGCTTTCAGCAGGAGTTTCGGAGTGATAAAGGATTGTCATCATCTCCCTTCCTTGTGCCTCATGCCAGTTCACTTGAAAGTCAAAGGCTTCCATTGGCTTGAACAGTAAACGGAGAACACAATTCTCCATTGCGCTGTAGCCACGGAGGTATTTGTGTGCCCTGCCTGGCAGACCAGTAGAAATGACTTCATGGGACCTAAAGAAGCTTGCATGTCTATTATCTTTTTGGACATGCCATCTCCTCACAAAGAGAATTTAAAGAAATGTCAAGGCCAATGTAAATCGGAGAAAGACTAAGCTCACTAAATACTACAAAGACATTTTCTTACAGCTTACGATTTGAATTACTTCATGTGTGCTGCAGCACCACTGCCCCAGAACTTTCCCTTTTTTCCTTCCCTTTTTCACCCCCGAATGCTGGCTTACCTTGTGAATTTTTGGATATCAATACTGGAATTGGGTCAAACTCATCTTCTGTCACTTTTTCAGAGCCCTCAGGAGCATCAAAGCCTGATATCAGGTTAGTATCTTCTGCAGCATAAAGGAGAAACAGCAAAAAGGAAAAGAAGGAAAGATAGCAGAGAAGGCTGGTTAGAATTGCTAAAAAAGTGTTAGAACATCTTTACGTTTTCAGAGACAGGGTTTAGAAGCAGAAGTTTCCTTTAAAAGGTGAAATAAAGTTGGTAAGTCGTTGGTAAAGAAGGTAAGAAGCAAGAGAGCCAATTAAGCACAAAAGGGGAGGGGTGTGTGTGGAAACAAACCAAAAAGCAAGCCAAGTCATGAGAACCAGAATAAAATTCGGCCAAGCTGAAGGCTTAACCATTGGCATCGTTCAAAGCTGTGGTGAAAGCCTGGGGTTTAAGTTGCCAAGGACCGAAGGTATTCTTTGTCATCATCCAGTGGCTGTTGTCAGATATTAGTACAGTTTGAGAGAGCAATCTGGCTCTGCAGTTACCAGCTCTCATGCACAGGGAGAAGAGGAGGACTGGGAAAAAAAACACAGAAGAAATTCCAGTCATCTACGTGAGACAAAACCCCTGAGCTTTCACCTACAGTGATAAAACAAGAGGTGAAATATGAAGTCAGATTTCCAAGGAGTTTAAATGCCTGAAGACGTAACTGGATATAGAGAGAGATTTTTTTTTTAAAGGCCCCTAGAGCAGTTGTGGCACATAATTCCATTGATTTCAAACCACGTCAACTGCAGTGAGACACTTGGTGGGAGGCACTTTCAACAATCTCCACAGTAGATGAGACATTTATCTGCCTTGTCAGGCAATTACATACCTTTAGGGACTTTCACGCTCTCACTGTGCATCACTATTTTTTACTTTAGACACCTAAAATACCTTCCAAAATCAGGTCCTCAATTACTACATGAACTATGTCTGAAAGCCTAGCAAGGACATGTACAAGTCGATGGTTTCCAAGGAACAGGAACATTCCTGTTTGACTCCTATCATGAGTAATAGCTCTTTACCTAAAGCTGACAAATACGCTAACAGGTTTTGTGTGAGATGATGCAAGAAACCACTCGTGGAAATACGCTGTCCTCTGGAGGATCAGACCCCGAAAGAACCCCACAAATTTTACAGAAGACTAGCTTGTAAAGTGTCAAAAACACAAAAACGTTTCGTATCTTAATGGAAAGTTTCATCTTGTCATCACTATCTCTGGAGTTATTTATTTGTGGCTCTTCTCAACCTGCCTGGGAGCCTTTGCAAGCATGCTACTTCCACTCCATTTATACATACACAGCTGTGTTTGCTGTACAAGGAGCTACTGAAGGAGCACCGCTCAATCATGGACTGCCTTTCCTAAGGAGAGGGAAAGGCTGGCGAGTGTCCCTATTTCACACAATCACAGAACGGTTTAGGTTGGAAGGGACCTTAAAGATCATCTAGTTCCAACACAGCTGCCATGGGCAAGGGGAAAACTCCTTCAAAAGTGTTTGAGCTCACCTCAGTGACTATATATCGCCGTAAGTAGAAAAATTCTCCCCTCTCACATACATGCAGCTTGGTGCTGCATTCAGCAAATGCAAATCAAGGAATCCTGAAGGCTGAGCAAAAATTCAGAGGCCAGAAAACAGCCTAGTAAAGGATGCTAGGGCACTGCTGGAGCATCAGTCCATGCCCACACCATGGCTGCTTTTTCAGGTCCTCCTGGCCCCACTGGTAACTTGCAGCGTTGCAGTTCCACAGGCTGATGATACCCATGGACCGCAGCATCTGCCTCACAGGTGCTTTACATCACCAAAGCCAGGACTGGATTAAACCAAGCAAACAAAACCAAAAAAGCTTGAGACAGATGTACAGTTAATGACCACACCCAGAGCTATAAAAGCAGGGTTTGAAAAGAAGCCACAAAGAAGTTTTGGAAGGTTTTTAGTATTTTGCCTCCCCCAACCCCGCTAACAGAAGTCTCGTTTTCCTCGTCAAATGTGAGCCTTTCTCATCCCAGAGGGAACAGCAGGGCAGCCTGGGAGAAGTCATGCAGGAGTACTTAATTCATTTTCTCATTAAGTCACACGGACAATGTTTTGGCTTTGCTATGTTCCAGACATGGAGTAATAACTGCTCGACATACATTTCAAGCCATTTACTCAAAATAAAGTGGCATGGAAGTGTATTATAGCAATGAGCAATTAGAACAACCACTTGTTTAAACCCAAAAGCTCTATGAAAAACACAAACTCATTTTGAAGTGCCATCAAGTGTAAAAATTGATTACAGACTGTTTTTACAGCGATTCCTCTGAGGACAGATCATTTTCTGTTGCTATAGGGATACTTAACCAAACGAGGTAAGCAAAACCCATCGTCAAGGGGCACCCAAGCAGTTAGTATTTGTGCTCCGGGCCCCTCTTTTCCAGGCAATAAATAGCACAGAAATCCTGGTCTCCCTGCTGACCCCGGTGGATGTGTACTACCCAATATCCACTACAAGCTTTTGGCTTATGTGAGTCATCTGCTAACGTTTGGCATTGTCCTCAAGGGACACATGCGCTGCTCACAACTGCTTTAGCCCATAACAGGGCAGGAAAATTCACGTGCAAGTTGCACTCCAGCTGATAACTCTTCAGACTATTCCGGTGCCACTGCTCCAGCCACGCTGCACGGAGAAGGCCCAGATTTCAGCTGGATGCTCTGCAGCTTGGAAGAATAAAGCCAGCCGAGTTAGGACCCAGCTTCCCAGGGTCCTCTGCTCTGGCTTGTTAGTGGAAAGAGAACAGAACTCTGATCACTGCACAGTTATTTCCACAATTCCATTCAAGCTCAAGTACTGGGGTACTGCAAGGGCTGATGTGCAGCTCTTAGGAATTGCCACACATTGTCTGCTTCTCTTCTTCAGCTCTGGTTTTTTCTGTTATTATGAAACCGTTCCATTTTTCAGTTGGATATCACACTTAAGACTTTCATTCCCATTTGCTGTGACACTGCAGTTTGACTCAAGAACCTTCTCCTGATAACCTCTGAAAAGGAAAACGTTCTCCAGGTCTGAGCGAGCTCAGTCACATTCCTCGGATGCTAACTCTAACAAACCAAAAAAACCTCCTCTCGTTTCAAAAACCTGTGACACCAGTATAGATGATTATCAGGCTCCCTTCCAGAATTAATAATGCAGCATAAAACCGGGTCTTAAATCCCATGTGCAAAAAGCAAAGCCAGAGTGCATTCACTTACAAACCTGAAGGAGGGTTGCACACAAAAGCCTACCCTTTAAGCCTACTGTATCCCGGTCTCCTGGAAGATGCCATCTGTCTTGGCAAACCTTCTCTTTACAGTCAAACTGAATACTTTCACCTATATTTTTCCCCTTCGTACTTCAATATGCACTCCAAGTTTCACCAGCTTGGGAAGAAAACAAAACAATGGCTTGGGTGAAAAAAAGGAAGGGAAAAAAAAAACCCACAACACAAAACCACCGGAATATGGGTCAGAGCATCTGCTTGTGTAAACCGGTATCAGCTTCACTTCATGATAGCTAAAGACCGTGTCCCAGGACTGGTTAGGTGCTAGAGACAGAGGGCCAGTTTACCTTTGTGAGGTTGAGCTGCGAAAGCTACGGGAGCAAACTCATCCAAGAGGTCAGCAGCAGGGTTAGAAAGCAGAGAACAGTCAAGCAGAGAGTCTTCCCCAGTGAGAGAGTCTAAATCCAGGTTAACATCCAAAGGCCGCACGGCAGCATTAAACAGGACACAAACACCGTTAAGCTCATATTCTCACATTCCTGTTCCCGTCCGCTTAGTGTACAAACAGCGCTTTGATGCAAAGCCAGCACAAAAGCTCCCATTTTTTCCGCTGGAAAACATTCCTTACTGCTCTGCAGGGCAGGCAGAGAGATTCCCAACGTCTTTAGCAACATATAACACGTTCTCTGGGGCTAACTGCCCTCTAACGCTGAGTGTGCAACAACAAAATCCCACACAAGAGACAGGTCAAATTTGGGGGAGCGAAGGGGAGCACGGGGAGGGAAAGAGAGTTGCAGAGACAAAACTGGACTGACTATTCCACCAGAGACCTTTGAAAAGAGGTGCAGTCCATCTGCTGCGAAAGTGGCCAGATCAAGGCCTTGACCGTAAGAAAGGACATGAATTGCTTACTACCACGCCCCAATGGAACAGCCAAAAAATAATAATAAAAAATAAAAATAATAATAATAAAAAAATATCAGGGACCGCTCCAGATTTCAAAAGCACTTCACCGGAGCAATACTCTGGCACCTACAGATCTGTAACGGTGGGCTGAAGGAATACCGTACCGTTCTTCACAAGGAGACAAGTACCATTGACCTTCAAGGAACCATGCAGCATCCACTTACAAGACACACGAGCAAGCCCAGTTTACACTGGTGGGAAAAGCAGCAGAGACGCTCACGTTCAAGCAGACAGTGCTTTCTGATTTACGCAGCCCGCACCGGTACGACGTATCCCTGCCCTCCCCCCGTCCCCCCGCCCCCAACACCCTCCTGCCTCACCAACCTGTTCTGTTGGAGGCAACCGACTCAGTCTGTGACACAAGGCGTTGGGGCAACGGAGCCTCGAGGCCCGGTATGAGACTCTCAACAGCTACGTCAGGTTTTCCTTTCCAAATGCACAAAATAGCAGAGCAGAGAAGAAGCCAGAGGTTAGTTTGCAAGACACAGCACAAGTAGGAACTAAGGCGGCAGCTGTCTGAATCCTTTAGTGACCCTTTAACACACGTCAGCTCCGCTGGCAGCAACAGGAGGCTGAAGTTAGACCAATGTTAATATAATCACAAGGGAAGACTGTTTGTTGGGGTTGAGTTCTTCCATGGGGTTTGATTTCTTTATTTATTTTAATTCATGCAAGCCCAATCTGAAATACCCAGAGGGTGGAATGGGAGGTTAATAATGCCTGCCCTGCAGCTAAGCAGAAGGCCTGGAGCTGGGCAAATAGCTACAAGCTTTTGCAAGATCCTTTTCCAGCCAAAGGAAAACACAGACCTTTAAGGAGTGCCCTTGCATTGGAAGTAACAGATCATTAAAACACCTACTGTGGAGCCCTTCACATATTCCCAGTTAAGCTTGTAAATAGCCAAGATGTGGGATCTTTTTTTCATTTTGAGTGCCCAGTGGAGCAAAGATTGCAGACCCTACAGAGAGGTGATAAAGTTTTGGAACTCAACATCTTCTTGAAAACACCAGTCCCCAGTATGGTCTGACGTTGATGTCCATTCTGTGGATACAAAAGGAGATGTTTACAAAGCCTGGACAGAAAGCTTTGCTTTTACAGAAACCATAAAGGGGAGGGGGAAAGACATGAAAAGTAACTGTCAGAGTCACACCAGCCAGGTATAATGCTTGTCTGGGTCTCTTCCTCAAGGACCAACATCAAGGTAATAACCAAGAAGTTTAATTAAAGAACAAGGATGCACTCAAATGCTGGGACCAGAAATGGTCTAATTGGTCAACCTAAGACAGATCAATGAATATTTTTGTTTGCCTAGCAGTGTGTGTGTCTGTGATTTGCAGGATCATTATCTAAGAGTATTCAGACAACTGCCAAAAACTGCAAAAGGGAGAAAAACTAAAAAGTCTTAATAGTAAGGTGACTCATTTCCTACCTTTCTATTCAGAGCTACAAGGTTGCCAACCAGCTAGCCAGGGGACAGGGGCTGGGACCCAAAACCCCAAAAGCAGCTGATTGCAACTAACTGCAGCTTGCAATTACTAGTCTTTAGTACATTTGGCAAGTAGGTCAAAATACGATTCTGCAACACTCCGAAATCTTTATACTGCCTGGAGCCTGTTGCATCTGGGCTCACGGCAGCCCCAGGTCAAAGGCAACGCTGTCCTCATCCTGCTGAGGGTGGATGGAGAGACAGACAGGCTCCGTGCCTGGGCCATGGTTACACACGAAGTCTTTAGCAGAAACGGAGGGATTGTTTTGCATCTTCTCCTTCAGTCAACAATTAACTTTCTTCTACCGAGACCAAGGCACAACCATGCCATGTTATTGTGCCAAATCTTTAAGTCTAGATTTTAAATGCAAATACCAAGTCTTCGCTGTTCAGATGCTAGTCTCACGGGGAAAAGGCAGATCTGTCTCAGCATAATCCGTACCTTCCTACCACACTGCGTTTCACCAACATCAGCAGCTGTTTTGAGAGCCCGGTAGGGGTAAATACGCAGAGTTATCATGCGGGACAAGACATGCCATGTAAGACAGAGGGAAGAGGCGCCCTGAGTTTATTTTTACCATTCACAGCATCTGACGTGCTACCAAAGGGGTCAGCGAGAGGCAGGATATCAGGGAGCAGAAGCGCAGTCTCAGGAGATTTGAGTCCCTCAATCAGTTTTTCTGGGTTAAGCGGGAAAAGGAAGAAGGAAGGCAACAGAGAAAAAAGCAAAAAAAAAAAAAAAANCTAGAGACAGAGGGCCAGTTTACCTTTGTGAGGTTGAGCTGCGAAAGCTACGGGAGCAAACTCATCCAAGAGGTCAGCAGCAGGGTTAGAAAGCAGAGAACAGTCAAGCAGAGAGTCTTCCCCAGTGAGAGAGTCTAAATCCAGGTTAACATCCAAAGGCCGCACGGCAGCATTAAACAGGACACAAACACCGTTAAGCTCATATTCTCACATTCCTGTTCCCGTCCGCTTAGTGTACAAACAGCGCTTTGATGCAAAGCCAGCACAAAAGCTCCCATTTTTTCCGCTGGAAAACATTCCTTACTGCTCTGCAGGGCAGGCAGAGAGATTCCCAACGTCTTTAGCAACATATAACACGTTCTCTGGGGCTAACTGCCCTCTAACGCTGAGTGTGCAACAACAAAATCCCACACAAGAGACAGGTCAAATTTGGGGGAGCGAAGGGGAGCACGGGGAGGGAAAGAGAGTTGCAGAGACAAAACTGGACTGACTATTCCACCAGAGACCTTTGAAAAGAGGTGCAGTCCATCTGCTGCGAAAGTGGCCAGATCAAGGCCTTGACCGTAAGAAAGGACATGAATTGCTTACTACCACGCCCCAATGGAACAGCCAAAAAATAATAATAAAAAATAAAAATAATAATAATAAAAAAATATCAGGGACCGCTCCAGATTTCAAAAGCACTTCACCGGAGCAATACTCTGGCACCTACAGATCTGTAACGGTGGCCTGAAGGAATACCGTACCGTTCTTCACAAGGAGACAAGTACCATTGACCTTCAAGGAACCATGCAGCATCCACTTACAAGACACACGAGCAAGCCCAGTTTACACTGGTGGGAAAAGCAGCAGAGACGCTCACGTTCAAGCAGACAGTGCTTTCTGATTTACGCAGCCCGCACCGGTACGACGTATCCCTGCCCTCCCCCCGTCCCCCCGCCCCCAACACCCTCCTGCCTCACCAACCTGTTCTGTTGGAGGCAACCGACTCAGTCTGTGACACAAGGCGTTGGGGCAACGGAGCCTCGAGGCCCGGTATGAGACTCTCAACAGCTACGTCAGGTTTTCCTTTCCAAATGCACAAAATAGCAGAGCAGAGAAGAAGCCAGAGGTTAGTTTGCAAGACACAGCACAAGTAGGAACTAAGGCGGCAG